>CM043118.1:11338152-11938152 GCA_023701765.1 Hylyphantes graminicola
ATGAATTAATAGGGCTAGTTTGCTGTGCATCATCAAGCTGCTTAGAATCACTAACTTTTTTACGTTTACCAGAGTGGGTTTAGAAGCACTAACTCTTTTACGTTTGCGCTGGTTGAGATTTTCTATAGATGGAATTTCATTGATTTTGGCACTCGATGAGTCACAATCCTCAATCGCTGAATTAATAGGCTAGTTTGCTGCGCATCGTCAAGATGCTTAGAATCACTAACCTTTTTACGTTTACGAGGAGTGGGTTTAGAAGCACTAACTCTTTTACTTTTGTTGGGATTTTCTATAGGTGAAATTTCATTGATTCTGGCACTTGACGGGTCACAATCATCAATCGATGAATTGCTTAACGGAAGCTTAGGAACAACAGATTTTTCATGTTCAATGAGTTCCTTTTTAGGTTGAGATTCACTGTTCTGCACATTCAATGACTCATTATCTTTTGATTCAACTTCTTCAGAAGACATGCGGCTATCTACAGAACATTTTGATTGCTTACTCTGTTTTGCATTCAACATTAAGTTACATATTTTCTTTGTCATCTTGTTGAATTTTGGAAGAATTTCCAGGTTCCGTAGGGCCTAGAATTTCATTCTTTTCGCTATCATTTATCGCTGCTTCGAAATCTGGGTGATATGTTTGATCATCCCTTTTCAACATTGGAGAGACTTTCTTTCGGATATACTTTCTTTTAGGTTCAGGAGAGTTAGGTTTTGGCTTATTTACAGTTTTGACACAAAGTTCTTCAGAAGACATGTGGCTATCTACAGAACATTTTGACTGCTTAATCTGTTTTGCATTCAGCCTTAGTTTACATATTTCTTTGTCATCTTGTTGAATTTTGGAAGAATTTTCAAGTTCTGAAGGGCTTAGAATTTCATTCTTTTCGTTGTCAATTATCGATGCTTCGAAATCTGGGTGATGTGTTTGATCATCCCTTTTCAACATTGGAGAGACTTTCTTATTTTTTCGGGTATACTTTCTTATAGGTTTAGGAGAGTTTTGTTTTGGCGTATTCACAGATTCGACACAAAGTTGCAGTTTGGGGAAAACACTTTTTGAAGAAAACTTTTTTTCATCATCTTGTTGAACTGTAGAAGAACTTTCAAGTACCGGAGAGCTTAGAGTTCCTTTCTGTTGAATTTTGAAAGAATTTTCAAGTTCAGAAGGGCTTAGAATTCCATCCTTTTCGTTATCATTTATCGATGCTTTGAAATCTGGGTGATATATTTGATCATCCCTTTTCAACATTGGAGAGACTTTATTATTTTTTCGGGTATACTTCCTTTTAGGTTTAGGAGAATTTGGTTTTGGCTTACTTACAGATTTGACAAAAAGCTGCAGTCTGGAGAAAACACTTTTTGAAGAAAACTTTTTTGCATCGTCTTGTTGAACTGTAGAAGAACTCTTAAGTACCGAAGAGCTTAGAGTTCCTTTCTGTGCCTTGTCATTTGTTGCTTCAAAATCAGATGAATAAGTTACATCTTCCTTTTCAAAAAAAGAAAGAACTTCATCATTTTTATGGGCACTCTTTTTCCTAAGTTTAGTTGGCTTTTCTTTGGCTTATTTACGGGTTCAGAACAAAGTTGCAGTTCAGAAACTATATTTTTTGTAGAAATCTTTTTGCTACTTCTCTTTGGACTTGCTGCTGTTGCCTTAGTTACAGATTGAACACTGAGCTGCAATCTTGGCACAATCGTGCTTTTGGATAACAATTCCTCGCATGTCTTCTTTTTCAAAATTTTTGAACCCGAAGCAGTTCTTAATGATTCAATTTTATGTACGATGTTTTCAGGAGAAACTATTTTTTTACTTTTTCGACAGTATTTACTCGCTTGATTAGATATGGTAGTCACTTGTCTAACTTCTACTTTAGAATGTTCAGGTGTATTTCGAGACACTTTTGCTTTGATGGATGTACAGGGACTATGATGAATCCGAGAATAGGTTTTCGAAACATGTTTTATTTGGGGAACAACATCAATCACTTCGTTGTCGCTAGAAACATTTGATTCCAAAGCATCTGGATTTGAAATCTGGGACTCACTGATTTGATTTTCCGTTTTATCTTCAGACAAGTTTTCGAAAAAAGTTTCAATATTAGGCATTGAATTTGTTGAGGATATAACTGAAGGTTCATCCAGTGAATTTTTTTTACTTACATCTTTCTTTTTTAAGGCTGATTTTGATTTGTGTACTTTTGCAAACTTTGAAATTGAGTTATTTGGTCTAGTATTTTGACTTGAACTGAGTGAAGCATTTAGAGATTCTGTTTTTGCCTTTATTTTTTGTTCAATATTCAAAGGTGTTTCTATTGACAATTTGATGGAAGGTTTTGTATGTCTAGTAGCCTGTTTCATTTCTTTATATCGTTTCTGTTTTTGTAACTTTGAAGAAAATTTATTTGGTGGCAAAACATCTAGGTTTGAGTCTGAAATATTTTGCGACTCAACATTGGGACATTCTTTAGAATTTTCTTTTACAACATCAGAATCTATATATGTTGAAGCATAAGGTTTCGGCTGTATCTTTAGCGAGCAATCTTCATCATCTATATTTTGAAACAAGGTGTGTTTTTTAAATTTTGATTTTTTTAGTTTTACAACATTTTTATTTGAAATATCTTGTTGCCTAAAATGCGAAACATCCGATTGTGCTGCAGCACATGGTGTCTCATAAGGTTTAACAGGTGAATATGTTCTAATTGAATTTTGTAAATTTAGGGAGGTGGAGCAAGCATCACTTAATTCAGAAACATCAGATTCTTGATCAGTAAAAACATCTCCCGACTCCGTAACATGGAAATCTGATTTAGTCGAAGCTATCACATAAGGTGTAGTTCGTGAATATGTTTTAACTACATACTTCTTATTTTGAAATGCTGCATGTTCCTCCGACCACTGGCTTTCGAAATCATCGAAAAGATACGGTTCTCTGTAATAATGTTCTGCATTTTCCAATCTGTTTTCATTTTCAGACACATTGAATGAGGTACTCAAACCATCTACACTAGACATTCTCATGGACTTTTCTTGCTTAAGTTCATTACTTTGTGCAGTAGGCTTAGAAGGTGAAGGTAATAGACTATTTTGGTCTTTGTTGCCTCCATGTCTATTTTTTGTAGAAGTTAGCCTCTTCTGTTTCTTAGAATTGAGTTTTGATGGCTTCTTTTGTAAAGTAATATTTTTAGGAGAAGGTTTTTTCTTCTTGTAAGTTGTTACCTGAAAAAAAAATTAATTTAAATGATTTTTGCATACCAATTAAATATATATCACTTTTAGTTAAATAAAAAATATTTCAATAACATCACAATGTCAATGACATCAGGCATAGTTGAAATAAAAAAAAATTCATTTTTTTAATATACTAGTTAGCTGGTGATGCTGTAAAAATGTCTAAAATTTGAACTGTTGAAACTGACTTAAGGGAAAATTGTACGGATATCCGAAATTTGAAGAATTCATGTAGCTCTATAGAGAAACTTTTATATTGGATTCAAAAAAGCAAAATTAAAATATAAACATATAATAATATTAATATTAAGTGGTTGAAGTAGGCTGTAGTTGGATTAAAAACTAATTTTGCTTATAATGGCAGCCAATACAATTCCATGTACCATATCTAGACAGCCTTAAACACTTAGAGAGATAATGAAAATTGTGAATTGAATTTTTTTTCTGAGACTTTTTCTTAACTATTATAATATCTTCACACATAGTATCTTTTATATTATAAACATAGTGTGGAAGTATATAGCACATAGTAGTAAGGTTTTTCCCCACTAGTAAATAAAAATAGACATTACGAATTTAATTTAGTTATATTAAAAATCAAACTTGCAAAGAAAACTATTTTTTTCCTTATATTTCTCAAAAACATAACATAAACATGGTTAAAATAAGTAACATTAAAAATCTTTCTACAATTTGAAAATCTGTCTTACAAACAACTTTATGTGACACAATGGTTCTTTTTCTTGGAAAGAACTTAACAGATATTTAGAAAGAATCAAATTCAAGGATAACCTTTAAAAAAAAAGAACCCAAATCGGAAACTGAATTGGTTATTTAAAATCAATTATTGAAACTGACTCGGATCAGTTAAACCTCTGGCTTTTAAGCGTAGGTTTAACCGGAGCAGATAGACTGTAGTTGAAATCCCAGTGTTTAAAAAAGTTTTTCTCAAAAACCTCTCAGCATACTTTCGTTTTGTCATGGCGAAATCTGCTTTCCGCTACTTTGAATTCGTTTCGTTGATAATTTGGAAATCAGCCACATTAAAATTAATTCCCTGACTTTTCCAAAAATTATAGAAATTCCACAATTTCCCCTGGCATTTTTGTCTTTCCCAATAATTTCCGTTTTTCCCAGTGTGTGTGAACCCTGAAATGAAGTGCAATAAATTCTCAAAGGAAATTTGGAAATAGCTATGATGAAATGACTGGTCTCGATTTAATATTTACATTCCTTTGCCAAGCAATTATAAAGCCCAAATGTGGTTAACATTTCCACATCTTATTTCATTCAACTGATAAGGTCTTGAACCTTCAAGTACTGAACCTCCTGGAATTGATAGGTCTTACAACCTTACTTTAAATTTTCAATATCGACAAAAGTAGTCGATGAAAAGACAAGCTATTGTATCATAGCTGTAATTTTTAAGAATAACATTATCAAAAGTTAGGAAAAGCTCTATAGGTAATTAAAAAGTAATTATTTTTTGTATGTAAATTTTGTGAAAGTTTTTTGGTACTGCTAATGTATTCGGGCCGGTCTCCATTTGGCGGCTTAACTTTTGCAGCCAAGTAGTGAAAACGTATTAGCCGAACCGAGTGCCAACAATCGCCAAATACCATTCCGGCCCGAATACGCTAGGTGTTCCAGTTTTTTAGACGGACTCAAATTTCTCGCATATATCTACAATGAGGTACAATTTGAATTTCAAGGGATTTTTTTATATTTTTTGGAACAGCTATGATATAATGGAAAGTCTCGATTTAGCGTAACATTGCTAAGCAACGGAAATGCCCAAATATGTTAACCATAATGTTTCATTTTTGATAAAACTCAATTGGTATAGCGCAACAATACGTTAAATTTCCAGGAATGCCAATGAATAGACCAGCCCTTGTATGATAGATGTACCGTGGGTATATTGAAATTCAATTCTCCATACTTTTCTTAAGGATATTGTGCTTTCCTCATCGGATTCATCTTCTTTCACATCTTTGGAACGTTTTCTCTTGGTATTGGCCAGGCGCTTTCTGCCAGAATTACCATGGCTTGTTGTTAGGCATCTTTTCTTAAAATGAGGCTTGTTATTCATATTGTCACTCATCTGACTGCAAGATTTAAATAATGATTAGCAATTCTGATTGAAAAAACACTTTTTTAAAGGAACATACAATACTTTAGTAAATGAATGGGCACTTCTCAAGGAGCTTATAGGCATTTTTTTTACACTGTTCTAGACTCAAATTTATATACTTTATATTATTTATTACCTACAAACCAAAACCGACCTTAAGTTTGCAGCAGAGAAATGTACTATACGGAGGAATTTGCGTAAACAACGCGGCTGGCGCCGAAGCTTTGCCTGCTCCGATTGGTTGATAATTTGACCCTGATATTCGTGCGCCCTGTTACGTCAAAATCAAAGGGAAAAAATAATTAAAATAACACTCTAACTGAAGCTAAACTAATAAAAATAATAAATTTATGTCTTGAAATAACAAATAAATTTGTTAATTGAATGTGAAATACCTTTTTGTATTCGATTCTCGCACTCAAAAATGAGAACTATTTACCCTTTTTCTCGTAGAACATTTGTATACTGCAAACTTAAGGTCGGTTTTACTATAGTTTAAACTATTTTACAAAGTTTTTAAATTGACCAAATGTCATGATTTTGGCAGAACAATCCCGCTTTTGTCTCAATGTCCCCTGTATAATATGAAAAATGATTTTTTGAAAATCTTGTCACATTATGTTCTGCATTAACAAAAAGTATGGATTGATTAGCAGAAAAAAATATTGCAATTTTCTAGCCCAGAATATTGCCCTAAAATTATATTTTTGTATGCGAATGGTGATATTTTAGCATGCAAGAACAATTTTGATTAAGGATATACGTAAGTACGAACATTGTTCTTCGTATTAAACGAGAGCAAAAAATCAATTGACAAAGAAAGGAATACCCGAAATAGGGGAAAAAAGAATTATCACCGATCACATTTTATCGATTTCAAAAACAAAAGATTTTAAATTAATTATAAAGTTAAATTTGTTACTTAGATGTTTATAAAACATAAGGGAAACAAATATTCAACAAAAAATTAAAGAAATAATTCAATAATACATTACATACAGATTTTTAAATTATTGCTGTCAATTCACCCTGAAATAATCAATTCAAAAACATAATTAAATAAGTTTTTTTTTGCTTAATCTATAATATAAATACTTTATTACGAACTTCGAATTCGAATTGACAAACAAAACAAAAACAAAACATACATATGCAAATAAAAAAGTTACAGTTAAAATTCAAATAAATTAACCTTGATTAGAATATTATAGTATTGATGACGTTATCATTTGGTTTGTTTAAAAAAGTTTACAGGTCATCAGCTGATCAATGAGTAATAACTTTTTGTTGTATAAAAGTCGTAGCTATACATTTTAAATTCTACATAAAATAAAAATTAACATGAAGAATATATGATAGCCATAGCGCTGTATCACATTTAGGAATTTCTCCCTCAGGACCTCTGCAACGGCCCTTAGCAACTCCTTGAAAGTCCAATAAAGAGATGAGTCGTGTGGTGTTAATTTTTTTATACATATATTTTGGCAAATTTTTGCATTTCGAATCATATTTAGGCTCTTTATAATGCTTCGTCTATATTATGTATTAAGGAAAAGATACATGGACAAAGTTCTACAATTATGTATTGTGGATTCATGTATACTATTAATCGAAAAACGTAAAAAATTACAGGTGGATTGTCTTTCGAAACTGATGTATGCAGATGTAGTTGTTTGCTTAGCTTTTTTCAGCGGTCTGTTACTTAATTAAAACCGAAGGCAAACGAAAAAAGGATTTTCTGTCTTATTATTATCCTTTAACACAATTTGTAATATTACCACCAATCAAAAAAATGCCATGGAATATTTTTTGCGCTTAAGAGTGTCCGATACCTCAAAATCGCGAAAAAATCCATTCTTTTTTAATTTTTTTTAAAAAATAGTGTTAGGATATTTCTAAACATTTTAGAAGAAGCCGCTTTAAAAAACTCTCAAAATTTCACATCGAAAACCACCTAGTTTCAGTTTCATTTCTTCGTTGTACGATCGCAAAGCTTCGTTTCTACGTTGTGCAAAGTGCCTTACCCAAAACAGAAACGAGTCCTAACACAATAAAATTTGGTCAAAATTACCACAGAATGTAAACGCTTTAAAAAAAAAGGGTCGAATTGGCTGTTTTAAAAGCTGTGGCGGCAGAGTTCAACTTGGGTGGCAGCAGAGCTTTGAAAAAATTTCAAAACTGTTCCATGCTATCCTACGGGGAAATGAGCTCGTAAATATGTACAAGACGATTTGTTATTAGAGTTAGACGTCAAAAAAAGCGTCGCAATATGAAATTGCAGCATCATCGTCGAGCTGTGAAATTGGCTCAGCTTCGCAGGAATGAAGCATGCCAAGAACAAAGAGGGCCCATGGAAGTGGATTTGTTTAGTTGGGTAGTGAAATAAAAGTAGATAAATAATTATAAGAAAAATATTAATATTTGCCCCTCAAACATTGTTGTGCCACTAAATGTAAACTTTAAAAACGCTCATATCTCTGTTCGCGTTTTTTTAATTTTAAGATTATTAAAAATGCTAAGGCTTTTTTAATATTATAAGTACATTATTAATTTTTCTTTCATAGACAAATGAATATATTTTAAACAGAAGTATGCATTTGTATTTTTGATATCCGTCACAATTTTTTTTTAAAAATTCTTAAAGTTGAAATTTCCCTTTTCCCCGCATTTTTTGGGTAAAATTGCTACAAATATATATATTTTTTCAGTTGTTCATTTTAATCGAAATATAAAGGCATGCTTTGGTTTGAAATATCTTCCAAATGTTGTATGAAAATTTGCGTTTAAAACTATTGAAAAATAAAAAAAGGAGTAGGGATTTGAAAATTGATAAAAATTTAGTTTTTTTAAAAAAACCCACATACTTATATAATTTTTTTTACTGAATTGTTTTTTAATACATGCTTAACAAGTGAAAAAAAATGCGGAATGTGTAAGTATGAAAATATATTGTCTGAGGTATCGGACCCCTTGAGGTAGGCGAGTACCCAAAATTCTAAAATCTTTACTATTACTTTAATCTTTTCCAAATTTGGCTTAGTGATTTCAAATATAATGAACAATGATTTTAGGGCAATTTTTTTTTATTTAAATATAATTTATTTATTTTAAACGGGGTTTTTCAACTAAAAAAAGGGTTTACGCAAACACATTTAGCATAAAAAGTTTTACATTAATTTACCTGAAATTTTTTTACAGATGCTATTTCAATATATATCTGTGTCAGGAACCTCTAACATCTGGTGTAAATATACAAGTTCAAAAAAAAAAAAAAAAATGTCCAAGTGTAAGTAAATCGAAAAAAATCTTTTTTTGTGTGGTTAATTTATAACATTTTTCTTAATAACTTCTTTTCTTGTAATTTGTATGTAACTCTAAAGGGTCATTGCATGCATCAGTTCAAAACAAAGAATTTAACATCTAATTAATGCTTATAGTATGAAAATTCAATGTGGTAAACTTGTTAGCGTAAACCTCTTTTTTTAGTAAAAAAACACTGTTTGAAATAAATAAATTATATTTCAATAAAAAAAATGCCTAAATAGTATTATTAATTATATTTGAAATCACTATGCCTAATTTGGAAAAGATTAAAGTAATAGTAAAAATTTTAGAATTTTGGGGGATTTTGGGTATTCGCCTACCTTAACGCAAGGCGGTATGCTCAAGAAATATGCGCCCCAAACGTTGTCAAAGTAAAAGTGTATAGTGTAACTACACATATACGACATATTAAAATGGATTGCATATACAGGAATTTGTGTTATTTGAAGTAAACTATAATTAATTTTATATTGTGTAAAAATCCTTAGTTAAATTTTAAATTAAAAAAATAAAAAAAAAAAACAATTGAAAATTACTTAAAAATGACTTTTATTGGCTTCCTAAGTCTTAAAAACGCAATGAAGTCTTCTAATTTAGATTATTGCCTTGGTATATATGTAATCTATGCAAAAACTAAACAAAATAACTACTTATCTGAAGTGTATCTTTTCCATTATAAAAATACAATAATATCTATTTCATTATGGAATTTAAATTAAGAAATATTCATTATAGAATTAAAATAATCTGCTAACTATATCCTTACTGTTTTACCGGTTAATTGATTTTCTTTAATAGCTATACCTTTAAATCACGAATATTTAAGTATTAATTTCCTAAAAGTTACATTTTGCTAATAGAACCCTTTTTTGTACCCTACTGCCATAAATTACGGTTCTTGCGACAGCCAAACTTAAGGCCGCCCCGCTGGCGCAATCGTTAGGACGCTAGCCATTGGAGCTGCTGGGGCCGGGTTTGAATCCCGGTCAGGCATGGATGTTTGTGACCGTCAATAAATATTGTTATTTGTCTATGTGTTATTCTTTTCTTTGTGACTGTAAAAATTCTTTCTGTGTCTGTCCCACTTGACGAAAGCTTATAAGCGGTTCTCTGAACAAGCACACAAGCTGGAATATATATGTACCATACCAAACTAAAGGCGCTTTCATGAGCCATCGAATGCATGGAAGGAAGAGCAAACTCCGCAACTTTTCCCTCTTGGGGATTTTTTTGTAGGCAGAACTGGAATTGCCGGGTTTCATTGGGGGGTTTCACAAACCCTCCAATAAAGGAGGGTTCAAAGTTTCATTCCATGGATCTCCACAGACCATCATTTGGGTTATAAATCCTGCTCGACCCCTTTTTACCCTAATGGAGGGTTTGGCATTCCATGGATTCGATGGCTAATGTAAAATCGCCTTAAGAGATGGTTGCGACTTGAAGCTATGGTTTCTTAGAACTGAATATTTAAAAACTGGCTGATATAGTTTCATAAAAGTAACTGTAAAAACGTTTTGCAAAAATTTATTTCCAATATTGAGATACTTTGATCTTTAGTTTTCAAAGAGGAATCTTTTTGTCAAGCAATGTAATTATAATTTTATAATTAGAAAACTTTTCCTACCATAACCTGAAATATTTAATTTAATCACTACATTACTAATTTAATAAATCATTATTCTTACAATTAAAGTAAACAGTTTTCAATCAAAATTCAATAAAAACATTCAAAGCACATATAATTCTGGAAATAGTGACATTATCATTTTCTTCATAAAATATTGTAGGGTATGATTGTCTTATAGAATTCTTAAAGCTGTTTTGTGAGACAAAGTTCTAATATAGAGGCGTATTAAGGTTATACTTATAAATAACGAGTGTGAATTGATGTAACAAATAACGTTTTTTTAAATAATGTAATAAATCCAAAAAAAAAAAAAAAAAAAATGCAAACATTGGAAAAAGTATACTTTATTAGATCCGGAGGCGTCGCATTTCTCGTTGGATTTCGATTAAGTTTTAATTACTTTCTACAAGAATCAGTTCGTAAGAATAAGTTTGCCTCCCCGGAGGCACAATGATTAGGATGCTAGCCTTTGGAGCTGCTGGGTTCGAATCCCGGTAAGGCACGGATGTTTGTGTAAGTCAATAAATGTTGTTATTTGAAGAGTACACTGGAAAAACCGATTGATTTTGTAGAGAAGTTTCCTTAGCTGGCCACTTTGGCGATGATAGCGAGTGATCGCCTAAACTTGTGTAAGGAAATCAGTTCCTACCACAGAGATCATAGTTAGAGTAATAGAGTGGCAGATCACGTGACGTCCAATGCTAACGACGGGACTCGCAAGGAGCTCCCAGAAAAGCCCCAATGAAGTCAATGTTGTAGGTCACGTGAGCTTCCACTCTAGTACTGTAACTACTATATCTGTAGTTCCTAGCTACCAAGATTCAGGCGATTGACGATCCCGACGCTTGGACCAGCGAAGAAGAAAGAGAGAAACCGGTTTTCTGCCGCCAATGTTCGCCAAGCAGACAATTGCGGGCGTCGGCCTAATAAATCAATCGGTTATTCCCGTGTACTCTTCATTTGTCTAAGTGTTTGTGTCGTCTCTTTCTTTGTGTGTTTCTTGTGCTTGTGTCATTTCTGGGGTTTAATACAATAGACTTAAAGTCGCAGTGCTTGGCTTTCTTGCCCCCCACCAAAAAAGTTATAAGAATAAAGTTCAACCAGCTTGTGGGCCAAGGTACGATTTTTCCTTCAAGAGAAAAAGGTTGGAGCAAAAATCGGCAAAGCAATATATTTCGATATTGCTTTTTTCATCTGTAAAAAAATTATTCAAATATTCTTAAGTACTGGTAATCAGACTGTTAATTTATTTTGTTGCAATTTTTTGCTTAGTCAAAACCATTTTTAGCCAGTATTCATCTATTTGCATTTTTAGTTTGTTAAAATAAAGCTACTTCTAAAATAATCACATTAACTACTAGGAAAAAATCTTTTATTCAATGAAACAAAATCATTTCTTTTGTTAATTTTTCTTGATTAATCAGAGTTGAAACTACATTTAATCATAAATATATGAGCTTATTAAGTTTAAAGAAAGTTAAACTTTTAGAAAAACAAAGTTTACACTGTTAAAAATTTCGTACTTGGTTTCACTTCAAAAATGTTTCCTTGTGGCAATGGTTATGTGATTAAACGTTTCGCTAATTTTTCGGTTTCGAACAGAATAAGTTTTCAGACTTCGGAAACCGAAACACGAAAAACAGTTTAGCAGAATTAGAAACAAATGTGGTGAAATATTTCACCACGTATCCGTTAACACTACTAATAATCAATTTTTGGAGATGGATACCTAGTACGACATTTTGAACAGTGTAGCATAAGATTTAAGATATATTTTCCGTAACCTTTTATTTTGTTAGTCCCAAGAGTGCATGGCTTGCATTCTAAAGCCATCACTGTTTGACTTTGAAACAGAACTTCAGTAACGTTGAACATATATATTCATCGAAGTAATAGCTGCCATCTTTGTGAATCATAGGCCGTATATTTTTAAATGCAAACAATAACATGTAATTAACTTCACTCAATACCCCAGATAGGATAACACATTACATAGTCTCAATAAGTACACTTATGTATAACAAAAGAATCACCAAAAACCATTATAAGATACATTTTGTTTTCTGTTATGCAAGTTTAAACTCGTGTATTGTAGTTAATATGAATTCTGTTTAATTATTTTCAAAATAAAAATCTAATTAAAAAATTATTAGTTGTACTATCTCAATAACTTGAGTTCAAAGCCCTCACAAGCCCAAATCTAATAATTTCTAGTCCCGTTTTTCGAAGGTCAAATAAAGTTTAATTCTCAGTTGGCTTTGATTTACAGATATTTAGATAAACACAGAAAAAATATTTACAAAATAAGTACTTTAAACATATTAAGTACTACACAACACCTTCCTAAAGTTATAAAGAAAACAATAAACAACCATGAAAAATAAATTAAATCCGATTTTTCTTTCAGCAAGATCAATTTACAGTCATTTGATCACTTAATTTATGCCGATCAGTTAAATAAAGCGCAATTACTCAAAATCACAAGCAAAAATAAAACACATTTGACACACTTTCAAATTTCTCTTGAGTACTGGTAGTGGCAGTAACGAACAAAGCTCAAATAATGTCTTCAGAAAGCATCTATCTCTATGTATAACTTGTCTGTATCAATCGATTTGCACTGACTTCTATATACTGTATTTCATACTTGAATAGCTTCTTGTTCCTGGTACATGAACACTTGATCGAACAAACAGTAATCGTTTCCCACAACAATATATTAAACAAAACGAAACGAAGTACCAGATGCAACAAAGTTTTATCGGCAACAAAGTGTCTTATACAGCGAAGTTTCCGTTGCAACAATGTACCATGCGCATTTAAGTTCCCAACAATGCATCAGACGCAGCAATGTTTCTGCAACAATGCATCATCAACAATGAAGTACCAGATGCAACTAAGTTTTATCGGCAACAAAGGGTCTTATAAATCGTTACGCATAATAAAGGAAAATTTCATTTGCAATTGAAACAATGTATCATGCGCAGCAAAGTTCTGCAACAATGCATCATCAACAATGAAGTACCAGATGCAACTAAGTTTTATCGGCAACAAAGGGTCTTATACAGCAAAATTTCATTTGCAATTGAAACATTGTATCATACGCAGCAAAGTTCTGCAACAATGCATCATACGCAACAATGCTTCAACAACACTGCATCATACGACATACGCAGCAATATTTCTGCAGCAATTTATCACTTGCAAAAAAATATCATTTGCACGTTCACTTAAATAAATTATGTAACTACTTGTTCTAGATTTTAATTAGCAATCAAAGAATATAATAGAACCCATTTGCCGCAAATCCAAAGTCTTCATGAGCATTGACAGTGGCAGTGAACACAGACAGCAAATTATGCGCTTTGTGGAATAGCATTCGAAATTTGATTGAATTTTCATACCTCTGATTTTTCTGCAATTATTCTTGAGTAGTTTTCAATTTCTAGTGCATGCAAATTATTCAGATCATATTGGGAACTGTTTACTATGTTTTTATGATTAACAAAACAAAAAATACTGCTTTTAACTAAGTACAATGCACAAAAATTAATCTGTATGCCTCCGATAAATGCATTAAAAAAACCTTTTCAAGATTTTTTTTATAAGATTTGCTGATAAAACATCAAATAACAAGTTGAGGAATATCTTGAATATATGAAACTCGTCACAATTTGAGCATCACTTTTTCTCATTCTCCAACCTCTAAATTTAAATTAATTTCCAAAATGTTATATAGTTCAAGAAAAATTATTTCGGACTTAACGCCTTCTGAGATACCAAAAATATTTCTGAGCAGTATCATACCCTTTTTTATGTTTTATCACAAAAGTTTAACAGATATAATAACGTCTGTACCTTGGTTTAAAAAAAATCTAAAGCATACTTAAACGCACGCATGTAACGTTTACGCATTCTATACATTTAAATAATCTTTTTGTTCAGTTGATTGTCATAGCGATTGTACTTCACACACAAAATTTTAGGTATTGCAAGAAAATTATAAAGCGATTTTGAGATTCCGTTCCAATAACTTTTAAGGCCAGTATAAGTGGCACATTAATTTCAGAAGCATCTTTTTTCGTTTTTCTTCCATTCACGAATAATTTACGAAAGTTTTTTTTGCCTTTCGAAATCACAAAGCTGCGTCACCACTGCCCATTCTATATCCGTTCCTCTCGTTCAGCGGCTCTTTTTCTGGAACTTCTTGTGGCCTTTTCCTCTTGAAGAAACCAAGCTGAAAGATTAAAAAAATATGAGATTGCATTTGAAATGAAAAGTATCAAGTTAATGTGCAGCATCAGGGCCGGATTTTAAAAATTTGCCGCCTGTAGGCTACGATCGATATTTGCCGCCCTTGTCACAATATTCTTCCCCTAAGGGGAAAGGTAGCTCGTTAGCTACAAAATAGAGTGTTGTGTTCCGTTTAAAATAGATACACATATTAGAATCATCTGCGTACCTTAAGGTAGGCGAATACCCAAAATTCTAAAATTTTTACTATTACTTTAATCTTTTCCAAATTTGGCACAGTGATTTCAAATATAATGAGCAATGCCTTTTAGGCAATTTTTTTTATTTAAATATAATTGATTTAAACGGTGTTTTTCATCTAAAAAAAGGGGATTACGCCAACACTTCTAGTATAAAAGTTTTACATTAATTTACCTGAAATTTTTTACAGATGCTATTTCAATATATATCTGTGCCATGAACCTCTAACATCTGGTGCAAATATACAAGTTTTTTAAAAAAAAATGTCCAAGTGTAAGTGAATCGAAAAAAATCTTTTTTTGTGTGGTTAATTTGTAACATTTTTCTTAATAACTTCTTTTCTTGTAATTTGTATGTAACTCTAGAGGGTCATTGCATGCATCAGTTCAAAACGAAGAATTTAACACATAATTTATGTAATGTTTATAGAATGAAAATTCAATGTGGTAGGCTTGTTAGCGTAAACCTCTTTTTTTAGTAGAAAAACAGTTTTAAATAAATAAATTATATTTAAATTAAAAAAAAATGCATGAATAGTATTATTCCTTATATTTGAAATCACTATGCCAAATTTGGAAAAGATTAAGGTAATAGTAAAAATTTTAGAATTTTGGGGAATTTTGGGTATTCGCCTGCCTTAACACCAAATCGAAAGCGAAATCAGTTGATTTTTAAAAAAACTTTCCAACTATTTTTCTTTCAAATTTGAAATCCGGGAGGAGGGGGTGCAATTGCCCCCTCAGAGACCATGTTTGCTCCGAAATACTAGTACATGCATAATATATATACGTTTTACAGTTTACGCTTTGAAGTAAATTATTTGTTTTCCTTCTTAAAAATATTTGTACCTATGTAATATTTTTTTAGGCTGAATGCCGCTTTAATAGCTGTAAAATTTGCCGCCCTAAAAAAAATTGCCGCTCTAGACTAGAGCCTACTTAGCCTATTTAGAAATACGGCCCTGTCTAGCATTGCGAGTATAAATGGCAAATTAACGTAGTTTATCTTTAAACTGTTTTTTTTTTGCTTAAGTTATATTGGCAAACACTGATTTTTACACCGGAACCAGTTACACCGAAAACAGGTTTATTTCTAAAATCTAGCATACCTTAAATGCGTTTGTCAAAACCACATTTAAGGGATGCAAGTTAATTAAAATTTCGAGCAGTAGAACGCCAGTTATCCAAAATAATTGGGACTTAACCACATTCAGATAAATGGAGTTAATCGTAAGGAAACGTATAATCAATCTATTGCCTTTTTATAATATATGACAGATGAGTACCTAATATAAAAGCAGGTACAGTTAAAACAAACGTTTTTATGCTAATTATAAATTTTTATACCCGACCTATCTGTTTCTGTTCGTCTATGTTGGATGTCATGCCAAAACAATTACTAGGCAAATTAAAAGTTTGGCCGGATGGAATTTTTTATGAAAATCGGATAATCGGTAACGCTTCGGATAATCGTAGTTCTACTGCAATAACAAAGGCGACTTAAAGGTCAGATTTGAATTATCGCCGCACTAGAGCTACACGAGGGCCATTGGCGACGGGCGTCATGTTTTAGAACCACAGTCAAGTGATGAGCCGACACCTGAATAGGCACCCTACGCAACCGTCATGGGCGACATCGTACGCAGCGTTAGGACTTTGAAGGATGTTTTACGTGCACTCAAATACAAGGGGTATTATTCGTCGGACATTTTTGGCTGCACGGACCGTTTCTAGGTCGGCAGTTATTTTGGTGATGCCCGGACCCGAACCTGGGACCTTTCGCATGCTAGGCGAGTGCCTAACCGATTGGGCTCCTAAGCCCCGCGACTTAAAGAAACTCCGCGTGCACGATCACCAGCACATGCGGTATGTGATTGACCTGAGCTTTGCCAAAGTCTAGCTAAAAAAAGGTAGGGTTTTACAAAATTATAACATTTACTAAAATTTTGATGGCCCACAGCACTTAAAATAAAATTAAATTTAGGAGGCCCTTGAAATTGTGAGGTTCTAGGCTCGGGCCTAACAGACCTTCTGGAAGGTCAGGCCCTGCCAATGACCGCGATGACCAGCGCCCTACGACTGGGGTATCGTTTTTGGGAATTAGATTTTGAATGTGGTTTCCACACTATCACTTTTTAGCCACTGCAATCTACTTTATTATGGAGAATATATCGTCACTTAAGTTCTCACATGTGCTATCTCATGCGATTTACTATACGGTACGGTAACTTTTGGCGTGATTTTTTAGGATTTGGCGATAAATAATTTTTTGCGTCAGCCTGTCAGACTGATGATTCGAATTCTTTGACTTCGCAACGATGGCGTTTTTCGGCAACCCTATCTGACCATTATTTATTAGTGTAGTATAGAGAGCGTGACGTCAGAAGTCGCTAGAATACGAACTTTTGGTGCGATTTTGGAAAGTTCGCCATGGGTTACCGTACAGTAAATCTGATCCATTAATTGTCCAGGCAACGAAGAGTTATAGAGGGAAAGTTTTGGAACACAATTTTTGACTTCATAACTTTGTTTGAAGTCAAAAATTGTGTTCCAAAAACTTTCCCTCTATACCCTTTTTTCAGCCTTCGTTGCCTGGACTAAAAGTGAGATAGCACATGTGGGAACTTAACGATTGAATCTAGACCGAATCCTCACCTTCCATAGCAGCAGTGCCAGAAGTGCCAAGAGGAGGAGACCGCAGCAGATGGCCAAGATGATGATCCACCACGGGATCATGTAAGGGGCGAAGGACACGTCCAGAAGGCTCACTTTGGTGGTCACCTGTGGGATAGAAACCAGTTGAAATAGCAGATGTTATAAAAAAAAACTACACTGTTCAAACAAAAGAGTGAAATCCACTCCTAAAGGAGAAGTGCATTTTCGACACTAGAAAGGAGTGAAAATTAACTAAGACTGAGTTAAAATCATTCGTTTGGAGTGATCCTGTCGGAGGCATAGAGGTAAGAAATAAGAAGGAGAGATCATTGGCCCAAGTTTCTGAAGCTATCACTGTAACCGGTACGCCATATTGGATCAACCAGAAGCAAAACGTTCCATATCGCGATACTGTCTGATCACTTCTTTGATTCGCTGCTGAAATGTAACATATTATTTAGAAATAATTTTGATTCAGACACAAATATAGAGATATTTTTAGTTATTCTTTCTTCAACATGTTTTCAAAGAGGTTTCTCGGGGTATAGGTAGTCTGCTTTTGTACTCCTAAAACGAAATTATTTTGTGTTGTGATTGTTAAGAATAGACATTTTCCCCTGACTTCTTTGATTATTTATTGGCATTATTACTGAGTTTTAAATTATGATTTTTAAACCTTTTTTGTGTAACTTTTCTAGATAACAATCGTAAATTTAGCAAAGTTTTCAATCTTTGTTGACGTTGCATGACATTTTCTTGAATTGACATTTTCTTTTCTTTCTTTCCTTTTCATTCATAACTTACTATTCTCATTTTGTGTGCAGTTTATTTCTTATGTTTTACATAATCAAAACAACTTCAATATTCTAGCAATTCAAAAATGTTTTGTATATATATTAACACTAACTTATGTATACTGTGAATGAGAATGTTTAAATTAGCTTGTGCTATGTTTACATTTTAGATCAAAAGCGTTTGTACAATCAAATCTCACAAATGCTATTTTGTGTGTTTTTCACTTAATCTTAATGTACATGTATTTGCCTTGTGGTTATATGGACTATTTAGAATTATTATATAGACAATTTTGCATGTTGATATCAACACTAATGTTACATGAATAGCATTTTTTATCATTATGGTCATTGCGGTATTTAAATGCACATTGATTATTTATCTTATGCCTCTATGGTGAAAAATGTAAATTTTGTCCGAGCCAATGTGTCTCGCTTTGTAGCCAAGCGTGCCAAGTTCTAGATTTGTTGGTGTCCATGTTCAGTGGCCGTTAGTTAATACCGAAAAATAAGATAATTGTTTACATTTGTCTGAAAAAAGAATACTCTTTCTCAATTTTTTAAAATTTGTTGTGGTTTTATATTTTTGTTATAAAATGGTTTTATAATTATTTATATTTATAAAAAAACTAAATTATCTTTTTCATTTAAATAATACAATTTCAATGTACAAATTGTTATTTACACAAAATCAATTTATTTGTATTATATAATAATAAAAATTTGTTTAACAACAGAAAAATAAAATTGTTTTATTGTGTCTGAGCAAAAATATACTTTATTTATCAATTTTAAATGTTGAGGCTTCAATTTTATATTATAAAATTGTTTCTATTTATTTATACTAACAAAACCTTTTAATTAGCTTTTTCATTAAAATATTACAATTGTAATGAGTAAAGTTTCTAGAAAAAAAATTCTTTTAAAAATTGAAATGTGAAATTTTTTATTTAAAAAAGAATTCAACATTTTCATATAGAAAGCTAATTTTAAAATTAAAAAGAAAAAGCTTGTGTTTAAAAAATTAAACGAAAAATAATTGTTTTTACAAACACTCTTGTGTACCAAAACTATAAGTAATTAAGAATTAAATAAAAATTAAATAAAAAAAATTAAACTTTTAGTATCAAATACCAAAACTTTTGTTTGTCTTTTGATTAAAATTATAATAATTTAACACTGTGTCAAATACTTTTTTAAAGAATTAAAAGGTTAAAGTCCATATTATACAAGATGTACCAGTGAGTTTATTGTCAATTTGAAAGAAAAGTGCGAAATGCGAAAAATTGCTTTCCCTCACATTGCTACCCCACACTCTCGCCGTTCTTTTTGGTTGATCCAACATGGCCGCCACTCCCGTACAGTTACTTCAAGCGAGACTATGGGCGGGAATAGGGAATGTTCCCTCCTGTCTTTCTTAGCTCTATGGTCGGAGGTTTAACGAAACAAAAGAGTGAAATCCACTCCTTTTGGGTAAGTGCATTTTCAACACTGGAAAGGAGTGAAAATTAACTCAGACTGTGTTAAATTCGCTCGTTTGTTTTAAGAGTGTAGTTCCCCAGCATACTTGTCTTATTTTATCGATTCACTTAAGTTTGAAAAAAAAAATTTTTAAACTTCAAAATCGAATAATAAACACTTTATTGCAAGTTCCTGGCTTCTTCCTTGAGTATAACATTGACTCAAGTTTTTTTTTTAATTAACACTTAGATAGCATAGGGCCGACCCGGCTGCGCAATGGTTAGGGTGCTAGCCTTTGGAGCTGCTGGGTTCGGGTTCTAATCTCGGTAAGGCATGGATGTTTCTGTTTGTCAATAAATGTTAATTGTCTATGTGTCTGTTTCGTCCGTTTTTGTGTGTCTCTTGTGACTGTCTCTTCTAGCGAGCGGGATAACGGGCTATAAAGCCTATGATCTTCCCTTCTGGCGCACTCACTGTCATTTGTGATAGATAACATAGGTTAGGTTTTGAATTATCGTTGCATTAGAGCTACACGATCGCGACGGGCGTCGTATTTTTAGAACCACAGTCAAGTGACGAGCCAACACCTGAATAATAGATAACATAGGAATCTCACACTTACCACGTGTACTTTGTATGGCAAATAGCTTGGATCCACACCGTAGGGCAGTTGTGTAATGCGAGTTACCAACTTGGATGAAGTTTGTATTTCACTAACCCCAATCTGAAAAGAAATATATATTTTTTTATTTAAAATGTCACAACATTTTTTAAAAATCTTTTTTTTCCAGAACCAAAGTTAACTTACGCTGTTGTAGGTTTCCCTCCAAAGCCGCGAGCGTATGCTGATTATAACGTGGTCTCCCTTTTCGAGGTTTGATATGGTGCAGTAGATTTTGGTGCAAACGGTTAGTCCACAAGACTGAAAAATAAGGAAATAAAATATTCACCATGAAATCCAATTTCTTACCAAATATAAAAAAATGTAATAAATAATAGCAGTCCAGACTCCGAAATGCAGTTACTCACCTGGCTAAATGGAAAAGAAGGAAAACCTTTCCCATGTAACTTAATAAATAACAAAACATCGCGAACAAAAAACATTCATTCAAGATCAACATTATTGATTTCTGTAAACACTGTATATCAGTTATGAACAACTGATTACAGACTGATTATAACTGATATACAGAAACACTGTATATCAGTTATGTTACCCATACCTTACTTTTCTTTCGCGTTTCCTAAAATACACTGTTCAAAACTATTAGGAGAACACATGGTTTAAACAATTTCACTCCCAATGACTTCATTTGCAAACGTCAGCATTCTGCTTCCGATTTTTTTTTTACTAAGTTGAACTCGGATTTATTTATTGTTAGATGGAAGAATCATGTCTTTTAAAGAATTAAATTATGTTTGTTTTATTTAAATGAAAATATGAAAAACATGGCAAAATAAATTACACTCTAAACAAAATTTTATGAAATAAATTTACCCTAAATTCTTCACGCTTGCATTCTTAGATGTTTAAAAATTGGACTTTAACTTTAAAAAAAAATAAAGTTTTGAAAAAAATATTGCTATAATTTATTCAAAAGTCATGATTCCAATTTTACCCACCCAATTGTTAGTTAAAAATAAGATCCCCCCCCCCCCCTGTTTTTTTACCATTTCATTCTGGATGCACAATGGATCTATTTCACAAATTTTAGATTTTTAGAATTGAATATAAAAAGTTGGAACTGAAAGAGTTAACAAAAGTACGCTAAGTGCTCAACTAATTGTTTTGAGCAGTGTGTTAGGTTTTTCAACAGTTCGGAACATTTCTCTCAGGAACTATAAAGTATATTAACATGTTTTGTTTTATTATTTCTTCCTCATTATTAGCTCTTTAAACTGATGAGTTTTCAATATTTTCAAAAGAAGTTACATAATTTAAAATAGGATTTTTTTGTTTTTTTAAATACATATTTTTTAAAAAAAATCACTATTAAACTATTTTTATACTGTGAAATATCCTCAGTTTATATCAATGAACTATATGTAAGATATAGATTTTTTAATAAAAATTCCTAATGATATCTCATGTAGGTCCCTAGAAAATGTTTCTAAAGTTAGTAAAATTAACATGGGTGAGATGGAACCATCCGACTCCTAATAATAAAAGTGGAAAAACTTATCCGCTTAAAAAAAAATGCCGGGTAAGGTATGAAAACTGAAACTCTTTCGCTTCTTAGAGGCAACACAAGGAGAGGCAAATTGAAAGACTTAAACTCTTCTTTTTTCACACAAAAAACCCCTGCTCGACACAGTCAATAAGAAATAAAAATAATTCCTTATTAAAATTATTATTATTCATAATACTTAGAAACACAGATTATCCGATACTTATCAACATTTGTAATTGTTATTAAAAATCGAGCAATTTCGGTAGTTGAAGAAACTGAACTACCCAAACTTTAACAATAATCCGTTGTGAATCCTTTTTACATGGGAACTGAAGATCAATCTGACCATCGATCGGGCATGGAAGGGCAAGAATGGAAGGGTAATTATGGAAGTAAAAAAATGAAAGCTGGAAGGGAATTTCGTCACCTGCAGCAACCCAATTAAGCTTCATGCATCAATTTTGATCCATCCAAAAGAACAGTAAATTCCTCACCAATTCCTCCTGGAACACATCTTCCCCCTCGTCACTGAGGAAATGGTCCTCCCCCTCATCAGACATGAGATACGAGTCCCCATCGTCGTTCCTTCGTGTCCGTTTCTTGGCGACATCGTCCAAGGAGTTGGCGTCTTCCGCTGTCCTGAGGGGCATCGGATGCTTCGCTTTCCACTCTCTCAGCAGCATCTCGTTCTTGAGGTCTTGGACGGTGATGTTCTGGGTGCGCGGCCGGCGACGGATCTCCTGTGAAATGGGCATTAGATACCTATTAGATGCCAAGATACCATTCAGATGCCAATTAGATACCAAGATACTATTTAGTTATCATCCAGATACAAAGATATTATCCAGATACCTATTAGATACAAAGATACTATCTACATACCATCCAGATACTAATTAGATACCAAGAAAAAGCAATTAGATATCAATATGCAAACCAGATCCCAATTAGATACCGAGATGCCATCCAGATACCCATTAGATACCAAAATACCATCCAGATACTAAGATGTTATCCAGATACCAACTAGATACCAAGATACTATGCAGATACCCATTAGACACCAAGATAAAATCCAGATACCAAGAAACAATCGAGATACCAAGATACCATCGAGATACCAAGATACCATCCAGATAACAAGATACTATCCATTTACCAATTAGATACCAAGATATCATCCAGATACCAAGCTACCATCGAGACACCAAGATGATATCAAGATACTAATTAGATATCAAGATACCACCGCCAAATAAGATTGAAATTTTGAACATAGGGTAGACTGACCAGTGAGTGAACAGGTCCCAGTGAATGAACATTTATTAAGTCTTAAGCGTTCATTCACTGGTTAGTCTACCCTATTTATAAATACTATACATTTTAAAATAATGTGTGTAAAGGATTTTAAAAGTCGTTACCAACGGCAGAATCAACGGAAATAGTAATTTTTTTTCAGCTTTTATTCTTTTTTTCTTCAAAAAGTATTTGTTTTAATTCATTTCCAAAAACTAGTACGGAGTAAAACTTTGTTCTTGTAAAATGTATTAGATCCTTTTTATGTGAACATTACGACCGGTGTAAGCGTTTTTTCGCTCAAGTTTGACAAAGATAAACAAGACAGCTTTTCAACAAATACCTGTAAGTTCAAGGGATTGACATCGTCAATTCTTTCACATTGGGCGTTGCCCCCGACTTCGGGCTGAGACATCAGGTAAAGCAAGGACTTTCCGTCCAACGTGTACGTGGGCCATAAGATGTACACCTCGCCCTGTTTGATGGAACTGGGTCCCTGGTTACCGATCTGAAATGAAACAGATTCATTGGGTTGGTTTAGTTGGATTGAACAAAACTCTGTAGATTTTACGTAGTAAATTATATTTTGATTTGCCATTAAACTTTAATTTGACATCTTGGAAATAAAATATGCATTGCTGGTTGTGACACGTTACCTATCTCACTTTTGAATGCTTTACCTTCCCAAGTAAGAAATAAACACGAAATGTGTGGATTTTCTTACGACTTACGATACAAAGCAAAAGCTTTGATACTAAGTAAGAAAAATATTAGTTTGAGTTCATTGTAACTACTCGTATTTTTAAAATAATATTGAAACAAGTTGGTTTGTTACAGAATCTGTCACTTAAACACTGCTTTAGCACAACATTTGTGCTCAACACAGGAAACACTCTATATAACAAGACCTCAGAAAGAAATTCGCTAGAAAAAAGGGTTTTTTCTAGTTCTAATTCAAACTTTTAAACTCCAAAATTAATTTTTTTAAAATCTTCTTTAGCCGATGATTTAATAATTATTCTTTATCGTTTGCTAATTTTTTTTAAAAATTTCGAATAATGATGTATTTTTTAAAAAATATCTTTTTGTCACTACATTTTTGCAGTTCGAAAAATAAATTAGTAAAATCGATGCTTAGAAAATAAAATTGAAACTAGCATATTTTTATGCAAAGTTATAGAATTCTCTATGAATCTTTTTCTATATGCATATACAATGAACCATCATAAGAACTCTGTTGAGAATTGAGATATTACAATAATCCAAACTGAAACCTAACACTAAATAAATATTTTTTCTAGAGTTATTTTTATTTTAAATAAGGTTTCTTGTTTGACGAAATGGCAACAGTGAAATATTGAATAAAAATGAAATTTGCATGCTATTTCAATTTAGATTAAATTTTTAGTTATTTAAATTTTAAATAAACATTTAATGAATTTTTTATACAATTTGGAACGTAGCCTAATTTGATTTTTTGCTTCACAATGACGTATCCCACTTGCTTGTGAGACTTGCGATTCGTTCGGTGAAAGTGGGTGACAGACTGACAGACAGACTGAACGATTATAATACCTTCCACTTTTTGCGTTATAAACGTAGTGTGGAAGCTAAAATTGGTTGGGACGCAAATTGACCATTATCCTAATATTGACCCGTATTCAGTGATAACGAATTTCTAAAAATTAAATACTATGTACCAAAAATATGCTTACGTCATAGATATGTGTCACTTCAGGACCAATATCAGATTCCCGGACCTTGTTCACTGGAATTTCTTCGGATTTATTGTACGTGGCTACCTCGGGAACGGAAATGCTGCAAAGAAAATAGACTTAACTTTTGTATAGACTTTTTATAACACTTTTAAATAATGTGTATTAAGGGGACTGGGGAGGCAAAAAATGTCAAAAATATCGATTTTGGTATTTTAATAAAAAGTTATAGCTTGAACTTTTACTATTAAGAACATATCTTACTTTTAACGATCCGAAAATAATTCGAAATACAGTTGGAGTTTTCGTAAACACCGAAATCCGAAAATCGTACGTAAAGTGGAAGTTATTTCTTTCTTTACTTGTCTTTTTCTCCATGAGTGTTTTTAGTGGTTTGTCGTACATTCGAATTTTCCTTGCGATTCAAAAAGTTGTGTATTGCTTTGAAATTGTGGAAAATTGTTATTGATAATCTTTCAAACATAATTGTGCATGGATTCTGAAATCTGATAACATTTTTTTTAATATTTTACTCAGTTTTACTTTTAGCATATCACGAAAAAAATTAAAAATTTCCAAGTAACATAAATTTTTAATTCTAATTAATTAACCAATAGGCCGAATAAAAAATCCATGCTCAATTTAGTTAACATATATTTAAATATCTTATATAAAAAAATTAGACATTTTAGAAAAAAATTGAATCGCAAGGAGCATTTTTAAAAACAGTTAAAAAAAGTAATTTTTTTTATTAAAAAAACTATTGCATATTTTTCTATTATTATTTTGTATTTTCTTAAATTTTATGTCCCTGAGCTATAAAAAAAATTTAATCCATTTCGGTCTGTAACTTTAAAAGAAATTAATTTGCCTCCCCGGTCCCCTTAAAAGTATCGTTTAATAAATAAATATATTTAAAAAAAAGATAACTAACCCTGTAACGGCTAGGGCTACTTCAACACGAACAGGCAACTCTATTTCATAGACGTTGTTATGGAGAGTCTCGTTTTTCTCTGCATTTGTACTGAAAGAAAATAAAGGATTGAATAAATGCCTGCTGTATGCATACTGATTGTCTGAGAAGAAAATATATTATATGAATCTTGGTAACTTGGTTGGTAAACGTATATTTTTAGGTTTGTGTGCTTGGTCAGAGAACCATATTTCTTTTTAAGCTAGCTTCTTATTTAACTGTAATATCCTTGAAATTTTAAAAATTTGAGACTGACCTGTTCACCACCATAGAAAACACCAAGTCACTCGTCGAAGACACTACTCTCGAGGGTTCCAAGAGAATTCGGAAATTGAGCTAGAAAATATTTTTAAATTAAAAATATATCTAAAATATAGCTATGATTCCTAAACATATAAGAAGTGTTTTTCAAATTTCAACTCATAAATTTTTTTAATGTTGTCAATAAAGGTAAAGTATATTAATATTCTTTCTGAAAAAGAATCAGGAAGAGAGTACTTTAAATTTATTCAATAAAATCTGTACAGCAAGAAGTTTACTATCTGTGGTAATCAAAAGACCACATTACTCCGGTTATATCGAATATTCTTGCAAACGGTATTTTATGTAATAACTGCAGCTGTGGTTTTCAATACCACTTTTTGAAATTGGATGGAATATTATTTTTTTATATATTTTTTTATAAATAATTTTACAACAAAATATTCGAACTAATTTCTTAAAGTGAAATTATAGAACTGTAAAGCAGTGAACTGTAAAACAGCTACATTTATCGCATAAAAAACTGTATGTAAAAATACTCAGTACTCGGGGCTTAGAAAATTATTATTTTTTCATTGTATTAACACTGTGAAGACCTCAGTTTATAGACCCGGTAAAATCAAAAGCAATTTTGATTAGTTGGTAGACATATATTTTCAGGCTTGTGCGTGGTCAGAGACCCGCTTATGAACCTTCGTCAAGTAAGACAGACACAACACACACATAAGTGGCAGATGCTGCCATCTATCACGCGCCAACTAAATAATTTAGACATGCCCCTGAAGGGGAGGGAAATATGCGTGGAAACTGCGCAATAACCGTCCACAGGACTTTCGGACCCAACAAATTTAACAAGCACGTACTCCGCAGATACCGGGTGGTTATAAAATAATGATCGCTATTCGGTGGGGTCTGTAGCGAATGAATAATTCGAATGCAAAAAACATCGAGACAGTTATTAGTCAAGAAGAGAGGGGGGGGGGGGGGGGGGGGAATGGAATCATAAAAAACAAACTCGTCTCTTGACCAGGATTCTAAATTACTAGGCGTAATTGGCTGTGTCAGCCGTAATTGGCCATAATTGGCTGCGCCTCGCAGTTTAGAACCTTGGTCAAAAGACGAGTTTCTTCTTTATGATTCCATTCTTTTTCGAAAAAAAGAAACACGTCTATTGACCAGGGTTCTAAATTACGAGGTGTAATTGGCTGTGTTGGCCGTAATTGGCCATAATGACTACTCCTCGTAATTTAGAACCCTGGTCAAGAGACTAGTTTGTTTTTATGATTATTTTTTTTATCATTATTTTTTATGATTCTACCTCTTTTATGATTCCATTCTTTTTCCCCCTTCTTGATTAGTAAGTGTCTCAAGGGGCTGTAGGGAGCCTAGTGGTCAAAGGATCTCGAGCTTGAGATCGGAAGGTTGAGAGTTCGAGACCCGGTCGCCACTGAAGACCTACCGAGTATATGCGGAGTACGTGCTCGTAAAATCCGTTGGGTCCGAAAGTCCTGTGGTCGGTCATTGCGCAGTTCACCATGGGTACAGGTTCCTGGAGAAAATTTCCCTCCCCTTCAGGGACATGTCTAAATTGTGGAGGTGGAGACAGATGGCAACATCTGTCATATGTGTATGTGTGCGTCTTGTGTTGTCCTTCTTGACGATGGTTTATAAGCGGGTCCTTGCGACCAAGCACACAAGCCTGAAAATATATGTCAAACCAACCAACTAAGTGTCTCAATGTTTGATGCATTTGGATTATTCATTCAAGCTACAGACCACTCCGAATAGCGAGCGTTATTTTATAACCACCCTGCACAAACAAAAACAAAGCAATTGTATCACTTACCGTTTTATTTGCTGGAAGGGGATTTCCAATATCACACTTCAAAACGTTCTCTCCCGCTGTTTCTGGATGGGCTCCGCTGCAACTGACAGGGAAATCCTGGGCACAAGAAAACATTCCGAAATGCAATATTATCAATTTGAATAAATATTTAACAAGTTCAAAATAAAGAGCCTTTTATGGAAGAATTACATTTTAACCTTTTCAGTCACAGTGATGCCATTTGGCATCATCATGTTTCTGATCATAATTTAAAAAAAAATTATAATAAGGCTGACATCTATTGGGATTAATAAAAAAAAAATACTATCGAGCAGAAAAAAAGTTGAAAGAATCGAAAGATGAGATTTTTGATATCATAAACGACTATAGACGATCAGAAAAAAAAAATCTAGAATGATGATGCCAAATTGTCATTTAGACTGAAGGGGTAAAAAGATATCTTTACCAGCCACACCTGCAATGACTTCACAGTTACGTCAACTGTTGTATTAAAAAACCACCCGGAAGCTAATTCGCCTATACTGCAACGATCACGCCTACAGTGGCGCCACAGTTACGTCAAGCATTGTCTTTCCAAAAACAATACAAGAGCTGCATTGCTTATTGATATTTGTTAAGTTTAAGATTACAGTCGACGTAACTGTGACGTCACTGTAGGCGTGACCGTTCCATTCATCCAGTGAAAACATAAATATTGTAAAATGAAATTTACAAACGGGGCTTACCAGTTTAGTTCGGTCAATGTTGACGTAGTTGACATCCAGAGGCATGGCGACGTACAGCATGGATTCGAAAGCGTCTTCACCTCCGTTTCTGATCGTCATATCCAGCTCGAGACGTTTCTTTGTGCCGATGGAGTATTGGTCCATGTTTCTTTTTTGGAGAGAGATGACAGTTTGAAATGAATGCTGCCAATTTAACCTTTTAAAACCTACCTAGTCCTTAAAGACTGGAACTATGCAGTAGGTAAATGTGTCGAATTGAGATTATTAGTAATAAAATCATTGTGGCCATGACTTTTAGCTTTCACACTATGTTTACAACGTAAAAAGTGGAAGTTCTTATAATGGCTACTTTCGAACGTCTGTCTACCCGTCACTCACTCTTTATAGAATAAACTACAAATGCTACATACAAGTGTAATGCGTCAAAAAATTGAGCACTTCGAACTCGAAGTCACTGAAAATATCAGAAAAAACTCGAATTCGAAGTACTTTAATTATATCTAAAATTTAATACTCATTTAAAAATAATAGGAAGGTAATTTTTAATGGAATTAAATCCCAATTGCTACTCACAACAAGACAGTTTGCTTTGTTTTTATGTTTCAAAGTTTAAGGAAGAACTGAGTGTTTTGCTCTGCAACCTTTTTTTAGAAGCATGAATTTTGTGTGAAAGCATTTTTTTAAGGGACCGTTTCTGTTACAAACCTACTTTTTTCTTTTGGTCATGACTACAAATACACGAGCTCAGTCCGCCGAAAGTAGGGGAGAGTGTTGTACCTTGGGACAATTTTTACATTGGAATTTTTTTCTTCGATAATTATAGTCAAAATTAAAATTTAAAAGCAGCATTTCAACACACCAATATATTCTTCTATAATATATTTTTTTAAATTCTGGCTGCTTGAAATTAAAAAATTGCCACTCATTTAAAGTAGAGAGGATAAACTGTCCCAAGGTACAGTATGGTGTTGTACCTTGGGACATGCTTTATAATTCAGTCAATAGTCATACACTTGAACTAATTTGTGTCAGGAAACAAACTTTATTGTTTTTTCAAGGAAATACTCAAATAAAACTTCATAATTCAAGAATAATTTAAATTATACAGCAAAATTGCAAGTCCAAATTATTTAACATTATATGATGATACAATATGCTTTACTGTCCCAAGGTACAACACACTACATGGTTTAAATAAAAGCAATATAGTGGCCAATCTAAATGCATTATCATTATTTTCTCATAACCAAAATATTTTAAAATCTTCTCTTTTATGAAGAAAATACAAAGCAGTTGACATTTTGTAAAAGTACAAAGGTAAAAAATTATATTAGAATGAGAAAAATATTTACTTTGGAGTAATGAAATATTTTTTGTCACCAATTCATCAATTCAATGATGCTAGTGTTAAATTTTATTTTGATGATGTCTGTTGGTTAAGGCTACTATTAGAAATAAACAATTTATGAATATTGCCAATAGATTCTTAGAAATTGTCAGTGTACCAAGGTACAAGCGTCCCAAGGTACAACACTTTCCCCTACTTGTTATAAATTAACTACTTTTTGTACAAGAACATCAGTTGCTTGTAAAGCATGTAATATACAGGGTGGGGAATAAAAGTGACCCCAACGTTGAGATAAGAATACGACATAAATGTTGCCAAGTCAAAAACCAATACAAAAACAGGTTTGCTAACTGAAGGTATTGATCGCTTCAATATTAAGCCCAAACAAATTTATTTACCGGACTTATTTATCGGAAACTACGCTATAGTTTAAAAGATAGTTGAAATGAAATATAAACAAGGTTTGTAGAGCTGATTAAGAAAAGTTCCCTCTAGTGATTATTTTGATCGTTATTTATCCTAGAGAATCGGACCTTTCTGTTTTAGCTTCCACACTACGTTTATAACGTAAAAAGTGGAAGGTTTTATAATCGTTCTGTCCGTCTGTCTGTCCATCCGTCACCCACTTTAACAGAACGAACCGCAAGTGTCACAAACAAGTGGGATACGTCATTTTGAAGCAAAAAATCAGTTTAGGCTACATTCCAAATTTTATTAAAAAATTTAAATTAGAAGTTTATTTAAAATTTAAATAACTAAAAATTTAATCTACATTGAAATAACATGCGAATTCCATTTTTATTCAATATTTTCACTGTTGCCATGACATCAAACGTACGAGAAACTTTATTTAAAATAAAAACAAAATTCTTGAAAAAAAATATTTATTTGTGTGTAATAATTCAATTTGGATTGTTGTAATAGCACAATAAAGTTATTTTGATGGTTCGTTATATTTTTGGGAAGAAAGATGCTTAAAAATTTTGGAATTTGCATAAAAAATATGCAAATTTTCGCTTTTATTTTTAAAGCAACAATTTTACTAATTTATTTTTCGAAATGTAAACTTGTGACTGCAAAAAGATATTTATTAAAAAAAACATCACTATTCTTCTAAGTTAAAAAAAAAATTAGCAAATGATAAAGATTAATTATCAAATCTGCAAAAGAATATTAAAGAAAATGATTAGTTTTTGCTTATAAAAGTTTGAATTAGAACTAGCCAAAGGCCCTGTTTGGCGAATTTCTTTTTGAGGTGTTAGTGTGTTTCCTGTTGAGCGTAAAATGTTGTGTGGAAGCGGTGTAAGTGACAGATTGTGTAGCAAACCAACTTGTTTGTTAATATAAAACATTCTAAATGGATTGCAAGACACAAAATTTGCATTATGTGATGTCTTCATACAATACGAACTTATATCTGAGGTCGCCACTAGTCTGTGAGTTGCTCTAATGTGAAGCGAATCCGATCCAACAAATGCAAAAACAGTTTTCAGGCGGCTTCCAGAGTTTTTCTCGCCAAGCATTTCAACGTATTCCTATCTCTAGACCAAGGCCACTTTTATTTGCCTCACCCTGTATAATGAGCATTTTCGGCGGAAGGAGCACGTTAGTGTGCTGTGATGATAAAAACAACATGTTAATATTTATTAATAACATAAATAATAACCACTCACGAAGTAGAAAATAGTTGTAGATCTGGAATGCAAATGTCATCTTTTCCACAGTTCTTTTCGATATTCAGCTGAAACAAAAACAAGATTTGCTTTAAGACAAAAAAAAAAAATTACAGGATTTGCCTTTGTATTGCAATCTTAACACTAATTAATCATTTTTAACTATATTTAAGTAATTCCTCATTCTAACATTTGAAAATTTATTTATTAAGTTATTCAATTGAAAAAGTAATCAATATTAAAAATAATTTTTACAGTTATTTAACTCACAACCTATATTTTTTTGAACCATTCATTAAAAAAGTTAAACAATTATTTTGAGAGTCACTTTGATATTTAATTGATTGAACAAGATAGTAGGATATTTTTTTTTAATTTAAAATGGTCTACAGAAGTTGCTTAAATACCTTGTTAGAAGCGGCCGTATCAACGTTCAAGTTCAGTATCGGTTTGAGCACAAACCGATAGGGCTCCAGATCTATGAGCTCGTAGCTCGCCTTGATTTCGATAGGAGTTAATTTGTCCCGGATTGCATTCTGAAATGAAACAGAAAATGTCATGCAAAATCGAAGAACAGGGTAAAAACTCCTTCATCGACTGGGAATCTGTCCGTATTAAGGTCTGGTTGACCAGTTGTGGCGATCGAAAATCGGTTTCTCCCTTGGTTCTTTTTCTGCGGCTGAAGCGTTGGGGTAGGCGTAGGTACATATAAATTCCGGCTTGTGTTTGATCAGAGACCCGCTTATATAATCCTTCGTCAATTAAGACAGACACGGAAAGAATTTTTACTGTCACCGAGAAAGACATCAAAGATCAAAATATACTCTTAAAACAAACACTCCCAATTTACCTCAGTCTGAGTGGATTTCACTCCTCCAGACTGGAAAATGCACTTCTCTTTTTCGAGTGGATCCTTTGTGTGTTAAACCTCCGACAGGATCACTCCAAACGAGTGATTTTAACTCAGTCTGAGAAAATATGCATGCCTTTAGGGTGTCGAAAATGCACTTCTCCAACTGGAGCGGATTTCACTCTTTTGTTTTAAGAGTGTATGAAAAGTACAGGGGATAAAAACTGCTTGATTTTGTAGAAGGCTTTCCTCAATATGCCTCTTTGGCGATGATAGCGAGAAATCGCCTAAACTGGTGTAAAGAAACCAGTTACTCGTTTTGTTTTTTTCTTTCGCGGCATCCCTGATTGAAGCCAGAGATTAGAGGACAGGAGTCACACGTTTGTACCGCAATTGAAGAACCAAAAGTAAACAGGTTTAATGTCGCCAATGTCCGCCAAACAGACAAAATTATGGGAAGACTCCAAGCAAATGGTTTTTCCCCTGTACTCTTCATATGTTTTGAGTGAACAAAAATAATGGGTTTGGGGGTAGAAACGCAAAATTTACCTGAACATAAACAGTGCTTTTGTTGCAGTACTGGACGTTTTTCTTTAGTCTTATGTTGTGCGTTCTGTTTGACACTTGGGAGGGATACGCGTCCATGAAAAGGGCCCTCGGGCTCTTTTGGTCAGCATCCAACATGAAGGTATAAATAAGATCTGAAACAGATAAATAAATTTTAAAAAAATAATATCAAAATAGACTAATAAAATTTTATTATTAGTTGAAATGTTATATTTTTGCTCTTTTTTAAAAGAAAAATAATGTGAATTGAAAAGTTTATTATAATTGTAAATTTATAACTCTCATAGATAACTGTACTGCAATTATTATCATTATAAAAGCCCAATAGATGGCAGCACTACGATTAGTACCTTGAAAACCTTATAGATGGCAGCACCACAATTAGTACCTTGAAAACGCCATAGATGACAGCACTGCAAACACTCTACTAAAATAAGTACGTATATTCGTTTTACTTTCTTTTTCTCTCATTTTTCTTTGCAGACAAATTTGTGAAATATTCTTTTTTGAACTGTGATGTAGATACAATATGTTTTTAAATAATGTATCTGAAACTTTCTTTTTTTAATTCTTTTTTAAAATTTTTTTTAATTCGTATTTAAATTGTTTTAATATTTATGGCATTTTTCTCGTTTTGAGTAGCAACAGTTCCACAGGAAAGAAAATAAGGTTTCGATATGTTAATCAATGTTGTGAGAGAAGCTTAATGTGTCAAACCAATAATCACCGAAATCACCAATGAAATCCAGAAGTAAATTCATGAATAATTTACGTCACGTGAAACAAGCTAACTGTCGTATAAGAAAACGTCAAGAGAAATATGTTAACTTATTAATCAGATTTCGCTTTCTTATGTCTCAAAAAAATGGAAAACATGCAAGACATCGTAATTTAACTTTTATAACTTTAAAATGTGCAGTGATGAATACAACTTTAAACAGTAAAACTTAATTTATGAAAAAGTAAAAAAAAAAAAATACCTATTTCTGATGCCACACCAAGCCCATTATATCTCATACACAAAGTTGCTTCCATGCTAAAAAAAAAGAAGATTTAAATGATTTTCTTTGAAAAAATTTAGTTAATACTTTCGAAAGTCAGTAAATTTACATACCATGCTACTTTGGTCTTGTCTTTTAAGTTGCAAGTTTTATCCTCTAAACTGACAATTTCCTTACTCAACTTCATTGTAGATGTAATATTTACAACAGGACGCGACCTGAAAATACACGAAGCAATTACTTATCTTTGTCTGCTCCAGAGGCACACATACGAGGACTTTTGTGGAGTTACACTCCCATTTCATTATTTTTCAATACTAAAATTTAGATTATGAACTAAAATGTCCAAGCTTTAAGCAAAAAAAGTGAACAGCTGATTCAGAACATAGTGAACAGCTAATTCTGAAGTTGTTTAAAATATGACGCAGCACGCAAACTTTTTCAGCCGTAATTATACTTCATTTTGCATTAAAAGAAATGTTATAATGGACTATTGACTATTGTCTATTAACTACACAAAAGTGACAGACCTTGTTTGTTTCGTCATACCACATAAAATATGTGTATATTATTATAAAGTATGCAGGGCCCGACTAACACCTTTAGGGGCCCAGGGCACGAACAAATTTGGGGGAACCAAAACATACCTCGATAAAATATTTGCGTGTATTTTCCTATCTTGCAGTGTTTACTAATAAAAATAGCAGAAGTAATTAGCTTGGAAAGCATGCTTAATCCCCCAAAAATAACTATTTTTGTGAATTGATTAATTCAGAGTTTGAACACAATTTCATAGTTTTTTGTTCATGAATTTAATTTTTTTGTTTACTTCATATTAAAAAGTTTGGGCAGTTGTATTGAGCATAAATGTTCATGAAGAAAATTTGGGGGTTCCCTTAAAGTGTGTGGGGGTGGGTGGGGGGGGTGGGGGACCGTGCCTCATTTGCCCTGCCGGAAATCAGGCCCTGATAGTATGTGTATGTATAAAGTATGTGTAGTAGTATGTAAAGTATGTATGTATAGTATGTATATGTAAAGTATGTATGTATAGTATGTATATGTATAGTTTGTAGTGTGTGTATGTATAAAATTAACGGTTTAACCATTAATTGTTTTAGAACTATACACATCTTTTAAGCCGTTAGTTAACCACTAAACGGTTAACATTTGCTAAGGGACATGCCAACTTATTAGAATTTGATTTTTGAAATTCTTAAAAACTCAACACCTCCTAAAACAAGCCACCAGTAACATAAATAAGACACTCACCTCATATAAATGATACGCTCTGTATCGTATGCTCCGATTACAATATCTAAAAATAGATAAATATCAATTACTAACTAATTTTCGGAATTTAAGAAACACACAAAAAAATGCCAGTCTTATTACCAGGATATTGGTTAGAGTCCATATCCATGGAGCCGGCGAGAGAAAAACCTAGAGTTCGTAGTTCGTTACCAGGAAAATCTTCAGCTGTTATAACCTTTAAAAATAAGCGAATAACCGAATAAATTAATAATGAATAGTAAAATAAAGACACAGTCTAAAACTAAATAAAGTTCAGTTGAACTCCAATATCCGTATCAATCGGGAACAAATCGAATTTAGGATAATCAGAAATTGGGATAATTTGGATATTTTTGGAAAAAATTGCATTTTTTAATAAACTACTCGGGTGTCGGCTTGTCACTCACTGTGGTTCTAAAGTACGAAGCCCGTCGCCAATAGCCTCGCGTAGCCCTATTGCGACGATAATTCAAACTAAACTAAATGAACTACTTGGTAGGCGCGTTTACATGAGCCATCGAAACAATGGAATTCCAAAATCCCCATTAGGGGAAAAAGAGGCCAAGCAGGATTTCTAACTGAAATAATAGTCTGTGGCCGAATCATTGGTATGAAACATCAAACCCTCTTTCATTGGAGGGTGAGAGCTTAACTGAAGAAAAGTATCAATATATCTATTTCATTGTCTTATTGTATCAATTAACAAGAGAACAACAACGGCATTTCATTGTCTTATTGTATCAATTAACAAGAGAATGACATTTCATTGTCTTATTGTATCAATTAACAAGAGAATGACATTTCATTGTCTTATTGTATCAATTAACAAGAGAACGACATTTCATTGTCTTATTGTATCAATTAACAAGAGAACGACATTTCATTGTCTTATTGTATCAATTAACAAGAGAACGACATTTCATTGTCTTACTGTATCAATTAACAAGAGAACAACAACGACATTTCACTGTCTTACTTGCGACGGCTTGTCTCTAACTCCACTTGGACTCCCGTGATAAATGTAAACAACACCGCGGCCATCTTTACCAGCGTAAGGGGCGCCAACAACAAAATCTGTAAAAAAAAAGAATTTTAATATCAAACATATAATCGATATGTATCTAAAATTTATGACAGGTAATGTATTTTAAGTAGGTTATGTTTACATATATTCCGTTACGCTTCTTCTAATCAACATTTTAGTGAACAAAGAACAATGTTAAAAGGTGCTCTCTTGGCTTCACCATCATAGGGGTTCCTAGTAGCTGCAACAGCTGCGTGACGAACCCTATATTTTCGGTATTCAGCTGAACCCTTTTTCAGGTTTTGGAGACAAAAAACTGAAAATCCTTCAACAGCCTCAAAACCTCCAAACCTTAAGTACATTTCAGTTGACAAAAACCTTTTGGTATCCGGCTGAACTATTTAATCACTTGAATACTGAAATTATGGTGTTCATCACAAATATTTTCATTCACCATACATATTGCAGCTACTACAGAAACCATTATAATAGTGAAACCAAGGGCCAAATTTGTAACATTAAAGGGAGTGCGATAATCTTTTTTGGTCATTTCTCTACATTTAGCTATTTAAATATAAGGAGCAATGCATCAAAATGTAGGATACCTCCAAATCCGTCCCTGTTGATGTCTTTGAGGGAGGCGAGCGACAACCCGAATCTACCTTTGGTGTAGGTTCCGTCCAGAGCACTCCTGTCCTCCATTTCAAATTGGTGCTGCAAGAAGAAAAAAATGAGATTAACTAATTAAGTAGACACCCGCTTAACCGACTTAAATTGACCAGTTAAGCCGGAGAAGTGGAAATTAATTAAGATTTGTATGCCCGTTTGATTAAACATTTATACCTTGATGATATTAACCTTATATAACTTAACAGTTAAAGAGGGAAAGGCGTCCTTTTATTTGATGTGTATACGCAAGCATCACAAGTTGTATCTATATTTCATTAAAGAATCTGAATATTTTTTGCGCTTTGTAGCCTAGAAAATCGGAAAATTGTCACATGGTTTCGTTATTTCACTTGTTTCAACATGATTTGATTTGACAACAACATTAATGGGAGATCGATAAACAAGTCCTTTTTAGCCAAATTTTGCATGAGTTCGGTTTGGTCAAGAATGAATAATTTAACTGTAATACATTTGAGATATTGATCGTAAGCTTAAGAAGATATAAATACTTTTTTTACATAAAATTTTCTTTCTATAGTTCAGATATGCTATTTAATGACTCTCCGTTTTTTTTTAATATCTATTATTACTTGTGAATTAACCAATATGAAATCTTTATGATGCTTATTAAAAATTTGCCTTGTCTAATTGCGTAAGTATACTTGCAAATTTAAAAACAGCACTAAAATCCTACTTTGATTTTTTTTGTTATTAAAATATAACATTTGTCCACAACTAACTTAAACTTGGAATTACTCTATAACTGGATTAATATTATACAAGCATCTATAAACTTTGTTAAATTTTAACCCATCTTAGCTCACCTTTGCGGTTTGGTAATGTACATACACACGTCCCTCTTCGTATTTGCTTTCTTTGGAGTTCAAATCGGTGAAGAAAGGAGCTCCTACCACAATGTCATCCAACCTAGAGAACAAAGAGAAAGATCTTTAGCAATCTGTACAAGGACCATTGGGATTTTTTTCGGAGGACGCAAACGCCATTGTCAAGCGTAGGATTTTCTATCAGCCTTTTAGAAAGCCCTCCGTTCCTGGGCATTTAGTCGACTGCACTGGCAACTCCACTGGTTTGAAGAAAAGAACAGATCGTTCTTTTTATTCGTTGTTCGCTTAAACAGTATCCGCATGTTTTTAATCTCCATTTTAAGATGACGAAAGAATCAAAAATTTAGAATTTGACTATTTTCTTTTTTTTTATTCTTCAAAGTTTCGAAGATCAAATAAAACAAAACATTAAGAAAAACGGCACCGAACATTTTACTTTGGAGAAAACCACGAGATACTACATCTTCACTTTTTATCCAATGAAGGAGAGGAGACAAGTGCAGGATGATTCATTACATCATAAAAACGGACGTGTTCAAATTAATTAATACTTCTTAGAAATCATAATGGTTTTATCAAAAATAAACTCTATTTATCACAATTACTTTTTATTTATAAAACATCTCGTAATTATTTTTGTAAAAAGATATTCTGAAAATTTTATTGTAATATAACAGTATTTTAAAAAGAACTGGAGGATTTTTGTCCACTTTATGAGCAGTGCAGTTGACTTGTGCCCCATTCCTGAGCTCCTATCCCAATGGACTCGCCAATGGCACTTTTTGCTGCAAACTTTAGAATGACAACAGGGCATGACTTTCTAAATGGACACCTTCACCGTATTGGTGTTTCGATAGTAGTGAATGTTCTTTATGCTCTCGTTCTCATCCGATTTCATGAACATTTTACAGCTGACAAGATGTCCTGCATTGACAGGTTTTATGGAATTTACACCTGACAACTTTTCAAAGGCGAAAATTTTATTAGCCAGAGAGTTAATGGCAGATATTGCCGCAGATGTGACGTAGGGGGGGGGGGGGGGGGGGGGGGGGGGGGGGGGGGGGGGGGGGGGGGGGGGGGAATGACTAGCATCCACAATTTCCAACCGATTGCTTCCCAGCTTGTTTATATGCTTGGGTATTGATTCGCCTCATGTTTGAGTGTAACAAAATCCTCTATATTATTTGTACAAATTGTCTTAATCCACTGTGAAGCATTGTTGTGATTGACAACCTTATAAAAAAACTATCTAGTTAATTTAGGCGCAATTTAAAAAAGCACAAACGTGGGGATTATCATTAGTAAGCATACCAGAAAGTTTGGAAACAATAGGTGAAAAATTGTGGATGATAGTTGTGAAAAACTCATTCAAACTTATTCAATTTCTAGAGGGAGAGAAACATTGAAGGAGTTAGTTTCATTTTCTGAAATTCATGTATACCTTTAAATGAACAAATACAAAAATTGTCGTACAACAACAGAGCAGAGGCCTAACAAGGTAGGTCCAAAATAAATCTAATAATTCATCAGTTTTCAATGACTATCAAGATTCTTCCTAACTCTCTTCAAGTGTACAGCATAATCTGGTAAAGCATTCCACTCATTGACATCTCTATTGTAAAAATGTTTTCTTACCTCCCTTCAAAGCACGATTTAATCAATTTCGGATCATGTCCTCCGGTCCTGCTAAGGTAAAACCTAAGCCCTCCATGTCTCATTGTTTTATGAACTTGAATAGCTGAATTAAATCCCCCCTAGTTCTCCTATTTTCCAGGGAATACATGTTCAAAGATCTAATCTGTTATAATAATCAAAACCAGAGAGACGAGAGACGAACGTTAGAACGAAACCTTACCCGTCCCCGTTAACATCCGATACGCAGACGGAGTATCCAAAGTATGATCCCATCTGCTCCCCGGAGATGTTCTGCAAGTTCCGGAGCAAAGAGCTGAAGATCACTACCTGAAAATTAAGAAATCGATCATTGTAAGAAGAAAATTGCAAAAACCGACTACCTATTTCTAGCCTCCATTAGTTTCTGTTATGAAAAATATTGTACATATCTAAGTAGCATTTAGAATTTTAATTGTTTTATACGTCACATTTTCTTTCTTTCAACAACAGTATATAAAGCAACAACTATTTGATTTGTTTTAAAATTGTTTTTTTTTTTCAATTTCAAAATGTTCATGTTTCATATCATGAGTGGCAACAGTTCCTCAGGAATTCAAATAATGCTTTTTTCTGTGATTTGCACCCACGTGACATGTAATCATTGCAGTGGTTGGAGCTTACCATGCCGGTAAGGCATGTATGTTTGCGTTTGTCAATAAATATTATTTGTCTATGTGTTTGTGTCGTCCTTTCTTTGTGCATCTCTTGTGACTGTGTCACTTATGGGGAGCGGGGTAACGGGCTATAAAGCCTATGCTCTTCCCTTCTAGAGGGCGCATTCAGTGTCATTTGAAATTTTGTCAACAACGGCACTTGAAAGAAGAAGAAAAAACTTATATGCACTATAAATATTACCTAAACTGTTAGAAGTATTACTAATTTTTTTATTCGTTGAGATTGGTTACCTTTCCAGTGAGGTTATTTCCCCTTGGCATCCCTACCACCACGTCCATGCTTGAATCGCCCGTGAATTCACCCGTTGCCGATGAGTAACCTAAATCAGATCAATATTCAAAGATTTGAAAAAAATATAAAATATATTACGAGTGTATACAATATTAGTAAGTAGCAATTTAATAGTATTGGACAAAAAAATATAGTCTTAAGTGGGAATGGGAGCGGGTATCCAAAACGAATTCTCTGTATTAATTCAATTGGGAAAAGTAATCGTCTAACCTAATTTACTCCAGCTGTATTAAACATTTTAACAAACTTTCTTTGAATCATAAAAATGGCTGGCTTATAGAGCACTATAATCTATTTTTTTTAAAAAAATCTTTAATAAATAATTTTGCAACAAAATATTCAAACCAATTTCAAAAAGTGATAGAATAGAGACGTAAGTTGTTTTTTTACTAGAAAAACACCGTTTAAAATAAATAATTTTTTTAATAAAAAATGCCTAAATAGTATTGTTCATTATATTTGAAATCACTATGCCAAATTTGGAAAAGATTAAAGTAGTAGTAGAAATTTTAGAATTTTGGGTATTCGCCTACCTTAATGCTAGAATTTGAAATTTACGAAACTCACCAAGGAAGCTGTCATCTTTAGATTTGTGAGATTCTCTTGTTTTCCTTTCGTCGTTTGAGGTCAGATCTTTTGAGTAGACTTGCCCTAAAAAGTTTAAAAGTAGAATATGTAAAACACAAGATAATTTTAAGTTAAAATACTCAATGCAGTTAAAAAGCAATATGATGATTCCTTTTAAGACCATAAAAATATATGGGGAAAATAATTACTTTACAAAGTTTATTTTCTTTTGTATAGTTCTTTAAATAGGATAGCTGTTCTGAAACAGTTTTTTTACTGCGCTTTCTTGTCAGCTGAAATCGTTCAATAATAAGAATCACAAAAAAAAAAAATTTGTCGGGTTAAATATCGCTTGGAAGTGATGCCAATATATTGGGTTTGTTTTGTAAATAAACAAGCAAGTAATGCATTATAAGGGACAATACAAAATGAAATTTTAATATATTTTCTTACCTTGCCAATACCAGCTTCCTGGGGCTCCTACAAACAACCTATTTCCATCCTAGATTTAAAAAAATAATTTACAATAAGAAATGAATTAATTATTATTTTTAATAGCAAAATGAATGGTAACTTTGGGCATCTTTGTTCCAAGCATATAAAACTTTACACTTTTAACTACTTATTCAATTACATCCCAACTATATCTCTAGAACTTTTCAGTGTTTAACGAAATATATACGTATTATTATTTGTTATTTGATATTTTGTTATGTACACTGCTCAAAACAATTAGGGGAGCACTTTGAGTATTTCTGTTAACTCTTTCAGTTCTAACGTTTTATTTCTTAACCAAACAATCTAAAATTTGTGAAACAGATTCATTAGGCATCCATAATAAAATGTTGCAGAACAGGGGGGGAGAATCTTAATTTTTTAACTAAAAATTAAGGAGAAAAAAATAGAATCATAACTTTTGAATAAATTATAACGATAACGATAATTTTCAAACATCTAAGAATGCATGCGTGAAGACTTTAGGGTCAATTTATTTCATAAAAATTTTTGGGAGGGAATTTCATTTTACCATGATTTTCATATTTTTATTTCATTAAAACAAGCATTATTTAATTCGCCAAAAGACATGATTCTTCCATCTAGCGATAAATAAGAGCGACCTCAACTTAGTGAGAAAAAAAATTGCAAGATGATGATTCCAAATGGAATCATTGGGGTTGAAAGGATTTAAACCATGCATTCCTATAATTCTTTTGAGCAGTGTAGAAATTTGTAAATTGTTATTGTTGAATTTAATTGAAACGTACCTCGGCTAGTGCAGCAGAAAAACCGGCTTGGCAGTAACCTTGTCGGTGGAAACCCCATTGAGCTAAAAATAAAAACATAATCCTCTTTAATACACAACTTCTACTACAACCACTTCGCTCCAAAGGTAAAAACATATACTAGGACCTTTGTACAATCACTTCATAACTTCATTCAAAAAATGTTCGTAGTACTAACTTTTTTATAGTAAACACTAAACTAGAATGTTCAAACATTCGAAAAATATTGATACCGACGCAGCTGATTTAGTGATTGTATTAAAAATGACGTAGCAGGAGGGTTAAGCAGATTTTGGAGGTCATGGCTTTGCAGCCAGTAAATATTTGACATTTTGCATTTATACTAATGTTTGAAAGAACTATAAATTGTTAAAAAAAATGACAGAGCATGTTTGTTTATCCATAGCACACTAAAAATGGTTTATTTTTACCTCTCAAAATCTCAAATTTCACTCCATTTACGTGGGCCTAATCAAATATTAGACGTTAATTTTTTTAGAACTCTTCCATAACCTAACTATTAGTATATAATTGCTTGAAAAATAAGTTTATCTAAAGAATATTAGGGTAGGACTTTTTTCAGGAGTGAAGATAATCAAGTACCGACAACTATTTATCACTTAAGGTATAAATAAACAATACAAAGTGATGGAGCCACCTAAACCCCAGGGAAATGAGCTTAGCGGATAAACATAAATGAAGAGTACACGGGAAAAACCGATTGATTTTCCAGAGAAGTTCCTTAGCAGGCCACTTTGCGATGATAGCGAGTGATCGCCTACACTTGTGTAAGGAAACCAGTTCCTACTAAAGAGATCATAGTCAAAGTAACAGAGTGGCAGATCACGTGACCTCCAATGCTAACGACGAACGGGACGTGCAAGGAGCTCCCAGAAAAGCCCCAATTAAGTCAGTGATGTAGGTCACGTGATATGCCACGCTAATACTTCAACTACTATCTCTGTGGTTCCTAGCTACCAAGATTCAGGCGATTGGAGATCCCAACGCTTAGACCAAGCGAAGAAAAAAAGAGATAAACCATTTTTCTGCCGCCAAGCAGACAATTGCGGGCGTCCGCCTAACAAATCAATCGGTTATTCCCGTGTACACTTCAAATGACTTCAACGGGGCAGAAAAGGGAATGACGGAAACAGGATGAGGACAACATAAAGTCAAGACGAAGGAGACCGAACTCAAAAATACATGACATAATGCGAAGATAATGGCATAGTAGAAGGGAGAAGATGGGTAAAATAATTCTTCAAATATAATGCTTCAAATTTCTTGGGTGTGCTTTCGTTTTCTTCTTATTTCAATAGATGGCAGCACCACAAAAGTCTGAGAGTGCTGTCTGAGAATGAAATTTCGCATAAAAACTTCATTTTATAACTTTCTTCATATAATTTGTTAATCGGTTTATCAGTGACCTATATTTTACTTTTAGGTTTTATTTTTATCAGGCAAGCAAAAGCTTATCCATTCTCAAAATTTTGTTTTTATGTATAAATTTAATCACGTTGTTTTCCCTTTCCATAAATAGACAGACCCTTTATAACGAACTTTACACACAATGGCAAATAAAAAGCTTTAAAAAAAGTATTATTTTTTTACTGGTCGCAGCTTGAACCATTCATAAGTACTTTTTAAAAACTAGCTGTCTGTAGAAGGTAAGACAAGATAAATTGAGGAAGCGAGTTTCTATCGTAGAAACTTTGCCAGCCCTTGGATTTTTTGTGTGTGTCTTGTGCCAACTTCAGTGGGTAAGAGGGTCCACGGCCGATTTGGCACCCTTTATTCACCGTTTTGGCACACGGATTAAATGAAACCTTGGATCCCGTAGTAGACAACGCGGATGTTTCATTGACTTTGCTGGATAGTAACATTTGGAGGTCCAGTGACTTCGCATTGCCATGCCACAGGTCCGGGGATCGAAGGCTAGATTGACTCATAATTTCACCCCTTAAGTGGATCAAAAATAGGTAGACCAATCATGCTTGACAACAGAACACTGGGGGATCCGCGTGAAGTTGACCACCTTATCGGGACATGTGCCTAGCACCCCAGAGCACTTGGTCACGTAAGCTGAAACAGCCACGGTAGGCCTTGGCCCAAAAAAGGGCAGTTGCGATGAGGAGTTTAGATTTGCATTTGTGTCCTGTCTGGATGCCAACTTGATTCGAGAAAAAAACCAATCGAGTACACTGTTCAAAATATTGGCGCTGTATTGCACCGGAATCCTGGAACTTTCTAGCTGTCACCACTATTTGGAGCGTGGATTTAGCAATTTTGTGGTTGAACCGTAACTTTGTGAATAATCTGAAACTGGTTAACTAATCTGAAAACTGGTTCAACTGAATACCAATAATATTGTTAAAGCATTTCACCATATGGCTGTTGCAGCTACTGGGAACCATTAACATTGCAAAAAATTTTCAAACAGTGCACAACAATGAGTGAAGAAGTCAACACTCCAAAAAGTGGTGGCAGCTAGAAAGTTCCAGGATTAAAGTGCAATACAGGACCAATGTTTTTAACAATGTAATAGGCTTTACTTTTTTGGTTGGTTAGAGGTTGATAAATGGCTAATTGCCTGAAAAGCAGTTTTAAAAGACAGAAAAGTATCTAAATTGACGCTTGATATAGCAAAAATTAGCCTGTAGTAGCTTTTATTCGTAACTTCCAATGTGGCACTACTTTTGATACGTCACTTCCGGCATAATTAACATAATATTTCTGAATTTTGAATAGAAAACCCGCACCCCCCCCCCCCTATCTATTGTTAAGGTATGGTGAAATGTTTCACATACTTTCGGTATTCGGTCGAACCATTTTTCAGATTTTGTTTTAAAAATCTGAAAACTGGTTCAACTGAATACCAAAAATATTGCTATTGCATTTCACCATATGGCTGTTGCAGCTACTGGGAACCATTATTAAGGTAAAACATTGCACAATTTTTTCAAACAGTGTTGCTAATTTCTTAATTTAAACCTTTATTGTCGATAAGAGTCATCATTCACTGTCGCTTTGAATTCACAACCGTATCCAGACACTTGGCACTAAGTAAACGTTTATTTCACTTTCTTAAAGCAATTCTGCTTTCGTACTTTACGAGCAATATTCACCGGCACCGGGTTTAGTTTTTATAAATATTACCACAAATAATCAGACGGTATTAATAGCATATGACGCTAAATATGGGGTACTTACTGCTCTTGTTTAAGAACAGTAGTTTTCGGTAATAGTTTTTAAAAATTCCGTTTGGCTATATGAGCAGAGTAATTTAGTTATTAAAAAGTATAGTAGACTTGAAACGTGACATTGTTTGGAAACAATTTGGTGAAAATTGAAAGAAAATCAAGTTCAAATACTATTAGCAGAATTTGTATTTGTAGTTTGTATCCATTTAAAAAAAATTATGATTCAACCAGCCAGGTATTTGTACATGTTTGAAAAAGTAACTTATTTAATTCTAAAGAATGGTATTAGTAGCTAATGGAGTAGTTATAAAACAGATTATTTGATTTCATATTAGTGTATTTACGGACAATAATTTCCAGTTTGTGTCTACTTTTGCCAGCTATGGAGATGTTTTGAACCAATCTGACTATTCTCTTTTACTCTAGTTCAGTGTAATCAGTAATATTTCAGTAAAATGTAATTTTGTCAATATTAAATTCCAAAAAATAAATTCACAATGAAATAAAAAAAAAATTGTTTTTCATGAAATGATAACTGCTATTTCTTACATTTCATTTTTTTTAGCAACAGGTAAAAAAACCCACACATTTATTTCGTTTACCATCCCCTAGCCGACACGTCACTGCAAACTTTGCGTCAAACCACCGGCACACGCAAAATATACAGTTTTTTCTCTACCTTCACACAAAAACGACACGATGAAAAAACATCTTTCAGAGAAAAAAAAAAGCCGTCGTCGCGTCTCAAAAGTTGCATTTCTATCTTTAGTTGTTTGGTAAAGACGGAAATGCGATCCGTCGCCCGAAAAACCGTATTTCCACCTTCGCCTTTTTTTTTAAAAACCGCTGCACGGAAAAGGTGAGATGTGAGTGTAAGATAAAAGATGTTTGGGAGACAGAGTAAGGAATATAAGAAATGTTGAGGAGTAGCATAGACGTTTGAAGGAAAAGGATAGACTGAACAAACCTAAACGGAGGCCAACATGCCTGCTGAAGAATTACCTAAGTCACGTGGGCCAGTGCAATATCTTGACAAACCATTTCATTTGACCAGGTACCGAAAGTGTAAAATAGTTTAGCAGCAGGGGCTAGGGCACCCAGTCGGTAAGGCACTTGCCTTGCATGTGAAAGGAAAGGTTTCAAATTCAGGCCCGGGTATTTCCAAAACAACTGCCGGCCAAAAAAAGGTAAGTGTAGCTAGAAGTCCTATGAATAATACCCCAGGTAGTATTAGTGCTAGCTAAATTTGCTCCTAAGTCCTGACGGAGCGAGAGATGTTGCCCTTAAAAGTTGCGTTGGGTGCCTATTTAGAAGTCGGCTTGTCAATTTGCTCTGGTTCTAAAAGACGAAGCCCGTCGTCAACAGCTCTCGTGGAGCTGTAGTGCGACGATAATTCAAAATAATGTAATAGTTTTGATTCTTAGGTAAGGTTTTGAAAGTAGATATACATCGATGGTGACATGATCACGTGGTCTACTCCAACTCGACGAAAAATTTCAATAGTATAGTAAAGATCGATCTACTGCCAATGTCCTATCCAAGTTTGGGTTCGTTAATTTATGTAATATTAATATTTTTAAGAAGGGTAGACTAACCAGTGAATGAACGTTTAAGACGTCATGTTCGCCAGTGAAGGAACATCAGGATATAGTGACCAGGGCAGCCAACCATTGTCTGATAGCATTGTCAGATAGGTATGATTTTCAATACTTATTTTTTAATTTATATTTACCAAATGTTCATTCACTGGGGCCTGTTCACTCACTGGTCAGTCTACCCTAGTTGTATTGGCATTAAAAAACCAGTATATATTGCTAATACTAGCTTTCAATATTGAAATATTTTCATCGCTAAACCCGTTAAGCCAACAAATATATTAGAGCATCAGTTAGCATGGGTCCTTTTCTTCAGCTGTTCATGTTGGATTCACCCAACCTCTTATTTTTATTATTAAATACTCTCTCAAATTCATCTAGGTCGTTGCTCTGCGCAGAAAAAGGTGAGTGTGAGCAAGATAAAAGATGTGTTCGGGAGATATCAGGACAGAAATGAGTAATGTTGAATTGAAGAGAAACAAAGTTTCTTTGTTTGGGAAGCATGAGTCGAGATGGTAGATTGCAATTATTTAAAGTTTCTGTAGAAAAAACCCCGGAATATATTCCTTTGCCTTTTAATATTTAAAATTCTCAATGTAGAAGAGGCTGGTTCACATGAAATCCTTTCGCCAAAGCTTGAGCTCAGTGTCCTGTCCAGTTTCAGCCAAGGGAGATCAGAGTTTTACACTGAGTTTCGCCTTTCTACGTACTTAAATGTAACTAATCTCAATACTTCTGTTACATTTAAACGACTAACGAATCTGTAATTATTTGTTTTCTATAATTGCTTTGATTTCAATAAACTGAAAAAAAAACAATAAAAAATTCACATAATTTTTATAACTAGTGACAGGAAACTTAAAAAAATGAATAGCATAGGGACCATTGGCTTGTTATAGGTGAAATCCTTTCCGGTTTTTTCTATTTCATATTCGGTCCTTCGATTAGTACTTAGTTCCCAGGGCCTGACTTTCTACTTTAGGGGTCCAGGGCACGAGCAAATTTGGGGGCCCCAAAATACCTCGATAAAAATTTTGTGTGCATTTTCCTATCTTACAGTGTTAACCAAAATAAAAATTGACGAAGGAATTAGCTTGGAAAGCATGCTTAATCCCCCCCCCCCCCCCAAATAACTATTTTTGTGTATTGATTAAACACAATTTCATAGTAAACTTTCGTTCAGAATTTAATTTTTTTTGTTTATTTCAGATTAGAAAGTTTGAACAGTTGTATTGAGCATAAATATTCATGAAAAAAAATTGGCGCTCCCTTAAAGTGGGGGGCACTGGGCACGTGCCCCATTTGCCCTGCCGGAAATCAGGCACTGTTTGTTCCCAAAATGGCATCGATTCACCAATCCAACCACGATAAATAATTTATGTTCATTCAGCATATTTGTTGCCACTCAAGACCTGAAACGTGCCGTTTTGAATATCGATCCCGATACAAACACTGATCGATAGAAATACCGACGCCCATAAGAGAAATATAAATAGATGTGACACAATATGACACACGTTTTCGACATTGCAACGCCGTCGTAAGGAATGTCGTTGGCACAAACGCCATCTGTATCAAAGTGTCTGACTGGATGACCTTTTCCTGGCACTCAGACACTCAAATATATGGCTTTATAAAACAACAAAATGATGAATAAAAGATGAAGAGAGAGACGAAAGCATAATGAATTACGAGAAACACCCAGCTCTGCGATCAGATGACATTTATATTTTATACTTTTATTAGCTACACTCAGAAAAGCTTGTTACACAAGTATTGTGTGACAATGGCAACATTACAACATTGTTTTGCTTCAATACAAGAATTGCGAGGATGACATAAAAGCACAAATTTGTGTTCTAATACAACTGATGATGGTATGGTATGGTACATATTAACATATATATTCCAGCTTGTGGGCTTGTTCAGAGAACCGCTTATAAGCTTTTGTCAAGTTGGACAGACACAGAAAGAATTTTTACAGTCACAAAGAAAGGAATAACACATAGACAAATAACAACATTTATTGACGGTCACAAACATCCATGCCTGACCGGGATTCGAACCCAACCCCAGCAGCTCCAAAGGCCAGCGTCCTAACGATTGAGCCACCGGGGCGGCTGATGATGGTGAAAGGAAACATACCGATGCAATGCAAGAAATTATATCCTTGCGCAATTCATAAAAAACTGTAAACTCCTATCACTTCCTAAAATATTATAAAAAAATTTCCACGTTCATTTACAAGTATCGCAATCTACCCACATTATTTAAGCTTTAGTATAGGTATTTACCTGAAACTTTAAAGACAGCAAAAGCTGAAAGCTGAAAAGATTACATGTGCTGCGTCTTCAACACAACTTTTGTGGTGACCATGCATTATTATTTTATCGCAATATAATTTTTGCATTGTAGCACACCTTCTAATAACTGGGAAAATCTCTTTTGTTTTAAAAAAAGTCAACATAATATTTTCTGAGTGTATATAGTATTTGTATTTAATGTTGAGAAACGCTTAAAAAATTGCATTTAAATCAGGAAGTTCCGAAAAAACTAGAGTAGCCTACTTTCCTATTACTTTAATACTCACTAAAGTTCTTAAAAGACGGATAGACAGAAAGACCAATGAAAGCATAAACGATAGTAATATATTTCAAACAAAAAAAAAAGAATTTTTAAATCGTGCTTGTTAGAAATGAATTTAATCGACCTCCATAGAGAGACCGTCGGAAAAGACAGATGGAAAAAAATTATAAAATACATGTTTTTGATGTCATATTTTTAAAACGAAAAGAGAAATTGGATAGTTAGAACGGGAATTATAACAGACCGTCTTATAAAGAGACAGATGGACGGAAGAGAGTACAAACAGTCGAATAAAGAGTACACAGGATAGGTCTCTTGATGTCATACATTTCTAACAGAACGAAAAACTTTATAATCGGAAAGTTAGAAAAAAATTTACAAGATTGTGCGGACCGATAGACGAACGGAGGATACCTCCGCGTTGTCAAACCCTACTCTTCCTACTCTTTATTTAAAAAAAACTCTCGAATTCGAATCCTATTCTTAAAATACTTTATTATATTGTTATCCTATATTTCGGTGTTTCTCAAACAATTTAGAGATAATTCTTGTAGTAAAGTAAAAAATAATTTAATAATAATAGCGATTATAGTTAATAATAAATAATAATAATAAGCACAGCAATAATAATATATTAATGAAAACAGTAAGAAAAAAAACTAGAATTAGAGTACATAAAAAGAGAATAAAACGTTTCGTTCATCGAAAGGAATGTCGTTAGCACAACCGTCATCTTTATCAAACTGTCAACCGAAAGAGCGGTCAAAACACTCAGAAATGCTTTTAAACTACTTAAAAAACGACAAATGAAAAACGGAGTCACTACAAGACAAAAAAAAAAATGACGAATTACGAGAAAACAAGGGCCGGCCCTTGTTTTGGACAGAACCGATTGTCCAAGTTGAAATAGAGCCATCGCCTTCAATTAGGAAGATGAACGAGGGACAATAACGGGAGGACCTCAATCTGACTATGAGGGCCCTGAGCAAGTTATCATTAGCGACATGAGTGGGGATGAGGAATTGGTTAGTTTGGGAGAAGTGGGTTCGTTTGTTATTGTTGTTTGGTCTCTAAGGTATTGGTGTTTAGAATGTTGATAGAAATGGAATTTAGTAGATAGTTTTTTTTTATTATGTGGTAGGTTTAAAGAAGAAAACCAAATATGAATAAAAAATAGGATAAAAATTTAATTTGTTTTGTGAAAATCACATATTTAGTATTTTTAGTAATTTTGTTGAAGTCAGAACTTAATGTGTTTTTTTTACTTGTTTCAAAAAATTATTAAAAATACTAAATATGTGATTTTCACAAAACAAATTAATTTTACAAAATCTACTCCTCTCGTTCTTTACAATGATACAAGAAACTAGTCACCTTTTATTAAAATTGTGGCGGTAATTGACTTGCGAATGTTTTCCATAGGAATAACATTACGATTTTCAAGATGTGGAATTCAAAGGGAGTCCTCTTAAGAATACTAATTTCATTTCACCGAATATGAAGCACTAAAAATACTTTTGATTTCTTATGACAATTTTTTTAGCCTGTGTTAATATTGACTCTACGTTTTCTTCGTTTATTCAATAGCTTCGAATTTCGATGCTTTACATTTAAGTTATAAAAACACTACAAAAGGCCTAGAAAAACACACTTAGAAGATAATAAATTTTTTAGTTACTAATTTTTGAAAAACGGTGGCAATTTTTTAGCCTGTATTGTAATTACCAATACGTTTTCTTCGTTTATTTCAATAACTTCTATATTTTATATAGATAAATTTGAAAAGCATCAAAAAAATTATTTTAAAATGTTTTAATCCACACAATAAGAGTTTTTTTTTTAAAGAAGTATTCTACGCTAGACCCAGTGTGATACATTTACAGTTACTCGTATGGTATTAGTTCATCCTGCAATGGAAATCATGATTTTACGACTGCTCGAGTGTCTGTTCTTGCCAGAAAAATAAGAAAATTTATATCTCACACACGCTAGTGCTACAAGTGTGGCAATTAGTAATACATATTTTGATTTGAAAAACAATAAATTGTTGTTGGGCCGGATGTGAAATACTTTTTTTAGTTTCGTTTTTATGAACATAACAAAGCACCAATGTAAAATAAAATAACTGTATTTTTTTTATCATCTTTCAAGAGCGGACGACCCGATGTTGCTTTTTTTTATGTGGGTTCAGGAGCATTTAGGTTGGGTCTAATAGATGATGGCGAGCGTCGAGATTTATTAGTAAAGAAGGATTGTTCCGGGAAGAATGCTCGATTTTTTAGTTTTTATTTTCATATACACTTTTTGTGTGTTGTGTTGTTCATAGGATATGGATGTGGTTTTTTAAAACTTAAAGAGATATATGGTTTGGTCTCAATAGAACTACACGTGGGCTATTGTAGAAAATTTGAACCACAGTCAAGTGACGAGGACGACACATGACCTGAAACTAATGTAGCAAAAGCGTTCGCGGTTAATGCTGTAGTGTCCACATGATATGTGCAAAAATTAGATAGGTCCGCGAAGCTGTCGTAGGCAACTTTTGCGACTTCAATTGCTTTTTCAACGCGAAAATTGAAACTTCTGGTCTTTAATGCTAATCTTGAAGGGCCTGGCTTGAATTGCTGGGCAGTCAAAGACACAGGGTGGTTATAAAATAACGCTCGCTATTTGGAGTGGTCTGTAGCTTGAATAAATAATCCAAATGCATCAAAAATTGAGACACTTACTAATCAAGAAGAGGGGAAAAGAATGGAATCATAAAAAAAGATAGGATCCTAAAAAATAATCATAAAAAATAAACTAGTTCCTTGACCAGGGTTCTAAGTTACGAGGCGTCGTCAATTATGGCCATATATGGCCAACATAGCTCATTACGCCTCGCAATTTAGAACCCTGGTCAAGGAACTCGTTTATTTTTTATGATTAGATTATTTTCCCCCCTTCTAGATTAGTAAGTGTTTCTCAAAGTTAGTTGCATTCGGATTATTCATTCAAGCTACAGACCACTCCGAATAGCGAGCGTTATTTTATAACCCCCCGTATTCTGCTGTGACAGTTGGTTGTTCGTGGTCGGGATCCTATACCAAGCCGTTTACGGTGCCCGTATTTATATTGTAACAATTTCAAACCTGCACCATTGCCTCTCTATATAAGGTGCAATTCACTGGAGACTACTCTATTTTGTCGCATGATCTGTTATCGTCACACTAGAGCTACACGAAGGCTATTTGAGACATCGTAATTTAGAACCACAGTCAAGTGACAAGCAGACACTTTGAACTATAGGAGTTGCATAGGTAACGTCTGTGACAAGACGTTGCAACCCCACCAATTTACAACGGTTCCAGAGAAATATGGAAATATTGAAATAGGAGATGCTACCAAGAGTAGTTTTGAATGATTTTTACCCTTTAACGGCAATTTAATATTATGAATTTATTAATTGGAATATATGTATGAATACATTTCCGTAGAAGAATTATTATGCAATAGACATTAAGAGGGGACATGTTTTTTGGCCACCCAGTGTAGTGACAGAACAATAAGTACACTGTAAAAAATCCGTTAATTTTATAGGGGAGAAAGCACATTTACAGAGAAATAAGGTTATTTACTTTTACCTCTCCCCCCCCCCCCCCCCCCCCCCCGCAACCGAATAAACATTTTAGCTGTTTGAGGAAACTCTGTAGGCCGAAGCTGTTCATATGGGAGAGCAGAGGAACGATTTCATTATAGAGGGAAGTAAAAAAAAATTACAATGTGTGTAAAGGGATCTTTAGGCGTAAAAACTTACACGGTATCCTGCATGGTGAATATTCCTGGAATGTGGCCATCGAATCCCTGGCGATCCAGCAGTTGCCAACGGGCTCCCTCCTCTGGTAGTTGTAGGAAAAGTACACATAGCGAGGGGCACAAGCCTGAAACAAAACGATAAAATAAATAATTAAGAATTAAGCAATTTACGGATTAGTACATACAACTTTGATCGGGCAAAGTGTTTGAAACAGATTCGTTATTTGTATTTCCGACCTAGGTCAAGTGACGAGGCTAAAAACCAATACCAACCATCAAAGAATCTCATTAGGTGCGTTTCCATGAGCCATCGATTCCATGGAATGAAGAGCAAACTCCGCAATTTTTCCCTCTAGGGGATTTTCGCCCAGGCAGAACCGGAATTGCAGGGCTCATTGAGGGGTTTTGAAAAACTTTCAATAAAAGAGGGTTTGACATTTCATTCCATGGATTCGACCACAGACGGCCACATTTAGTCAGAAATCCTGCTCGACCACTTTTTCCCCTAATGGAGGGTTTGGCATTCCATGAATTCTATGGCTGATGTAAACGCATCCCCCTATTGAAACATAAATTATTCCGAAATAATTTGTAACACAAAAATAACTTTCCTTTAAATTTTATTTAATATACATAAAGTTTCTAGTGCTATTGTTGTGAGTGGTAACGGTGATTTAATTTTATAAAAATGGTTTGTTAAGCTTTTTAAATAAGCATTAAAGTTTGCTGTTTTTTTTTCTTCTAATAATTGAAGTACTTCGAATTCGATTTTTTGTTGTTGAGATTTTCGATGTCTTCTAACTTCGATGCGCTGATTTTTTTTGACGTTTCAAACTTGTCTGTCGTATTTGTAGTTTGGGTTATGAAAGTGGGTGACGGACTGACATACAGGCTGCCGGACATATCCTTTCGGACGGACATAAAACTTCATACTTTTTACGTCATAAATGAAATGCGGAATATAAAACTTAGCTAAAAAAAGGTCGCTTAACTTCAAACGTCATTATAAAATATTTTTTTTATAACAACGTGCAAAAAAGTTCCACTTTTTATATCATATTCATTTATAAATCGTTGCGAAAATGACACTTTAAGTGCTTGCGTCACAGGCAGTGGGGAAAATGACGTTTTCGGCACTAGTGCGGTAAAGTAAAATGAGACTATCCTATTGTTAGAAAAACAAAATGATGTCATGAATATCTCCGTGGAAACTAAATGGTCATGAAACTCACTTATATCTATTGGTTCTTTACTTTTGCATTTTCTAATATCTCCATGGAAACTACAAGTATTTCAAAAATTATTAAAGGAAATGAAATAAGATATAAAAGTAAGAACACAAATTTCACTCTAAACAATACTTTTCTGGAGGAAGATAAAACGAAGCTTCCTTAGCTGCTTTTTCAATTTTATCTGGAAGTTGGTCGAACATCATTTCAAATTCATTTTCACCCATGTTCATTGTTCGTTAGCACTAATGTAAATACTATTTTGATTCAAAATAGAAAATTAATTAACATTTTTTTTACTACTTTGCATTTTAGAGTATTGCCATGGAAACTAAATGATGTCTTGAAAATCACTCATTGGAAGAATATCTTTTTGCAAGTTATTATAAAAAAAATTGTAAGCAAGCACGTGCCAAATAACACTTTATTAAGTTTTTGTCATTATTTCACTCGCTCGTAAAAGAAAAGCCACTCGCTTAATAAAGTGTCATTTTCGACCCTAGTTGCTTAAATAACTATTGACTAACAATTCTGGTAAAATTCCATGTTGTGTGCCATCGAATTCGGCCTCTTCAGATTTAACTCCCACGTATGTCCCAGTGTACAAACTTTTTATGCGATTTATAAGAACTGAAAGCAAGGGAATGTCCTCTTGTATCAATGACAGGGCATAATGCGTCTTAAAAGGCAGAAAAAATGGTGCCCTGACGTCACAATGAAGAGTCTAACAAAACACGGGCATCAACTTGAATTAATCCATCTCGCTCTCTTATTATCCCGATCCATCTTTGGGGACCCTCGCACTCTGGGATGTGTAGGAAAAGAACCCGTTTGTATTTTTCACTTATTATCCACTTAAAATGTTATAAACAGGGCCTAAGCATGCTTAAAAAAAGCTGTGTAATGCTTCAGAGAAAATGTATTTACAGCATTATGAAAAATTGTGAATAAAATTATTAGCAGAGGTTTCCAATATTTAAAAAAAATTATGGATCAAAGAGATAATGGTTTCTTTCTTATGCTTAATACATTACAACAATTTTTTTTACTATAAAAATATAATATTTAGAATTAATCGCAAAACATTGAATGTGATTTATAATTACTGATTACGTAAAATATTCAGGCTCAGGACAAATGAAAAGTTACAGAAAATAGGGGGGGGGGGGGGCTTCTTTCTAATTTGTTAAGCATCTCCTGAGAAAGTTGGGGCTGGGGAGTCCAGTAGGTTAGGCACTCACCTAGCATGCGAAGGGTCCCAGGTTCGGGTCCGGGCTAGTCAAAATAGCTGCCGACCTATAAACGGCCCGTGTAGCCAAAAATATCCGACGAATAATGCCCCGTGTAAGGGAGTGCACGTTAAATATCCTTCAAAGTCCTAACACTGCGTACGATGTCGCCCTTAACGCTTGCGTTGGGTGCCTATTCAGGTGCGGCTCGTCACTTGACTGTGGTTCTAAAATACGACGCCCGTCGCCAATAGCCCTCGTGTTGCTCTAGTGCGACGATAATTCAAACCTAACCCAACCTAACCTGTAAAAGTCCATAAATTCTTATAATAATAACCTTTTATTGAAAAATATTCATACTTAAAAATTTTTTTATTAAAAATTATTAAATATAATTAAAAAAAACTTTTATTACAAAAGAACCCTTTATAAGGGGGAAAATCTCGAGGCACACGCACGCCACGCATTTATTTTTCATCCTGTCTCATCTTCCCTTATTCATCTTTCAAGCTAAAGTAAAAAAAAAAAAGAATCCCTTCTATATTTGCGAGAAGAGAATGAGCGTCGCGAGGAATAATAAAAAGCGCCAAGAAAAACACGAGTTTTTGCGGTCGGAAGTGAGGAAAGTCGCGGGGGTTTCCGCGCTCTAAATCGAAAGACACGGAAAAGAGATGCGCGTTCTTTTTTATCAGTTTTTACCCACACTCGCCGGCAGGGCCTGATCAAGGCACTTGCCTAGCATGCGAAAGGTCCCAGGTTCGGGTCCGGGCATTGCTAAAATAACTGCCGACCTATAAATGGCCCGTGCAGTCAAAAATGTCCAACGAATAATACCCAGTGTAAGGGAGTGCACGTTAAATATCCTTCAAAGTCCTAACGCTGCGTACGATTTCGCCCTTAACGGTTGCGTTGGGTGCCTATTCAGGTATCGGCTAGACACTTGACTGTGGTTCTAAAATAAGACGCTCGTCGCCAATAGCCCTCGTGTGACGCTAATTCAAAACCATACAAAACCTGATCTAGGAATTACCCTGAAATAGGCACAAATAATTTTAGGGCCCCCCTTTGGGAAAATTTTAGTATGTGATTGCCCTTAATGATGATGCTTGTTGACCAATTTTTTAATTTTTTGCTACGATTTTATCAGCTTCCTTATAACATCGATCACGTTAGGGTAATGTTTGAGCCAAAGTGAAGCTAAAAATAAAGTGGATTTTTTTTAATTTACCAAATTTTAGAGGGGTTCTACAGCATTTAGCTTAATAGAGGCTAAAAATTAGGGGCCTTTTGGTAGATCAGGCCCTGCTCGCCGTTGTGGTGATTTCTACCCGAATCCACTTGTTGGAAGGTTAAACATTTATTAAAAAAGAAATCTTTAAAAAGAAGGGGAAAATGTAATACCGGATGAGCCAAATGTATTTGTGTTGTCTCGAGTTCATGCGGAGAACATGCACGTTAAACTTGTGGGTCCGAAAGTCCCGAGGGCGGTCATAACGCAGTTATCATGGGTGCAGGTTGTATGCAGGTAGTATGCATTGACAAAATTGGTAGAGAAAAATACACCTCTCTTCCAGAGATGCGCCTAAATTGAAAAAATTGTGTCCTCTCTCGAAAAAGACTCGGACTTCCACCCTCACTGTTGCTCAAAGCCTTCCACAACGGAAGCAACTGCATCCACTCCTGCTTTCCAAGTCTATGCCAAGGAGTTACCCAACAGCAACCCACATTCGCTAACTCCACCAACACTATCGGAAGTGCTTATTTCAAGTATCTATACCATATTGGTAAGTGGTTTCAAGAAATTTTTTCGAAATCAATGTTTCAAGATTTTTAATAGTATCTGAGGAGAAACCCAGTATCCAAATTTCCACAAAAAGCACAGCAGCATAGGCACTCCTAGCCACTTGGAACAGTTTTCGAGCAATAGGTCTCGGTCTAATCAGTCTTCATGTATTAGAAGGTAATTGTAATACAGCACACCCTCGTTACATCGCGCTTCCCGGGAGACAAGCAAAAGACCGCGATATAACCGAATACGCGATATAACAAGCGCTTTGATAAATATTATACTAATTATATTTTAAAAAAAACTGGAAGACATGATACAAGGCGCGATATATCGGAATGAGCGATATAACGAGGAACTAGGCGCGATATAGCGAGGGGTTACTGTATTTAAAACATTTGATTTTCTACAGAGACAAGGCATCAGCTGTTTTCTAAAAAGAACTTGTATTCCGCTCGTGAACATTTGGGTAATATCCAGTGGCAACACGGTCGTTGAGGGACGGTGTTTTTCGGGAGGTGGATTTGATCCTGGAAATGGCCTAGTTAGCAACCCAAAGTACCACAAAAAGAGTCCAAAAGATATCAGTAGTCGTTCCTAAAACATTTTACTATCTAACCTAACAGACGAAATTATATTATTTTCGCAAGTGGTGAAAGTGATTATTCTTCTACTTTAGCATTCTGTGAGAAAGTTAGACTTTCACCACTTTTTTGCGTTTAGTGCAAACATCCGCAATCAATTGTCAGCTTTGTGACAAAATAACTAAAACTCTATGGAACCAAAAAATATTCCCTCCATATTTTAAATGTAAATAAAGGTGCAAATTTATCATATTTTCAACGGTACGTGTACTATAAAAATGTGCTAAAAAAAGTAAAATTTTCTGACATTTCTAAAGAACGTTACTACTGTTAAACATTTTGTGCTTGCTTTCACCATATTTTCGGTATTGGGTTGAACCGTTTCTCAGGTTTCTGTTTCCAAAACTTGAAAAATTGTTCAACTGAATACCGGAAATATGGTGAAACATTTCACCACACAGCCGTTGCAGCAACTAGGAACCATTATTATGGTGAAAGTAAGCACAAAATTTTTAACAGTGTAGGCAAAATTGGCATTTATGAGATGTTAAAAGAAAAGGGACACCCTATTAGGATTAACTTAATTAAGTAATGCAGAGTTGTTCTTTACTTAAGGAATTTTCGGCTTAAATGAATGCAGAGTTTCTTTTTTGCTTTCACAACTCTACTGAACTGCACTGTTATGACAAAAAAAATCTGAAGAACCCTTTGCTCGAGTTTCTAACCATTTAAAAAAATATAATAATGAAAAAAATAAAATCCGTAATTCTGAAATTTAATTTAATACCCTTTTAAAAGCCACACTATTTCCAAACAAAACCACTCATTTGTCGTAAATACCCCCAAAGAGTGGGCAGTTTTTATGTGCTATGATATCACTATCACCCAGAGAATCTGAGTTTCTGCACACATAGCTGTATACATTCACCATATAAGGTCCAGAAACGCTGCCTACATATTACTTGTCTATGCTGCTCAACGAAGAATGCAGAAGTCATAAAATTCTCGCCAGGACGCTTTTCATAACTCTATACCTTTTTGCTGTAAACTGTCATAGTAAGAGAGTTGTAAATAATCTGAGTTTTTTTTTAACTGTAACGCCTACGCGAAAGAGCATCCTCGAAATTTCAGTAGTTGTGTGGCACAATTTGATTGATATTATTTTAGCTTTATAGTATGTGTTTTACCGTATTTGGGAATGAGAGGAGTTTGCTTGAAGCTATAGAAATGAATCAACTAAAAATTTCTAAGGCTATGTCAGTGAAATTCTTTTCTGCCATTGGGCATAGGAATTTTCATTAGTCGATCTAATTTTCAATCATATTTTTTTTAGCTTGGTAGCTGATTTGGGAAGGGCTGGGGAGCCTAGTCGGTTCTAGCATGCGAAAGTCCCAGGTTCGGGTCCGGGCATTTCCAATATAACTGCCGACCTATAAACGACTCGTGCAGTCAAAAATGTCCGACGAATAATACCCCGTGTAAGGGAGTGCACGTTATATATTCTTTAAGTCCTAACGTGGCGTACGATGTCGCCCTTAACGGTTGCGTTAGGTTCCTATTCATGTTTCGGCACGTCACTTGACTTTGGTTCTAAAATATGACGCCCGTCGCCAATAGTCCTCGTTTGACGATAATTAAAACATAACCTAACCGGCAGGGTAAACGGGGACGTTCCCAGGCCCCCTACGTTAAAGGGGCCCCAAATTTTCTTCATGAACGTTTCAAATTTTCTTGGTGAACATTATAACAACATATAATTGTTTAAATATCATAACAACGTATTATCTCGAAACAACTACCCCCAAAACTTATTTTTTAATATGAATAATGCAATTGTGTTGTAAACTCAGAATTAATCAATTCACAGAAAAAAATTTAATAATAATTGCACGCATTAAAGCATGCTTTCCAAGCTAATTACTACAGCTATTTTTTTTGTGTGGGGGGGGGGGGTGCTTAGAAGAAGAGGAGTTGTGTCTATGAACGAGAAGATAGGGAAAGAATGCTAGCGTAAGCTTGCTTAAGGGGTCATAGGAGTCTTAAAAATGTGCAAAGAAGGTACTACAAAGCATAGTTTGATCTTTCATGTAATTTTTTAACTACTCAATATATAAGTACAATTTTTTTATATGTAATTCTGTAAGATTTATTTAATATAAAACAAATTTTAAAATTTATGAAACTTAAGCAAAAACTGAAATAAATGATATTAAACATAAAGCTATTTTAACACATTGGTATTTAGCTTGCACGGCAAATTTTGAGGTCAAAATTGAAAAAATGACCAAGAAAATGACTTTATATTGTACAAATATGTACAAACTAGGACTTATACCTAAATTCTCAGCTCAATTTTAATTAGAAATTATTTTAAGAACTTTTTTCTAAAAAAATAATTAACATTTTTAAAATTTTGATTTTAAATTTTTTTAGAAATAATTTCTAATTATAATTGAGATGAAAATTTAGGTATAAGTCCTAGTTTGTACATATTTGTAGAATATAAAGTCATTTTCTTGGTCATTTTTTCAATTTTGACCTCAAAATTTGCCGTGCAAGCTAAATACCAATGTGTTAAAATAGCTTTATGTTTAATATCATTTATTTCAGTTTTTGCTTAAGTTTCATAAATTTTAAAATTTGTTTTATATTAAATAAATCTTACAGAATTACATATAAAAAAATTGTACTTATATATTGAGTAGTTAAAAAATTACATGAAAGATCAAACTATACTTGGTAGTACCTTCTTTGCACATTTTTAAGACTCCTATGACCCCTTAACGTAACTTAACTTACATTAAAAAAAACCCGTTTACTTCTTCAAGGGCACCTTGTTCAGAAGGTTTGCCTTTTCTCAATATAAATCCCAAATTTAATTACTTTTCTCTTATGTGACTGAAACAGGAGACAACCCTTGAATGAATCAAAGTAATTGTTTTTCCATCCATTTAATTATTTCCTTTTAAGAGTTATAATTTATACATAGATACTGAACAAACACAACCCTTTGACATTTATAATTAATTTAATCCGTTAGGCGCCCGCCAGTAGGACTATACCCGGATGCTGAAAAAAAAAAATCTAGCCGCATTGGCTATGTGTTTTTATGGGCCCATAAATTCAAGTCCCCGTGTCACCTCCGATGTTATCGTGGTAAAATAACCTGGGGATTAAGCGATGAATCCCCTATATGCATCACATGAGAGTGTGTCCTCGGGCCGATCCATCAAGCTAAGCTTCCGGATAGTTGCCCCAATGAAATGGTGGCGATTTATAGAGTGTTTCTACGATTTTATCGTTTAAGAGTAAACGTGACAAAGTTGTCTGGATAGCCTGGTCGGTAAGGTCTTGGACTGGCATCCCTTAGTTGCGAGTTCGAGCCCCGCTGCCCTCCGAAAACCCCCGTGTATGCTAATGGTGACTGGTGCGGTGCACATTAAGCACGTTAAGTTCCCATACCAAATCAATACCTCTGGGGGTGACAAGTCAATTCTAGGGATCCCATAATTGGCCTCTGTCTCCAAAAATTAGATGGATCCACTTCCGTGTGTGTGTTGTCTGTGGATATCTGACCAAGTACACAAACCTAAATATATATGTCTACCAACCGACATTTTTGGACAAATGGGTTGAGAAATATCGAGTTGCAATTTGTTGCCAAACATGTCGGACGATTAGTTGTCAGCGAGAATTTACTCCCTTTGGTATGATGATCAATCACGCGTCTACAAGACGAAGTGTAATGTTTTGCAAACGAGACTGCCTTGTTGTGCTTTTTGAGGGAGTTTCTTACAACCCATTCTGATTCACGGCTGCAGACAGTCGTTTATTTATAGACTCACACAGAAAGGGGTGCTCTGTTTCTTTCTCTCTCTCTGTGGTGGATTAATTATTCCTGGAGCAGACCTTAGCCTTAGAGGTTGTTTCGAAAACATGAGCATGGCTTCTGCTGCTTTGCTTTTGCTCTGCTGCTTTGCTTTTTAAAAACAAGACCATGGAAATAGGCCGGAATTAAAAAAAAACGCGTGCACGCTTTCAAAATAGTAAGCCTATTGATATAATACATTGGCCAATCAGCACCATCATTACGGTTTGGTTTAGTTTTAATTATAATCGCAGTAGAGCTACACTAGGGCTATTGGCCACCTGCGTCGTATTTTAGAACTACAAGTGACGGGCCGACACCTGAGTAGGCACCCAACGCAACCGTTAAGGGCGACATCTTATGCAGTGTTTGAACATTGGAGGATATTTAACGTGCACTTCCTGTACACGGGGGTATTATTCGATGGAAATCTTTGGCTGCACGGGCCGTTTATAGGTCGGCAGTTATTATGGCGATTCCCGTACTCGAACCTGGGATCTTTCGCACGTTATTCGGACGCCTAACCGACTGGGCTCCCCAGTCTATCATTACGGCTAATCATACACAAATATTCTGTAAAGCCCCCCCCCCCCCCCCCACACAATAAAAAGTTGTGCATTGTTGTCTGAGTTTTCTTAAATCAAGACCTGCCTGCACACGAATACAGAAAATAAACGGAGTTTCTGCCTCTTCATCAGATGTTCAGAAACAAATTACGGACCCATTATGTTTTCTAGACGTATATAAGTCATTTGATACAAAAAAAGAGAACAATTTATTCAATCAGTTAACGTATGATTTACAAACTAGTCAGATACCACTCAAAGGATATTTTTTCCCCCGTGATGAACAAGAATATTATTTTGAACTTACCACCACAAGTCCGCTCTCCCCTGAAGTACTGACAGTCGCTCCGAACCACTGGTTCGATTTGTCGTCTGTGTATTTGACAGTGCCATTGACCACTCGGGTGTTGGAACCTGTAGAAAATAAACCACAACGGTTAAGAAAAAACTTTATTGGTATTTTAAGGGATTACATTTATGAAATTTAAAGTCTTTAACAACTGTGCAAATTAACCTGAAATTTTGACAGTATTCTCCAGAAAGCAATGAAAATGTTTTTGAAAATTCAATAGAGATATGTAATGATGGATAAGTGGAGTAGAATGAAAATCCAGTTAGGTTAGGTTAGTTTGAATCACCGTAGTACTACACTCCATGCCACCCTAACTTGGGTAAAAAAAAGAGTAAGAAGACAGAGGGAAAAGCGGGATTAGTCAGTTAGTTGGAAACTCTTGTAAGGTAATGTTTATATACAAAATGATCTGAATACAATTTCACAAAATAAACTTTTCATTCTGATAAAATTGCCAAATTTTCTAAAATAATATTCAAGTCTGTTAGAACTTAAACGAAATTAATGTTTTAAACACGTTTTCTGGATGTATTAACAAATAATTTTATTGGAACTCTTTACATGCGCGGAAGGATCTTCTCCATTGCATATTTCTATTTACCCAACTTAGGTTGGCAAAGAGTATACAGCTACACGAGAACTGTTAAAAAATCAGGTGGGAGGAGGAATTTCAGGCATGGTTTTAAGACTGAGACTGAAAATTAAAAGGAACTTATCATGTCCAAAATTGCTTACTCATTCGAATCTTGTGAGAGAAATTAATGAATTCCTAACATTTAGTAAAAAAACAGTTTTTTGGAATAGAACAATTATCAGGTGTAAAATTGCTTTGGGAACATTTCTAAGAGAGGTCTCAATCAATTTTTCTTAATAATTTCAATTTATTTCCCTGTATTGTGACTGGTACTCCATCCAGAGGCTTAATAAAGCCATCGGTTACAGTGGTAAAGTGGTAATTAAGCTATAAAACCTAATTGTCTTTGCCGCACGGAAGCTAACACAGCGGTATGCCAATCACGAGACATGTTCTTCGTTGAATATATTCATTGTATGAATTCCTAACTTACCTGAGATGTCAAAAGGAACCGGTAGGCAACTGGCTGTAGACTCCAGTCCACACCTGTAGACGGCGCCACCTGCTGCTACGTTGGGTTGATTTGTTTGAGCTTGGGGAGCCCCCACCAGGAGCCTGGAATTTAAAAAAAAGCAGACGATATTAATGCTGAATGGATTTTGGAATGGAATTAGTAATGGTATTTATTAGAAAAAGAGTGTGTTGCAATTATGGAATTTTGTTTTGAGGATATTTTTATTTGAGTTAATTGTCTGGTGAGATTCCTATTTTGGGGGATTGTATTGTAAAGGTAACACCTCTGAATCAGGCAGTTGTATCAAAAGATAAAACGAAATAGCAAAAAAAAAAAAAAACCACGGTGACTTGGGAAATATAAAACAAAAATCACGAAATATCGTACGTAAACCCGAAAATCAGTTGATATGCAGATTACAGTAGAGTCCCGTTTATCCGAATCCTGGTTATCCGAACATCGGTTAATCAAAAGATAAATTCCCCAGCCTTTCGATTAAAATGAGAAATGTATACGCATAAATAAATACACAAAAATTAAATAAGTACTTACAAAAATGGATTTATTTATCAAAATATGCAGTATATATTTTTATTTTTGCTGCTCAATTTTCGTCCCGTACCTTTCGGATAAGGGAACGTACATAAATTACGTCACGCTCATAGGGGGAGGGAGGGGTATGCGACAACGTGACGGATCGTGACATTGAGGGGGAGGGGTAATCGCTTGCGTGACGTAACGATTCAAAACTTCCAATTTTGCAAAGAAAATCTGTTTTTTATAAGAACGATTTTTAGAAAGAAATCTGAAATCCTTTTTTATCATAAGATCATCATAAGAAACACTTAAACACAAAGGAAAATATTAAAATCAACTTTTAAAAAAAAAAGGTGGGGGGGGGGGGGTGCGACAAAACGTGACGTAATTTTAGGGGGAGGAGTTCGACCAAACGTGACGCAACGTGACATAGGGGGAGGGAGGGGTCAAAAAAGGCCAAATTTTGCGTGACGTAATTTATGTACGTCCCCTAAGCGGGACTTTACTGTACCTAGTAGTAGAACAGGCGAAGTTGGCCAAAATGTGGCCTAACTCAGCCCTAAGGCAAGATGTGATATTCTCAATTTTTCGATTACAAATTTTTAAAAATCCATTTAGTTTAGAACATTTATGATTGAACATGCTTGCAGTCTGGGAAAATGATGGAAAGTTACACAGAGGTTTGGAATCCCGGTGAGGAATGGATGTTTGTGACCGTCAATAAATGTTGCTATTTGTCTATGTGTTTGTGTCGTCCTTCTTTGTGTGTCTCTTGTGACTGTCTCTTCTGGCGAGCTGGGTAATGGGCTATAAAGTCAACACCCTCCCTTCTAGAGGGCGCATTCACTGTCATTTGTCATTTGTCAAACACAGAGGTTTGCGGTCATCAAATCGCCATATGATTGGAGATCAGACACCTTACTCCAGAATAGGTGTACAATGTTACACCGAACCGAAACACCGAACGAAATGTTACACCGTTGCTTAAATTTTCACATTACCATTACACCATTTTTTACAGTGTATACGGATTTCCTGTTTCGTAACCCCTCTTCCCTCAAGATACCTATGAAATGAGTGAAGGTGGGTTAACTAGGTGATTTTTAATGGTAAAACTTATCACTTTTTCCTGTAAAATACGAAGAGGAAATGCAAAATTGGACTGAACTTTTGAAGGTGGAAATCTACTTTAGATGACATTTACCACGGAAACTTTGATTTACACACCTTACTTCTTTAGACAGCTGTTCTTCGTTTGTCCCGCCATTCGCGCCTTTTTTTTTTGTCAGAATAGAAAACTAAATTAAGAACGACGTTCTGAAGGATATGATATTCTCTTGAATACATCGTTTCTGTTATGGGGGCCTCGTACGTAGCCCATTCGTCAGATTTTGGGCCTCTTATTGAGAAGGTCCCGGGTTATAGACCGTCCATATCATACAGACGGACATTTGTTTGCAAAAATAAAATCGATGTAATTACTGGGTTTCCCGAGTACCCAGGGACAGACGAGCTTGGTTATATGTGGAGACCAGGGTACTGACGGCTTTAGAGTACGGTGTTGGTCAAAGTTCAGTTGAGTGTCAGCTTCAGTGTTCACCTTGACCCAATATCGTTATTTTAAATTACTAGGCGTACTTGGCCGTGTTATATGTCCTCTAAGAGTCTAAGACTTAATAGGATATAAACAGATTGCTGATGGAAACGTAAAAAAAAATCAAATCTGATGCATTTGGGACGAAAGAGCCCTTTTAGAAAAAGTGTTGGCAGGTTATTTTTCAATATTAAATTGCAGATACTATTGTTATAGGAAACTAGCAATTCTTTAATTTTTTTTCAATAACAATTATTTAAAAAAAATTATAACTCCTTACCATATAGAATTTTACCATTAATGCGGAAAAAATGAGATACACATTTATATCACAATGACTTAATGAAAGTCTAATAATTTACAATAATTTTATAAAAAAAGCATTACCCATAATTCATTAGTTTCTCAAGATTTAAATCACATACATTTTCATTCAGGTAACTTCTGAATGACAACAAAATACTAATAAAGTTCAACAACACTAGATAGAGTTAAAAATAATTGTTTTAAATATAGAAGACTCCACCTACTCCATGCTTCGCAACTTTAGAAGAAAAAAAATCGCGATATAAGAATAACGTTACGAATCGTTCCATTTTTAAACAGTCTTCCCCGATCAGAGGGGGTAAAGTGCATCTCAATTTTGTTCTTATTTTGTTCTATCTTAACCTTAAAACCTAAGACAAGTGGATTCGCCATAGTTGACCATTTAACACCTATAAGTGTTCTTAGCTTAACAATGGTAGAGTCAAGTGGTAAGGCAAAGCTTGGAGGACTTTTTACGAAATCGGAGGTTTACAGGGGAGAAAGTTGGGGACCAAGTCATTCTTTGAAATATTGTGATAAAAGAACGCTCGAATCTGATGGATATAAAGATTTGAGAAGATGATACAGAGAATTCAAAAGTCACATTATCTAATTTTTACTTTCAATTACCCAATATGAATAATTATATAGAAGATAATAAAAATATTGTGATGGGATCAAAATAAAGATTTAGTGTTTTCTAAACGTTTTGGAGGAAACTTATTATAATAATGTGGTCTTTGAACGTTTGTCCGTCTGTCTGTGGTCTGTCTGAAACCTTCTATACAGCTCTAACTAAAAGATCTATGGACTGCAAATTTAGTAACGAGTTCTTAGTACGTGTTGGGCGCAATGATACAGTTGCTGAGAAAATCGCGCATACGCAAATGGTATAGTTGCCATATAACTTTTTTAGGCTTTAAAGTTATTGAAATTAGCATATAAGCATATAATTTCCCTTAAATGCATTGATTCATTGAGTGGTTATTGAAAGACGTGTAGTATTACACACCCGTAGTTTTTTCAAAATTTAGCTAAGAATAGATTATGTTTCTCGATTTTTCTGCGAGCACATATTGGTACTGGGGTTATAAAGCAAAAATAAAAATATTCTAATACCTTTTTAAAATTCTTTAAAATTTTTTTATTCCTGAAACCAGTATAAAGTATTAAGACTCCCCCTTCAGGGACATGTCTAAATTGTGCAGGTAGCGGTAAGTCTATGGGGGAAAAATGGCTTTTATTCCAATAAAAAGCAACGAAATAATAGGAATATTTTGTTGTGGTTTTTTTAAAATTCATAAAACTCCAATAAAATTGTGCTTTTAGAGATTATTTTTAGTGCTTTTAGAGATTATAAAAACGTTATTTACTTCTTTCAATAGAAAAAATGTCTATTAAAAAAAGTAAATAAAAAAATAACCTCTAAAAGCACAATTTTATTGGAGTTTTACGAATTTAAAGAAACCGCATCAAAATATTCCTATAATTTCATTGATTGTTTATTCACGCTGCAATAGCAACTTTCCAGGCAAACAATTGAAAGACTTCATACACTCAATGCCTGACCATATAGGTCAGGATAATTTTGGTCCGGATAATTTTGGAGGCCCTTTTTGAAGTGATATTGTAAAAAAATGTACATATACTGCAAAGTTTTGGCATTTATTTATTCAGTTTAAAATGCACATTTCAATTAACCCTTTCACTGCTAAAACGGCCCCGTTGGCCATACAACTAAGGATTCGATAATGATTTTCCTATCACATATTACGCGGAAACAAAAATCCTGCGTAGCGAAAGTGTTAAAAGTAAGGTCAATCATCAAGTATTATAATAACAACCAAATATTATTGTACCTATTGTTATTAAATACGTCAACATTTCATAAAATCATACAAACTTTTGACATAGGAGACAAAATGTACACGTTTGCAGTAAATTTTGGGTGGCCCTAAAATAATAGGCCCAGATCCAGGGCCTTGTAGGCCTAGGCAATGATCAGGGCCTGCATGCACTGTCACGTCATTGCTTAGCTATGTAGGAAAAATACCATCTTCAGCTAGAAAACAACACTTCCAGGAGGGCTTGTGCTTTCTTGGTAGTGGGTGTAAGAGAGTAAAGGAGGAGGGTATAAGTGAGGTGATAACCCCTCAGTCTCCCCAATATTTTAGGGGTCAACTAACCCAAATGAGCGTTCGCGGAAAGAATGCTAGTAAAAGTAAACGAATGGCTTGGGAATCCAGCGAAAAGTGGGGGCTTGGATTGAAGGGATGTTGTATACTAAAGTAGAGAGTCATTGAGCTAGAAGGGAAACTGGAGTGAAGTGTCAGCCAGCCGAAAACCCACTCGCACCCCTTTGAGCGAACAGGGCAGAAAATGACTATTTTCCCTACACTTGTATGCAATGCTTGTATGAGACCCCTCTATCATATTTACTTGAGCCCCTAAATGTAGTATTTAACATTTTTAGTTAGAAAGAAATTAACATTCTTTAACTTTAAATTCCAACTTTTTTAAGAAATAACCTTGTGGATCACTAACTAAGAACCAGCGAAGAACCCAATAGCGAAATAGACAAGTTTCTAGGTTTTCTGCCCCGTTCGTTTCTGCTGCAGGGCTGTGTATTCCTCCGCGTTTCGTTATTGAACCGGCTCGTTTGCTGCCCTGTTCAGTGAATCGCACACCTCACTCCACTTTTCTCATAGCTGAATGCCTTTTAATCCGAAGTAATAAATGCAACAACCATTCACGTTGCAGAGTGAAGATCTGTTGACTTTGAATTACGTTGCATAATCTGGACAAAAAAAAACTTAACTGCTAGTTGCGTTTTCAATTTTTTTGTCCAGATTGTCATAATGGACCAAGTCCTTCAATGAATAGAGTCTTCGAATTAGCGAATGTGAGACGTCAGAGAAAACTTCGAAGTTTCGATACTGTATTAGAACTTTTTTTAAATCATTTTTTTTTTCAAACATTTAAAACTTAAATCAATAAAAATATGTAAAACGTAATTAAAGTTACTATCGAATGCAACTAAGCTTAAAGTAATATAAATGGTCATGATTCAGAACTTGAGTAGCATAAGAAAAGCTGGAATGATAATTAATTCTTTTTCGACATATTAGTGAATCAATGTCAAGTTGGAACAAAGCACCAATAGGAGCACCGATCGAAGGAAATGTAGGAATGAGAGCTGAAAGGAAGTACGTCTCCTGAAACAAGCCATATTGCTTAAGGCTGCTCATCACCCCCATGCCAGGTCCTCCTTCGATCGGGCTTGCTAATAAATAGTAAGTCTATGGGGAAATTATAGGGAAATAATGTTTTTTAATCAAATTTTTTTATTAAAAAAAGTAAATAACGTTTTTAAAAAAATAACCTCTAAAAGCACAATTTCATTGGAGTTTTACGAATTAAAAAAAACGCATCAAAATATTTCTATAATTTCATTGCCTTTTTTTTTTGGAATTAAAACCATTTTTTCCCCATAGACTTACCATTAGCAAGCCCGATCGAAGGAGGACCGGGCATGGGGGTGATGAGCAGCCATAAAAGAAAATGTAGGTGAAAAAAAAATTAAAACTTAAAAAATAATTAATTTTTTCGCAACATAAAAATCCACAGCAAAAGCCTTTTTAATGACAAGTATGATTCACTAACGATGAAAAGAAAATAACAAGTGGTTCACATCAAATGCATATCCAGTACCCTATTTCCAATCTAAATCTAATCTTTCTTTCGCTACTAAACACCCAAAAAATGCGATACACAAGTGCTACGAAAAAATTCTTGACAGCCGGCTTTTAACCATTTGACCCCGGGAAAGCGTAATCTCAAAGACAAGGGGAACTTGAGACAGAAAAGGGGCTTTTCCAGTGGGTGGTGGCAGGGAGAAACAGTGAATTTTTTAAGAATTTTTCACTGGGCGACATTACTTATAAAATGGGGGGGGGGGGGGGGGGCTCTTGATAAGAATAGGGTGATTATTTCAGAGTGATTCCCTATAGTAAAATTTTCGGTTTCCATAAATTGGGAAAAAATCATTATTAATTAGTAATCAATTAAATTCATGGTGATTTCATAGTGAAACGTTAAGTTTCATGAATTAGGGTAAAATCATTATTAATTAGTAATGAACTAAATTTCTGAAAATATAAAAACCTATATAAATTGCAACAAATAGCTGAAACCTTGACATATGACATCCCCAAAAGTTTTTTTTTGTCACATTGGTATTAGTAGTCAACATACAAAAAATATCGATTAAAACCATTTCACACTTTATTTTAAGATTTATTGACTAAAATTTTAAAAAGTGACTAATATTTGTTTAAACACAGCTGTAGAACAGAAATGTAAAAACAAAATGTTGGCGAAATTCCCATATCTTGGTTCAAAGCCCATAAATTTAACCTCTGAGGATAAGTAAATCGGCCAAAGTGTAAACTTGATTTCACTGCTGGTGTGGTATTAAAATTTAAATTTTTCAATTAAATATAATTTCCTTTATTTTTAAAAATTGAATTTGGAAGCAGATAATCAAAAATTACTTCGTACTACAAATGTTTTAATGTAGTTAAATCATAAAATTCATCTATATTTTTTAATATGTGTGTTGCTGGGAAACCTAACAGTCAGGTGATCGGGTTTATACGTCCGTATGCCTCAGAGGAGAGGGTTAAAATAGATATGTAGTATTTATTCTAAGCGTTCTTACTTATAAATAAGAATGCGAAATTCACTTGCCTTTACTTAAAATAGTTTTAATTAATGAATAAGAAGCACGAGGCAAGATAAATGAGAAGAGGGTTTTTGGTGGGCAAAAAAATTTTCATCAGTCCCTCTATTGTTTTGAAAATTAACTTTACTATTTTTTTATTGAGCTCTACTTAAAGGCATAGCTTCTAAGCTAATGTATCAAATCAGGTACTAATTTAAGTCGTATATTTCCCCATATTTGCTATTTTAAGAAAATATTATAGTTCCACTAGGATTAATTCATTTCATGAAACCTGTCAAAAAGTTACAAACTTTAAATCAGCTCTGTCGTAGATTTATGAGTTTACTTGAAACAATTCTTCGACACTAGGTACACGCTTCTCCCCTTTATTAATTTTACGTACTACAATTGACTATGAATATTTTAAATTTTGTGAAGGGATAAAAATAAATCAATAAATTATTTGTGAAAAAATATCTTAACTAAAATGTCTAGGTACAATTTCTTTTACAAATTAAAATATTTCAATGAAATAGGATTTTCTAGTACAGTACGTGAAACACCAAACAATATTCTAGTACATATTCTAGTAGTATTTTGTTAGAAATAAAAACTACCCTAGTCTATAACAGCTTTCAATTTTTTTTTTGAAATTTTAACAATATCATTAATACTTCAAGCTGTGTGTGTGAATCTTCCCGTTACAAGAACCAACACAACAAACTCGTCCAGATTAAAGGGGCCATACAGGGTGTTGTAATAAATAGACAATATCTGATAAACAACAAATTGGCTACAACTATTGCTCTTTTTTAAAAATTTCCCTAAAAAAAATACTATTAATGGTTTTTCATCAGATGGGATTTTTAGGAAATTAAGGTTATTTCACTGTCGCCCAGTGTTTTGATTTTCATATTACTAGGCGACATTTTTCTTTCACTGGGCGACATTAGTGTCGCCCAGTCACTATGTTAAAAAATTCACTGGGGAGAAATACGGAAAGGGCGACATTTTACACTTCACGAGCTTTTGACGTTTTACATGGCACCCAGCTGCCGTTTAGGATGGGGATTTAAGATAAAACGTATTGTTACTTTTATCAGAGGTGCCGATCCCCCCCAGAGACAATGACGCACCCCCCCCCCAGAATTTCTTGAATCCCCCCCCCACCAAAAAAAAAACGCTGTCGATTTTACAGAGGAGTACCTACCTAAGTAATTTACACCATACTGTGAAAAATAGGAATCGTTAAGATGGATACATGTAACTTATAGTAACTTGGTCCTAAGAAATAAAACCCAAGTACTGACTTTGTTCTTGAATATTTTTCTACTGATAGGTCAACGTCAACGCAGAGTTGCCCATATTGAAAAATGGAAGCACAATTTTAATATAGCTTTTATAATATGGAATTACAACTTATTTTTAATTTTCCTTTAAATAAATTTTCTTTACATCAAAAGCTATCGGGAATCTAAGTAATCGGTAAAAGTTCCGCTCAAAATTTATGTAATTATATATATTTTTAATCCATAAAAATACCCGTACACGTGATCCAATCAAAAACAGCTTCCAATTCCCTCCTCCCTTCAATTCTTAATGCAAAAAAATGCACTCTTCGCTTTTTATCTATTGCAACACAATTGGCATCATTAAACAAATTAGAATTATTTTATAATTTTTACAGATATAGTTTCACTTTAAAAAGTTATTATTTTTTAATTACTGATGTAATTAAAATTAAAAATTAAAAACATTCTTACCGTAAAACTTGAACTGAACTACTTAACTAAATTCATATCCGACGGTCATTCATTCAAAGAAATGTTATACAAAATTCGGAATATTTATGATGTCAGCTATAACAGCGATTAAGAAATGTTTATGAGAAATAATTGTCAGCACATTGCTTTCTTCAACGCCGGGACCTCTTCAAATAGAATTATCATTTTGCATTTTGTTAAAGATTTTTGTTGCGATTCCTTTAGTTAGAGTTTTAAGTGCTTAATTTATCAAATTAAGGGTTTCATTCAATGAAATTACTAATAATGCAAGTTTAATTAACCCGTTCCTTCCTTGCGGTTTAGGAGGCTACGTCTAAAGACAGCTTCAACCTCAAGATGTAATTTTATAGTATTCTCCAAATAAATATCTAGAAATCGATAATTATTAATATATCTAGTGCTTAATGAAGGGAAGGAGGAGTGGGGTAACATTTTAAAAATCTAATTTCTTGAAAGCTGATATCGAAATTCATATTCCTGCTGGTGAAGAGGGAAATCTATGGTAAAAAAAATCCCGCCACTCTACCGTATTCCAACCAAGGTGTGTAATTTTATATATTTAACTAACTGTATGGTCCCGCCTTGCTGGTAATATCAAATATCATTAACTTCTCAGTATATGTATCCTTTAAAATTCTTTAATATCCTTTCTTTATTTGCCTAACCTTCTGAAGGAAACCGACGTATAAACAATAAACTCGTCACGAAGGTTTATAAGAGGGTCTCTGACCAAGCAACACAAGCCTGAAAATATATGTCTAACAACCAACCAACCCGTCAAATGTCTGTTTTACCAACAACACACATAATTTTTAAAAATTTAATAATTTTATTCAATTCCAAATTTAAAGCATGGGGGAGTCCACAAAGGCTTATAACCACCTACTACAGAAATATAATTTTTTAATTGAGAAATTAAATTTACAGTTAAACTTTTAATTTAAATCTCAAGCAGTGAAAACATGTTTACATTTCTGGCAATTTGCTTTTTCAGAGGGTTAACAATAAGATTAAAATATTCAAATTATATAATTACGAAAATCTTACCAGAATCACTTCCATAGCACTTCAAAATAAACTCTTGGAGTATTTATAGTACAGTGCATTTTATATCAAATAGATGCATTTAATAAAGGTATCTTTGATGCTTCCCCTCCATTTCGAAATCAACTATCTACCGAAAAACTTATAACTTAAAACAGCACTTCTAAGCGGGAAAATTGCACGAATGTCATTGGTTGAAAATAAATACGCAGGAGTCATCATTTAATCGAATTCTATATGCTGTATATGTGTTATACAGACTACAGACAGTAAGGCAGCTGCTTAATACATACCACCCTTATTTGAAACATTTTAGGGATGGACCTCCGTTGTAAAACACCGGTTTTTCTGAAAACCGCCATCCCTACCGTTTCTTATTTGGTTGGCGGCGAGTATAGTGCTTTGTTTCTGCTTTAGAAGTGATGGGTTGTTTATGGGTAATAAATGTCAGAAAGATTCGTTAGGATTACGCGATATTCTATTAATCTATGATCTTCTTTCTGTAATGATCTTTACACCGCCGTTTCATACGTCTAGTGGCCGCTGAACGTAGAGTTGGAAGCGCTTTGACCTCTAGCGATTCGACCTTTGATTGGCGAGAATTTGGCGAGTGAGATTGTAGCGCGGCGATTTTATTCATTGTTTAAAATCAACTAGATTATGGATGACGAAATTTTGATTGCTGCTTGTGTTTTACATTTAGAGAGCTTAGATAATTATCTAGAGGTAATTAGAAAAAAATATAAAAAACTTCGTCGAAGATGGTGGATGATGGTGATTTAACTGTTTATACCATCTTTAAGGGACATGACTGTTTGAAAAAACAAAAACAAAAAAAAAAAAACAGGACATGACTGTTTTTTAACGGGGCATGACTGGTATCTTTGCTGCCGGTCCCTGCCCATTACTAATATTTTACGGGGAATTTTTTTGTTTAAAAGTGTATAGGAAAGTGCATTTTTTTCTGGATTGTTTTTTTTATGACTGTCCTTTTCCGTACTTATATTTAAAACTTTTAATGCCGGAGTATTACTGATTAAAATCAGGTCAAATAAAAAAGTGTTTTCAGTATTGTCTGCCAAAAATTTAGAAATTATATGTATTAAAATAACTGATTAAGCTATTAACTCCAACCAGGTTTCAGTATTTTAATACAAAATCTTGTTTAAAAATTAATTGTATTGATTACGGGTAAGATATAAATAAGAGTTTCAATACTTTTATTAACATAGAAAGCATTTTATCATCAACATATTTTACAGTGTCAAATTTTGAATTTCATTCATTTATGTGATTGAATTTTATTTTATCAAAATATTGAATGCGTCCTGCTTTAAATAAAAAAAATTAAGAAAAACTCAATACAATTCAATTCGATGTTTTACATACTTTTTCGAAGGATCACTTAAAAAAGAGATAACACGCCAATATGTTTGCTATTTTCCTTATGGCAACCTTTCCTTTGATCTTGGCCAAAAAACCGACAAAAGTTGGGTTGGTGGCCTTGAGATCCAACTTCAGTGAGCTTTCGAATAAATACGTATAAAGCGGTTACCTTGAGATTCTCAAGGTAACCGCTAGAGCAAATTGCTAGACGTATGTAACGCCGGTATTAGGATTTTGGTTACCATTTTTGATTTGTGAAGGTGGGGGGGGGAGGTTATGCCCCCCCCCCCTTGAAGTCTGGGGGGGGGAGATGATTATAAAGAACAAGTATTTGTCAGAGTGGTATCTTAGACAAAATAAACCATTTGCATTGAAAATTTTCTAATTTTTTCAACCCCCCCCCTAAAATTTCAATGACGCAGTCTGCGTCGCTGCCCCCCCCCCCCTGTAGGCACCCCTGCTTTTATTAACTTTTTGGGGCGATAGGCTCCGTAGGATACATTCGCAGGTTCTGTCCTTGTCTCAGCCATCCGTTTGCTTGCGGAACAAAGACAAGGGGAATCGCACAATGGCGCAAAAACACGTCAGAGAAAAAATTATCCCACTAATAAATGAAGCCGTGGATATTGGACCAATGCTCGTTAAATCTGTCGTGGTCCAAAGTCATTGAGTCGCGTATAATGTCGCAATCTGATAATAAATATTGATATGGGTGCCATCTCAGTTGTTAGCCTAGTTATTTGACAGCAGTTCAAAACTCAATATCCCTTCTGTAGCTGAAGCTCTAGCGAGAAGTTAGTTCAATCAAAATCGAACGCAAAGACAATGGAACTTGAGACTCTAGTATTTTCCAGTGGTTGGTGGCAAAACGGAAAAATCCCCGACCATTTTAGACCCTAGAAACTTAACTATAAAAACGTAGTACCCAAATTGATGCTTATGTTTTTGATAGGGATGTAAAAGAAAATTGTATTGTTATTTTTGGTTTGGTTGAGATGTAGCCACATTAGAACTACATGGGAGCTAGTGTTGACGGGCTTCGTAATGAACGACAGAAACGGCCACGCCTGCAGAGATGTAATAGTTACGTCACCCGTTGCCTACTTTCCCATAAACAAACCAAGCTACGTCCCGTTCGAAACGTTAATTTTAATGTTTGTATTGAGATAGTAAATATTTGAAGATCAATTGTTATTTTACCATACCTAAAATTTACAGTTTAAATGACTCCTTCAACTTTATTTTTCTTAAAAAAAACGCCATTCGTAAAAAAAAATCCCGAGAATTTTCCAAAAAGAATAATCTAAAAAGAGCAACAACATATCTTAACTGTTCACTAAAATGAATCTACGTTGCAGTTATTTACTAAGACAAATATTCCAACGACAAACATCTGTTCTTTCGCGTTGAAACTGCTCGAATATATTCTTCTATTTTCTTCTTGTAAGGCATTCTTCTACATAACAAATGGTTCACATTGAGGCTCAAGTCAGGAGGACTTAAACAAAACTGAGTCATCAAAACACTTTGCAAGCGTGTTCGGGATTACGCCATTGAGATTATTGTATAAACAACCACCTGTTCTTTTTGGTCGAAAGCCGCTTATGGTATTATTGGATTTTAGTTTGGCTTTTATAAACGTTCAACACTATTCAGAGGGTGCCCTTAAGCTTTATTTACGACTGTACCACTGGCATAAAAGTTTTATATGGATATACAAAGTGGAAATAAGTTCAAGGGGTCTAAATTGTAGGTATGAAAATGTCCAATAAAAAATACATAACTAAATGCACTTGCACGAAAATATAAATCTCAAGAATTAGGACGAACAGTACATTTAAATATTGAATACGTGACAGTTTTTTCTTAATTACTAAACTTCTTTTTGTGAAAAAAAATTATTATATTTGTTGGTTATAACATTTTTTTGTGTGGGTAAAACTATTTAATTTTTTTCTAGGTTATATTTTATGTGTTCAATGTGAAAATTTAAAGTTTATAATACACTGCTCGGAACAATTAGGGGAGCACTTTGCGTACTTTTGTTTAGCCGTCCAGTTCCAACTTTTTATTATAAAAATCTCAAATTTATGAAATGGAATTTTAATTTTTTTAACTAAAATTTAAGGGGCAAAGAATTGGAATCATAATTTTTGAAAATTTTAACAATAATTTTTTCAAAATTTTTATTGTAAAAAAAAGGGTAAAATCAAATTTTAGACATCTAAGAATGCAAGCGTGAAGAATTTAGGGTTAATTTATTTCATAAAAGTTTTTGGGAATTAATTTTATTTTACCACGTTTTTCATATTTTCATTCAATTAAAGCAAACATTATTAATTTCTTCAAACGACATGATTCTTCCATCTAACGATAAATAAGTAAGAGTTCAACTTAGTGAGAAAAAAAAATCGGAAGCTGTTGATACCAAATGGAATCATTGGGGGCGAAATGGTTTAAACCATGCATTTAATTACTTGTTTGAGCAGTGTGTTAGTAAGCTAGTAAACACAAATTCTTATTTACTAAAATTATCGAAAAGTTCTGTCCCTATACCTATCCCGCAGAAGAAACACACAATTATGTTTATGTGAAATTCACTTTAAAACTTTTTAATGGCTTAAAAATATAAATACCATTACCTACTAATAACACAGTTTACCGTGTTTACTGTTAATAAGAAACACACGACGATATCCTATATTTCATTAAAAATCAGCGATTCTACTTCAAGGCGTTCTATTATAACTGCCGAATGGGAGCACTGTCCAGATGGGACTTATGAAACAGCGACTTGCTGTTTCGGAGTGACAGAAATGTAACTAACGAAAAGAGTACAAAACATACTATTATTAGTTGGAGACAGAAAAGGGGCTATTATTTCCACTACCTCCATGGCCAACTTAAATAAAAAGGCCGGAGAAGCTCTACCAAACATGAGCGTAGACGGAAATTTTGATGTCTCTCTTCCGAGTGCCGAAGATGGAGAAACTAGTTCGGACGCATTCGAAACTCTAAAAATGGGGTCAGCGGGAAACGAGTTATCCCGAACGGTTCTCATCATCTTCGGAACAACGTCACTCGGAACTATGACGGCTAACTTTCCGTCACCGAGCGTGCTTGGGAGATCTTCTTTGACCTTAGTAGTTGAGTAGGCTGTGCTACCTCACATTTTTTCCACAATACCTACTTTAAATTTTTTACGCTAGCAGTCTGCGCGCTGTTAACGGGTGCGGGTTCGATTACCACCTTCGCCCTGGGTGTACTTTCCTTTCTTTGTGACAGTAAAAATTCTTTCTGTGTCTGTCTCACTTGACGAAGGCGTATAAGCGGGTCTCTGATAAAGCACACAAGCCGGAATATATAGGTTAACTATCCCCATCCCATCCCATCCTACGCATCAAAACAGGGGCTGGGGAGCTCAGTCGGTTAAGCCCTCGCTTAGCATGCGAAAGGTCCCATGTTCGGGTCCGGGCATCGCCAAAATAACTGCCGACCTATTAACGGCCCGTGCAGCCAAAAATGTCCGACGAATAATACCCCGTGTAAGGAAGTGCACGTTAAGTATGCTCTAAAGTCCCTACGCTGCATACGATGTCGCCCTCAGTGGTTGCGCTGGGTGCCTACTGAGGTGTCGGCTCGTCACTTGACTATGGTTCTAAAATACGACACCCGCCGCCAATAGCCCTCGTGCAGCTCTAGTGCGACGATAATTCAAACCGAAACAAAACAATTTCACCAGTGCAATTTTCACTAAAAACAACAGTTACACCTCTACCAAACCGAAAAGACTATCCCATAAACTGTCCCCCAAACCGCGTCTTTTTCCGGTGTTCCGACATCTGGACGACATTTCCCCGACAACTACGGAAGGATCAAGGGAAAGACAACGGAAGTATTACAGCAGGGGGGGTTGGCACTACTCCCCCATCGTGATGCGTCGCTTCTGATTTTGCACCAGAGCCAGATCTTAATCTTGTGTTGGAGTGGGGTTTTTAATCTCTTTTGGATGAGGAATGTCGCACTGTTGCATCAAGTTTTGATTTAAAAAAAACTGTTTTATTGGTCTATGAAACTTTGTAAAGTGAAGTATGTTGAGTAGGGGTAGGAACATAACATATATATTTCGGCTTATGAGATTGATCAGAGACACGCTTATAAAGACTCTCCCCCCCCCCCGTCAAATAAGACAGATACAAAAAGACACACAGTTAAGGAATATACATCCAGGGCCAAGGCGAGAATTGAACCCGCACCCGTAAAGTGATGTTGTAGAGTAATAGTTAATTAGTTTGTAGGGGAGAGCAGGGGAATCCCGCCACAGCGGGCAATGCCGCCACCCATTGTATATCGCCAGCTGTGTGTGTGGGAGGGGGGCTGTGAGTGCTGACCTGTAGCGGGAAACAAAGTCATTTGTAGTAGAGACGCCAATGGCCGTGTGGCGATTTGGTGTAAATTTATTTTAAAAATACGGTTTTTACTGATTTTCATCCAATTTTGGGCCTTCTGAAATTAAGAGATAAGTGACTGTTATCTTTATGTTAGATAAATCAGTTACATATCATTGAAAAGAGTAATTTTTTGGCTATGTTATCACGTTGTTAGCTTGAATGCTAGGCTATCTACTTCCCCTAAACAACCCGTCTATGACATTTTGTCTTACTGGGGTAATGCCGCCACATCACTCTGGGGTTATGTCGCCACATATATAAGGATGGCGGCATAGTCCGTAAAATAGAAATTTCATATATTGGTCCTACAACCCATTAGTTTTCGTTCCAGATCCCACGTATATTTAAAAGAATAACTGAAATCAACCAAAGGTCAAATAGACCAACGAAACTTTAAAAAAAAACTTCCCAGTTATTTGCAACTGGAAGGTTAATAAAAAAGTAGCTGTAATGTATAATTTACCATTCCAAGGATAATTAAACCTATTTTAGTACTAAATGTATTGCTTTATATATCATTTTCCATTATTTATAGATTATTTGCTTTGTTTATTGATGTGGCGGCATAACCCCAGTGGTGTGGCGGCATTACCTCAGGTACCGGGGTAGGCCCGCCACTGTGCGAGCTTATAGAAAAAACAATTTTATTCAGTTTGTATCAAATATTTAAATTTTAAAAAATCACCACAAGGTAGGTTATGAACTGTAGTATGCTATGCTCTTTACAATTTACATCAAATGCAACACAATTCTGCATGAAAATTCAATTTCCCTTAAGGTGGCGCCATTCCCCTTCTCTCCCCTAAATAACGGAGCCCGAGAGACGTAGAAACCCGTGACCCGGCTGTCACGTTTCCCAGCAACACAACAAATTTTTATAAAAAAATAATTTTATAATTTATCTTATTTTTTTTAAATACCTAATAAGTATGGAAGAGTCATTAATATTTATAAATATTATTTAAAAAAATCTTAAAATTAAAGTTTTAATATCATGCACTGGAAACAAACTTACAGTCAAGTCAATTTGCTTATCCCTCAGAGGGTTGCTAAGCATCATTAAAAAAAATTAAGCTCTCATACCACACCTAACTTTCACATACCGTGCCCATTTTAGGGGGACCAGACTCGAAAATTTTCCAAAAAGCACATTTTGAGATTTTTAGAGTGGAATAATATTTCAAATGTTACCTACAAAATGGTATAATTTGGTAGGCAATATGTCTATTAAAAGTATTTATTATTATTTTTTAAAAAAATACTTTCTGCATAAAAGAATACTAAAAATAATACTTTAACGCCTATTTCTCAAAATGCATATTAAAGGACAAATGTACCTTTTTCTCAGTAACTACTGAATATTTTGCTTAAATTTTTTTTGCACATACACAATAGGTAGTTTTACACTTTCTATCATATGCTTTTGAAGAAATATTTATTACTTGGAAAAAAAATAATAATTTTGTTGATTTTTTATGAAAATGTGATAAAAAAATTTCGAAAATTCATAAATTAAAAATTATTATGTTTATTTCAAAAAGCATGTGTCTATCTGTGTAAAAGTGTTTGAATTTAAACTGTGTAAAGGTTTAAATTAATCCAACAAGTAGTTCCTGAGAAAAAGATACATAAAAATGACCATTTTAACATGGGCGTCAATGGGGGCTCCGGTCCCCCTTGTAGTCATAGTTATTTTATTTAATTTGAACTTAGTAGCGATATAATGAATTTACAACATAATTTTTTTCAAAAACAAGTAACAAAAAGCGAAACACATTCTACATTTAATATTAACATAATGTGATATGACATCACAGATCTTGAATGCTCTTTAACCCTTTCAGTCCCTATTATATTTTGACATCATTTTAGAAAAAAATTCTGATCGTCTATAGCTATTTATGATATCAAAAAGCACATCATTCGATTCTTCAAGCTTTTTTTCTATTATAAAATATTTTTTTTAATCCCAATAGATGTCAGCCCTATTTTTTTAAAAAATTATTATCAGAAACATGATGATGGCAAATGGTATCACTGAGACTGAAAAGGTTAAGGTATTAACTTTAGAGTATTTAGGCTTACTATTTAAGGTATGGAATTTCATACTAAACGTATTTCTCTATAACCCTATAGTCCATATCTATTTTATGGTTTATATGAGGAGGGGTGGGAACTGAGCTCAACTTTGAGAATAGCAACCTGTTTTCCTTTCATTTAATCGATTTTAGGAGACGTTTGTATTCTCGGTGGGTGGTCTGTCGAAACATTACCTTTAATAATAGGGAATTTAAACACCATCGAGGGACATTAGCCGTGTATTTTGCGGTTTGGATTTCGTAGAAATGGCCATTGCCATTTTCAGTCAAGAGATCCATGTTAGGATAAGTCAGAAAGAAATGTGCTTTTGCACAAAGATAACAAAAAAAAAACATTTGACGTGTATAAAAAATGAGAAATAATGTCATGAAAATTCGTTTACACTCCGTGCCACCCAAACTTGGGTAAAAACAAATAGTAAAAATACAGGGGAAAAGCGCGATTGGTCCTTCATTTGGAAACTCTTATTAGGTAATATTTACATACAAAATGATCTGAATATAATTTAACCAAAATATACTTTTCATTCGGATAAACTTGCCAAATTTTTCTCATATAATATTCAAATCTGTTAGACCTTACACGAAATTAATGCTTTAAACATGTTTTCTGGGTGGATGAGATAATTATACATTTATAACCAAAACATCAGTTGTTGTTCATAAGTGGGAGAAGTAGATTTAATGATTCAATAATAATAATAAATGAGGATTAGTCTTCAATATCGAATTTGGATTTTACATTATTAATAATATATTTTACTTAAATTTAAAAAAAAAACGGATATTTGAAATCAAAGTGATTTTTCAAAACAAAAGTCTTCCAATATCAATTTAAAATACAATTGTAGGGCATTCTTAAAATCTTTGTTTCTAATTAATTTTTACAAGCTTTATTATTAATAAAAAGTAATGGAACTATTGCGTGTTCACAATGAATCAAAAATTTAACTTGAACGAATGGTACTCAAAAGTATTTAATATTAAATTTATAATTAGCTAAACATATTGAAAATTAAATATTTATGGAATTGTGTTGCCCTGACAATTTATTATCATTATTTTTATTTTAAAAATCAACGAACGTTTTTTAATCTCGTAGCGATCAGATGTTTTTTCCTACTTTGGATGGCTAGGTTATATTCAAGTAAATCTGAATTATAAGAGAATAATTCTTTGTGGGGCATTTAAAGTAATTTAGATTGCAATGACAGATGTTTTGTGTATGTGCTTCTTGTAACCACCAAATATGTATCATTAATTGCCGAATCACTTACACTCTTAAAACAAAAGAGTGAAATCCACTCCAGTTGGAGAAGTGCATTTTCGACACTGGAAAGGAATGAATATTAACTCAATTTGAGTTAAAATCACTCGTTTGGAGTGATCCTGTCGGAGATTTAACACAAAAAGGATCCACTCCAAAAGGAGAAGTGCATTTTCCAGACTGGAGGAGTGAAAATTAATCAGACTGAGTTAAAATCGCTCGTTCGTTTTAAGAGTGTACCATTGTAAAAAATTATAACAGAAAAATGAGTGACGTTCACAGATTTAGAAAACCTTTGTTCGATTTCAAAAAACATTACGGCAATATTTTCTTACTCATCAAATACTTTGGAATTCTTCATTTCGAGGGACTGAAATTGCATGAACGCTTTTTGTCATTCATAATTCCTGCACTTTTGCATTTACAATTTATGGATCAAGTGGCATTGATGGTACTCTTTGTCAACGAACATTGGTTCAGATGGAAGATAGAACTGGTCTTAATAATAAGCTCGGCTTTGAAATTGCTAGTTTGGTATGCCTTGCGACGACAATCCAAAACTGTGATTCACACAATGAAAAAAGTAAAACATTTATCCTCGAAACCTTCCAAGAATAACTGTTTGAATAATTCAGTTATGGTTTTGATAATATTATTGTTTATATATCCTGTTGTATGCACCTGGAGTGTGCATTACTATGCACTTGATTTTGTGTACCAAATAAATTTTTACAATATCAAGTTTGAACTAAAATGGGTCAAGAATTTATTTTTATTTTTGAAAGTTGGTTCCTTTTACACTTTACCAGAATTGGCAGTGGCACTAATACAAGTTTTGCATTCGTTTTTGTGTTACAAAATTTCTATACACATAAATGCATTAGTGAAAGAAATTAATGAGGACAAGGAACAGTTGATGCTGAAAAACCCTACAAGGTTTTTCAAAAAGTTCTTTAAAATTCTTGATGTTGTCGAAGACCTTCAAAGTTCATTTTCGAGCACGTTGTTTTGCCCATGTGTGTATTATTTGCTGATTAATTTCAGTATGATATCAATGTTTCTTTTGGACCCCCTGGAAACACTAAATCCTGGAAAGCTTTTTCGGCACCTGTATTACATCGCATACACATCTATATCCCTTTATTTACTGTTTCACTTTGCCGACTGTGTACCAACACAAATGAAAAACCTGAAGCTAAGTATTTATAAGAAGTTTGGTAAGGTGGCTAAAACGGGCATGTCCGGTGACGATCGCGGTAACTTCTCGATCGTCCAGCAGATTCAAATCCAGCAGATTGTTGATGTACCGGATTGCGTTTTGTCCGGCTGTGGAATGTTGCATTTCACAAAGAGGAATTTGATGTCAGTTGTTGGAACTTTGGTGACTTATGGACTGATTCTCGTACAGCTAAATCCACAGACGAAGGACTAAACTTATTTATTGGGTTCGTGTTATCTTCTCGATTGATGATCGTGTTAACTTCTCGATTGTCCAGCAGATTCAAATCCAGTAGATTGTTGATGTACCGGATTGCGTTCTGTCCGGCTGTGGAATGTTGCATTTCACAAAGCGGAATTTGATGTCAGTTGTTGGAACTTTGGTGACTTATGGACTGATTCTCGTACAGCTAAATCCACAGACGAAGGACTAAACTTATTTATTGGGTTCGTATCTATTTATTACCCTTTATTTACTGTTTCACTTTACCGACTGTGTACCAACACAAATGAAAAACCTGAAGCTAAGTATTTATAAGAAGTTTGGTAAGGTGGCTAAAACGGGCATGTGTCATAATGTGCCTTTATGAACTTAATTTTAGAAGATTTAATTCTCTCTGTAACATTATAGAATGGCCGTAAATACGTAATAGGGTTAGCCCCAATGTAGTGAAATTATAGAAATATGAACCAGCATTAAGTATGACACAGAAAAAAAGATATGACAAATTAATTTTAAAAATACATATATTTATTTTGGACAATAAAATACATGTTATTGCTAAGGACGATATTTATAGCAATATTTCAATAGGGGCAATGATATAAAAATAATTAAAATACTAAGATAATTTAAGGGATCTAAAAGTCAAATACTAAAATTATATGTATAAATATATATCAAAGACAAATCAAAGTATTATAAAAATTATGTCAAATAACTTGTTATGTAAAATACAACTTTGTGTATGCCAATTAAATTCTGACAGGAGGAGGACTTCAAAATACTTCCGAAATTAAAAAAAAATCAAAGTTATTGCCTTTTGGGATCTTGCATGAAAGTGAATATAACAAAAGATTTTTCCAAACTTACTACTTTCCCGTTCATCGGCAGGAATGGTTTTGGAAAAAAAAGTTCACAAAATTGTCTCTACAATAGTTCTGGGCACAGTGGGATGGAGGCTGGGGGCTGCAGGATCTCGGCTATAGATGCTGGGGCCTGCGGGACCTCGTGAATGACATCGGAGTTCTAGGCTGCTGATTTTTGGCTATGCTGGGGGCTGGCGGTTATGGGATCTCTCGTCCGAGATCGCAGGGGCTGGCGGTTGTGGGATCTCTCATCCGAGATCGCAGGGGCTGGCGGTTGTGGGATCTCTCCTCCGAGATCGCAGGGGCTGGCGGTTGTGGGATCTCTCATCCGAGATCGCAGGGGCTGGCGGTTGTGGGATCTCCCCTCCGAGATCGCAGGGGCTGGCGGTTGTGGGATCTCTCATCCGAGATCGCAGGGGCTGGCCGTTGTGGGATCTCTCATCCGAGATCGCAGGGGCTGGCGGTTGTTGGGTCTCTCTCTCTCTCAGAGATGTAGAGGCGTAGTAGGTGCGGGATGCAGAACACTCAGGCCAATGTTGACTCGGCCATCAGTTGATCGACTCGAAGTCTCTGTAGTTGTGTCTCAGTCATTTTTTAGCATGTGGACTCTCCGTGCATTTTTTTTTTGCATCCAGTCTGGAGGTGGAATCTCTATCTTCTCCCTCTCAATATTTTCTAATCTCTCCTCTCTCCTTCAAAAAAATCATCTAGATATCTTCGTCCGTTTCTCACTTCCCCTTTTCTCTCATTGGTTCAACAAACCACAAACTCCCCCCCTCGTCCAAAGATAGGTTAACCAGTCTTTCTTTGTCACACCCCTTGACCAATAACGTAACCTGGGAGAATCCCTCCCTCGTACAAAATTTCTTGGAATCTTTTACGACACCCCCCTCAGTGTTAGGTCATAAACGTGTCATCCTGTGTGGTCCATCTCAATGATTTGCCACGATTCTTGGCGACAGCAGTCTGCCGAATCTTCTTAACAATGGGGTTTTACGACACTGCTTCTTAGAAAAAAAACTATCATTGAGGCTGGGAAAATGGTCCTTCACTTAACCTCTTAGATAAAAGGTTCTCACCGAAAAAAATCCAATTAGGCAAAGTTGTCGGAACGAATCCAACGATTCGACAAATTTTCTCTTCTTCCCTCAAAAAAAAAGGGAATGATTAAGTCACTTTTGAAATTACCTTTTTTTTTTCTTTGTCTGTTCTCCTCAGCAGCACTAAACAAACAACAAAAAAAAAACCTCCTCTAAAAAAAACTACATCCTCTCCTCCTGTCAAAAAATCAGTGAACCTATAACCTAAATAAATTTGCCTGTGTTATAAGGTATATATATATATGCATACAATATGTGTTACAAATCATTAACATTCCATGCAATGTGATAAAATTTTGACAATATCATGTGATGTAAGAATCTGTGGCCAAAGTATTTTGTGAAGTTCAATTTTTCAATGGTCTTTCGGAATGTTCATAACTTTCTGTGTATGTTACCTGTCCAATTCTTTTTTTTTTCTTCTTGATATATAAAATATTTCACAATCACAAAAATCAATGTTATTCTCACAAAATCAATTCAGAATCCGTCAGGCAGTTTAAAATTAAACAAAATCAAAACAATTTTCCGATATCTCGAAAAATAAACAAACCAAAAAAAGTTTATGCCAACATAATTTAGTCCTAACTCAATTATAAATCACTTTAAAAAAAATTGTCTATCACTTTAAATAAACCCAAAATTTTGTATCATTCTCTGAGCACTTAAATTTTGAAATAAACAAACAATAGGAAAAAAACATTCCATCACTTACTTATATCATCCGAAAACACCTAAATAACTCTTCCTACTTTCCCAAAAAAAACAAATTTCCCAATGGATATAATTTCAAAAACGCCAAAATAGTTTAAGAAAAAAAAAAACATAATTATATATAAAATAATACGTACTCAACCATCAGTGTTTAAATTTTGTCTGTTTACCAAGACCCGGTAGACGACATTTCTCGTTCAAAACCCGAACCCACTGAATTGATTTCGTTGCTCCAGACCAGTAAGTAATCCCATGATTGCCTTACGCTAGAAACATCGCCACAAAATTAATTTTTAGGCATCGCTTAAATTCTCCAAAACCCTTCTTAAAATTCTATACATAATTTTGGTACTCCAACCCAATTTTGTTTTCTCAAATTTATTCCAATTTAACAATTTTATCTCTTTCAATAAATCCGCTTGTGCTAACAGCCAAGCCTATATCGTAAAGAATCTGCATCTGGCAACTTGTTGAACGTTGAACCGGCCCAAAATATAAACAATAACATGTGCTCGAATTATTTACAAGGTAAGTTATTTCAATGCAAAATCACTTTATTTTTTCAATTTCTAATTAAGAATGTCTTTGTTTATTCATACCGAAAAACCTATATTTGTGTTCTATCTTTCTCCAGCGCCATCCTGTATTCCATCCTCGTTGTCATGTGACCGGTCAAAACATGTGTTCCGGACCCTTTTGCCTGCGGCTGTTTCTTTGACCAATGGTAAGTGTATTTAGTTTCAACCCCCATCAAGTAGGTGATTAATCACTTGTCCGGCGACAAAAAACCGCGACTCGTAGTCGCTAATTACTAAATGAGCGGGTTAATTTCCAGAATCCGGTGCTTCTGTCGCCAAAGGATTTGGCGTATTTTGTAGCAAGCGATAAACAATTTTATTTGGTGATACGGCGAAAAATCTTTTCGTCCAATTGTCGGCGCTGGTTATACTTGCCCGGAATTGTGGGTAAGAAGCCCGGATGATGTGCGCGCACAATGGAATTATTTTGTTCTTAATTGATTTTTTCGTCCAACTAACGACGCTGTTGATACTTGCGAGCGATGAATTGTGGGTAAAGTTGCTCGCGCATCGTAATCGCGGTTACAGTTACTGTGAATATCTGGTTTTGGTTATTATATTTCGGTTATTTTTTTATTCTGAATATTTTGTCGATTCGAAGAGGGCCGGTCGGCTAGCTGCCGGGGGCCCCAAACAAAATGTTATGCTTTCAACAGACTCTTCAATACTGCCTGATGTTGGATACTGATGTTTTTTTTTAGAGAAAAAAAATTGCCCGGGGCCCCAAACGGGTATGTAGGCTTTCAATGGGCCCTATAATACTGCCCGATGTTCGATACTGATGTTTTTTTAGAGAAAAAAAAATTGCCCGGGGCCCCAAACGGGTATGTAGGCTTTCAATGGGCCCTACAGTACTGCCCGATGTTGGATACTGATGTTTTTTAGAGAAAAAAAAATTGCCCGGGGCCCCAAACGGGTATTTAGGCTTTCAATGGGCCCTACAGTACTGCCCGATGTTGGATACTGATGTTTTTTTAGAGAAAAAAAAATTGCCCGGGGCCCCAAACGGGTGCGTACTGGATTGCCACTCTAGCGTAGCTCTAAAGCGACGAAATTTAAAACGAAACTAAACTGAGTACGGGATAGCCACTTGTGTAGCTTTAGTACAGCGTTAATTCAAACCAAAGTGGATTGCCAATCGTGCAGCTCTATTGCGCCGTTAATTCCAACTAGACTGGATGTTTGTGTTCGACCCGGGAGAAAAAAATGACTTCTAACTCTCTCGTAGCTTTCCGCGATCCATTAACCTTAGAGATCAGTGAAAGAAACTAGGGTTGCATCGGCGTAAAGGAATCTGGCAATGTTAAAGTTCGCGAATTTCGCCAAGAATTTGTTGTTTTTCGACAAGCGCCAAGCTGCACCGAATTCTGGAAATTTACCAATGAGCGTCCTTACTAAAAAAAAACGTGTTGGAATACGCTCGGCTGAGTGTACACTCTTTTTTCTATGTTTTAACAGCAATTTAATAATGTAGATGTGTTTAATTACTATTTTTTTTTGTGTGTGTGTTTGTTAATTGTTGGTGTAATCTGTTTTGAAAATTTTAAACAGAAATCAATTTTTTTCTGCATTATTTACAACATCCAAAACAATCAATTACTGCCAGTCAGTTTACTTGACCAGCCTAAAATACTGCCAATGTCTTTATATACTATTTAAGGAAAATTTTAGATCAGTTTCAGTGATATACTTTCACTAAATCTAAACTAAAGAATAATAATAGTGCATGTTTTAACTAAGCCATTTTTTTTCCTCGTAATGTGTAAAACCTTTTAAACCTTGCCAGAAATTTCACCAATACTGACCAAAATAATTACTGTTATTTATGTGTATGTTATATAAAACATAATCTGTCACAATCGCTTTCTTCTTTATAGGCAAGAAAGAAACAAGAAAATCACAGGGAGATCTAAAAGGTGTCCTGTTGGTGTATATCATGTCACTCGTGCATCGACAGTCTGTTCCAAGGTAAAAAAACACTACTGATTTGCTAGTTTTATGAAACCTCAAATGATTAACCTCTCTGTGTGTGTGGTTATGTCTTTTAGTTTGTGTGTGTGTGTGTGAATCCATCTTAATGAAAGAAACAATTTAATCTTTTGATTATGCATGTAATTTCTCTGTTTTCCGCTATTAGCCAACAAATCATTTTCCCGCTGTACTCGAGTTTAGAGAGAAAACTACCCTGTTGCCAAAAGAAAAAAAAACAAATCCCAAAATCGCAGGAAATTCAGTCCAGCTGAAATCTTTTTGATCCAGGTTTGCCCGAAAAATCTACATGCAGTGTATAGTTTGTGCACAATGAAAATTTAAACCAAATTTGAAAAAAAAAACACAACAATTTAATTTTAGAATAAAAATTGCAAAAAATTTTTTTAACTCGACAGTGCCTTTTACCTGTGTTTAATTGAATGTATACATGCCTTTGTGAACAAAAGCTAATCTGTTGTTACTATTTTCAGCCAACATTAAAAGATCATTTTTTGGATTCGACAACTATCTCCTCGATTCAGCTCATCTCCTGGTAAGCTCCAATCTCTTTAGCAAATTTATGTTTTGTTTGCACCTGTATGTATATATATATATATATTTTTTTTTGCATGTGTATTGTTTTTGTGCCTATATAGGGGAGACCAGGGCACAATGGACCACTTTTTCATTTTTTGTGCTATAAGTACGGAAATATTCATCCCACTTGTTTAGAAAAAGGTGTATATATTACATATATATCCTGGTTTGAAAATACATTACCTAAAAACTATACTTTAAAATACTTTTTTCTGAATTCACTTTTTTATTACAAGTGAGAAAGTGGTCCATTGTACCCCAGGTTCGGGGTACAATGGACCACATCACGGGGTACAATGGACCATGTTATTTTTTGCTGAAAAAAATTTATCTACTCTTTTTAAAAGATTAAAATACATGTAAAATAAGTAATTTATTTGAATTTTAAGAATCCAATTGCACTAAAATTTCTTTTAGTGAGAAAATATACTATCAGTCAATATTGAAAAGATGAGGAAAACAAAAAAGTATTATCGAACATTAATATTTGCAAATGAAAAAAAAAATTAGTAAAAGCATTAAATTTTATCTTCAAAATTAAAAGATCACTTTAAAGTTAAAACACTTTTTTTATTACTAAACACAACAACACCAAAATTGTAGGGCCAAACTATGGATCAAAGAATCTTCGTTTTTATGCGAGATTAATTTTTTAACCTTTTTAAAGTCTTCCCTTAATCAATGTGGTTGAATATTTTACTAAAAAAATTAATTGTGGTTGAAAACTTCACTAACAAAACCTCAATTTTGTGCATTTTACCAATTTTGAGAAAATTTGTTACTTAATTATTTATAACTACAACAAATAACTCAAATTTTTGTTAGTAAGAAAATCAACAGTAATCAAATATTAATTTAAAAATTTATGATATTGTACTTCTGTTATGTAAATGTTGAAATTTATTTTAGAACCAACTCAAATTTCTAAACTTCTTGTTTTAAATAATTTAACACTCTAGTATCACATTCGATTTTAAAAATACATTTCTCATTCAAAGCACTTATGTATTGTTTGAAGTCATAATACATGAACTTAAAGATCTGTTCACCAATAATTTGTCACTTCTGGTTTTGAAAAAAAGGCACTACCTATTAGTAGTAGATGGGGGGGAAATCTATTACATTCAGAAGTGAATGTTAGGATATATATTAAAATATTTTACTATTATAGCAAATTTAACTTTTAATAATTAGGAAGGACTTGCATCAATATTTTTTTTATTTTATTTTGAAACTAAAAGTATTTCTAAAGTTGCATGGGGTACAATGGACCATGGTCCACTGTACCCCAGATTTTGTGGTCCATAGTGCCCCATATTGTAGTTGAACGAAAAACAAAATTAAAATATGCTGTATTATAATTTCAGAAATTTATTTATAGATTATATAGAAAGACAAACATCTTGCCTTTCAACTAAGCTAAGCCACTTTGTCCAACTAATGTTACTTGAATGATAAGAAGATAATTTCTAGGAGCGAGCTTTTTTACTTTTACCTGGTTAATACACATCAGTAATAAAAAATGGCAAATGTGTGAGCTAACAACATGTTTTTCTTAATAACTAGATCAAGACTGTTATGCCATCTTTTATTTATAGTAAGAGCTTATTTGGAAAATATACAAAATAAATAATAGGGGGTGGTTCATTGTGCCCCTAGGTCCATTGTGCCCCGGTCTCCCCTACATGACATAATGACTTATAGTAATTTAACCTCCTCACAAACTCATTTTTTGTTGCTTATTTTACATACATATATATTCCTTGCTTATAAAGTACACCTTTTTGCATTTTGTACCTGTGAATAACATTTGTTTACTTGTTTATTTATTTATTTTTTTCACTGTTTTCACCTTTTATTCATTATCGCTTTAATTATTATTATTATTTGATGACGTTTTTTTTTTTTGATTTTTCGAAATGTTCCTCTTTTTTTTTTGTATTTTTTTTCGTCTTGTTTATAACACGTTGGTTGTAAAAGTCGTTTTTTTTTTTCGTTTTTAAATATTTCCATTTTTTTTTTTTTTTTACTCTGTCGTCATTTTAATAGCCAAATCAAGTAACGCGATATTCAAGTTTTGTTTAGCTCTGCTCCTCAAATTGTATCGGTTTTGTGTTGAATTTAGCTCTTGCTGCTCAGTAGGGTCGTAAATCACTGTGTCAGCGCTTCCCTGTGAATCGCTGGCATGTGTATCATTGTCCTGTGTACATTGCACTTGATTGTTGTTTTCCACAACTCTCCTTAGGTTGTCGTTTCTTATTTCTGTGTTATTGTCTCCTTCGTGTAAGTGTGAACTTTCTGGATGAACAGTTCCTTGATTTTGGCTGTGTCTACCTAGTTCTCTAGCTTGTGTTTGATTTGTGTTATGTTGTGGCCTTGTATTTGAATTTTGGCTGTAAGCTTGTGTTTGTTGTAAAAGGAAAGCCAATGGTAAATTGTCGTCAAAATCATCATCCTCGGTGTCAATTTGTGTTTGCACGTTGGCTTCAATGCCATCGTCTATAACTTTTGGCAACGTTTGGTGCCTATCCTCTGGCAAATTCAGTTCTGGCAATCTTTCTGTATATCCAAGCAGTCTTCGGACATGCACTCTTTGCGGTTTACAATTTGTCTTTTCCATGTGTTTAATTGTGTAATTTACATCTGTTTCTCTTTTGAGAATGATGTATGGTCCATCCATTAATGGTCTTTTTACAACATAATTACTCCTTTCCAGATTTGGTGTGTGCAGGAATACTTTTTGCCCCACTTTAAATTCCCGTAATTTTGCACCTATTGATAACCTGTAATTCTTTTGGGTCTCTGTAGCTTTAGCTACATTTTCTTGGACCAATTGCTTTATTCTATCCATTTGATTTAACCGATTATTTACATAATCAGGTATTTCTTGTCGCTCTTGTTGGGTTTTGGGAATGGTTGTGTATGGTAAAATAGGTTGTCTCCCGAACATAAGAAAATAAGGGGTGTAACCCAACGTGGTATGTTTTTGTGCATTTACTAAAAGCTGCAAATAATTTAGTCGTGTATTCCATGCACCGTCCTCTCTAGCAAAAATTGCCAAACACTTTTTAATATTAGCATGTGATTTTTCATTGATTCCATTCGTTGAAGGTGAATATGGTGTTGTCCTTAACTGTTTAACACCCATTTGTTTTGCTAATGATGTTAAAACTGCCCCTTGAAAATTTGTGGCACAGTCTGAAAGCAATTTATCAAAAAGTCCAAAAACTGACACATAGTCCAATAATCTGTCTGCGATTTCAGTTGATTTCTGAGTTTTCAAAGCATACAATTGTATGAAACGAGTATATAAATCAACAACCACCAAGATATATTTAAAACCAGTACTAGTTTCGTTCACCGGACCAACAATATCAATGGATATAACGTTCAGTGGTCCTTCTGGCTTAATATTATCTTGTAATGGAATTTTAGCATATCTATTTGGGTACTTATGTTTATTGCATGGTACGCAACTATCAACAAAGTTACGACAATGTGCATACATGCCTTTCCAATAGAAATATTGGAAAAAAATATCATATGTACCTTTTAATGCATAGTGCGCAGCGTGACACAGGTTTAAGAAATGGGGTCTATATTTGCTAGGAATTACAATTTGTTTTCTTTTTAGTAATTCACCATTTTGTGTGTGTTCCCATAAATAAACCAAGAGTTTGTCCTCTAATCTATATTGGTGGTCTGCATTGGACAAAGTATTATTTTGTATTCTGTCAATTATACCTTTTGTTTCTGGGTCTACCAACTGTTCATTTTGTATTTCTTGTAAGGAAGGTACTTCCATCTCTATATTGTTTATTTGGAGTGTGTCATCTTGTATTTCTGATTTTTGGTCAATTTCTTGTTGGCTTAAAAAGTCAGCAATTAAATTTTCTTTAGATTTTACGAGTATGTATTCTATATCATACTCCTGTAGTTTAAGTATTTGACGCGTAACTGGATCACCCGGGTTTTCTACCGTTTTTATTTGGAATAGTGCCTTGTTGTCGATTTCGACTTTAAATCTGCGTCCGTAAACGTAGTGTTTGAATGCACGAATGTTTTCCGTTAAAGCCAATAATTCCAACTCGTAAATTGGGTACTTTTTCTGATTATCATTAAGTTTTTTGGAATAGTAAGCTATCGGCAATTTTACTCCAGTTCTCTCGTCCATTTGGGACAAACAGCCTCCTAATGCATTGGTCGATGCATCGGTTGACAATATGAACTCCTTGTCAAAATTAGGTTTGATTAACACCGGTGCTCTATCCAGTCGCCATTTTAACTCCTCGAAAGCTTGTTGTGCTTCTGGGGTCCATTGAAATCTTCCCCTTTTCTTTGTTAATTCTGTCAAAGGTGCGGCTATTTCTGAAAAATTCTTAATGTAACGACGAAAATATGAACATAACCCGAGCATACCTCTGACCTGCTTTACATTTTTAGGGATTTTAAACTGAGCTATCTTGACTAGGTTTTCATTCGAAGGGCGAGATCCATTTTCGTCAATCGAAAAACCCAGAAAAGTTACATTTGTCCTGCAAAAATTGCATTTTGATGGACTTATAGTAAGATTATATAGTTGTAACTGTAAAAAGAATTTCTCCAATTTAAACAACATCTCATCTATGTCTTGAGCCCCGAAGGCAAAATCATCGACAAAATTTGCTATGTTTAATTCTTTTAATGGTGCCAAAATTTTGTCCGATAATTTTTGTAAAGTAGCAGCCGAAAAAACTGCTCCCATTGGTAGTGATTTAAATTGAAAAGCACCAAATGGAGTTTGAAATGCAGTAAATTGTTTTTGTTCGTCTTTTAAGGATATTTGGACGAAAGATTGGCTCAAATCTACTGTGCTGAAATATTTTGACCCGCTAATTTTATCCACCTCAATATTCATTAAGGGAAGTGGGTGTGTACTATAAAGAACGATTTTATTCAGAGCACGGAAATCTACACAAATTCTGTACTGTTGTTCTGTATTTGGTTTAGATTTTTTCTTTACCATTACCAGAGGGAAAGTAATGTAACTGTTGGAAGGTTCAATTATCTCTGCCTCCAACATCTCATCCAATTGCTCTCTTAGTGTTTCGCGTAAAGCCTGTGGAACAGGAAAATATTTAGCGCTAGTTAACTCTTCAGTTTTTACAGAAAATTCTGGTTGGACACAATTTGTTCGACCAATAGTGGTTAATGTCGTGCTAAAAACATCCGCATATTCTCTCACCAATCGTAACACCTTTCTTTTTGTATAGTTGTCCAAATGTTCTAATTCAAAATCCGAATCTTTTAAGAGTTGTCTACGTTTTTCTCTTATGTTTTGTGTTTTTACATCTTCCATGTGCTCTTGTACCTCTGCGATTATTGTGTTTTTATTTAATTTTACTTGTTGATGTGTAATATTAGAGATTAAAATTTGTGTGTGACCTTTATTATTAGTGTTTACAATAGCTGGGTTAATTTCTATATTAGTGTGTTGTATGGGAGTTAGCACAATGTCTGTCTCTAAAGCTGTAAATGGGTGTATTTGTAACTGTATCATTAATGTCTCTTTGGGTTTTAATGTATAGTCTTCTGTCAATGTGGCATGCCTTACCACTTCAATTTCGTTAATGTAAGAATATGCTGAGTCCAAAATATCTAATTTTAAATTTTGTCCCACTAATGTGTTATTAGTGAAACTCATTGTCATTCCATTATTTCTCAAAAAATCTACCCCTAAAATGATTGAATAATTGTTGCCAATGGTGCCATTAACAACATAAAAATTTTGGTTAATGTTTTGCCCATCTAATTGAATAGTTAATTTAAAAAATCCAAAAATGTCCAAAGGCTGGTTTGTGACCGCTCTTATTGTAGCTTGGGAGGGGATTCTTTTAATGTCGATGTCATTTCTTAGTTCGTCAAACAAATGTTTACTCATTAAGGAAGCAGCAGCTCCACTGTCGACTAAGCCAAAAACTGTTTTGTCATTTATATTTATTTCCACTACTGGCAGACAGCTGCCTCTTGTTTGTGTTTCGTTCAAAGTGTTATTTGTACCCCTGTTTTGTGTTTGCACAGTGTTATTTATGTTGATATCTAGGGACTCTCCCATTATTTGGGGTCTGTTTGTTTGATGGTTTAGTCTGTGTGATGGTGAGTCCCTTAGTAGTTTAAATGTTGGTTGTTATGCTGATGGTAATTTTGGCCTCTTCCCCGGCCTCTGTATGTCTGACCTTGTGGTGCAAAATTATTTCCTCTGTCTCCGAAATTTTGTGACATGTCCTGTGAAGTGTTTCTGTTGCTAAATTGCCCTCTACTAAAATTATTAAATTGTCCTCTGTTGTTGTTAAATTGTCCTCTGTTGTTGTTGTTAAAGTGTCCTCTGTTGTTGTTATTAAAGTGCCCTCTATTAGATGAATTAAATTGCCCTCTGGGTCGTCTGTAATCTGTTTCCCTATTAAAGTGTTGGGTGGGCTCATATCTTGGGGCATTTTCGTAATTTACAGTGTCCTGAAAATTTGTGGGTCTGTCTCTGGTGTCAAAATTTGGTCTTCTGTTCTCTTGTTGTTGAACTCTTTGTTGTAATTGGTGATTTTGAATTGTTAAGTCTTGTAGTTGTTTCTGTATGTTTTGCAGCATTTGATGTGTTGTGTCTGTGTGTGTATGTGTTTCTTGGGCAGTTCTGATGACATTTACTGCTTGTGTGTCGATTAATTGGCGATTTGCCTGCAAAAGTTGGATAAATTTAATTGCTTCTTCGAAGCTTTCAACGTCTTTTGTTAACAGTTGTAATTTATATGTGGGGAGCACGCCATCTATTAGCCGCGCTAATCGTGTTTGGTCGTATATTTTCTTTGTGTCCTCATTCTGAATGTCGATGTTTCCAAAAAATTGCCTTATGGCTTGCGTTAATCGCGCTCCAAAACTTTTTATATCTTCATCAGGTTTTTGCTTGCATTCATTTAATGCCAATTGTCGTAAAAGTAAACTATCGTTTTCGGAAAAAAAATCTAAAAATCCGTCCTTGAAATTTTGAAATTGTGTGGCTTGAATCAATTCGACGTTATTTATAATTTTCGCCAATGGCTCTCCCTTGATTTTTGATATTACAAGTTGTATCTTTTGGATATCTGGTATTGTTGTGTCTTTAGTAAGTTTCTCCACCAATTGGATTAAATATTTAGGTGTAACTGGGCTTAGCCCATCATAAATCGGGATCCACGTTTGAATAACCGCAATATTTGGCGCATTTTTGTCTACAGGTGGGGTGAAAGTGTTGTCATTCATGTTTAAGATTTGTGTGTCTTGTAGACCCGTACCGTTACCAATGTCACCGTTATTAGCCATGCTATCCCTCTTAAACAATACCAAAAAAAATAATCTCTAAATAAACACGTAATAGCAAAGAAAATTAATCAATATTGGTGTTTTTAGGAAACCAACGTAAATTACGGTCAAAATATTCTTATCAAAATCAAACAAATCAATAATAAAAAAAAAGACACATATATGCATAAAACCCATCAAAATTTTACCCTCAGGTCCTAAAACTCAATTTAAAAAAAAAAAACAATGTGCTCAGAGTACGATAATAAACCCAAAATAACCTCCTTTTGTTTAAGTTTAAAATTAAATCCTCCTGTCAAAATGTCAAATTTCTCTTTCAATGCATACATTTGCTCTGGTTCTATTTCACTATTTAGTTCCGAAAGGTCATGGCACCAACTGTCATAATGTGCCTTTATGAACTTAATTTTAGAAGATTTAATTCTCTCTGTAACATTATAGAATGGCCGTAAATACGTAATAGGGTTAGCCCCAATGTAGTGAAATTATAGAAATATGAACCAGCATTAAGTATGACACAGAAAAAAAGATATGACAAATTAATTTTAAAAATACATATATTTATTTTGGACAATAAAATACATGTTATTGCTAAGGACGATATTTATAGCAATATTTCAATAGGGGCAATGATATAAAAATAATTAAAATACTAAGATAATTTAAGGGATCTAAAAGTCAAATACTAAAATTATATGTATAAATATATATCAAAGACAAATCAAAGTATTATAAAAATTATGTCAAATAACTTGTTATGTAAAATACAACTTTGTGTATGCCAATTAAATTCTGACAGGAGGAGGACTTCAAAATACTTCCGAAATTAAAAAAAAATCAAAGTTATTGCCTTTTGGGATCTTGCATGAAAGTGAATATAACAAAAGATTTTTCCAAACTTACTACTTTCCCGTTCATCGGCAGGAATGGTTTTGGAAAAAAAAGTTCACAAAATTGTCTCTACAATAGTTCTGGGCACAGTGGGATGGAGGCTGGGGGCTGCAGGATCTCGGCTATAGATGCTGGGGCCTGCGGGACCTCGTGAATGACATCGGAGTTCTAGGCTGCTGATTTTTGGCTATGCTGGGGGCTGGCGGTTATGGGATCTCTCGTCCGAGATCGCAGGGGCTGGCGGTTGTGGGATCTCTCATCCGAGATCGCAGGGGCTGGCGGTTGTGGGATCTCTCCTCCGAGATCGCAGGGGCTGGCGGTTGTGGGATCTCTCATCCGAGATCGCAGGGGCTGGCGGTTGTGGGATCTCCCCTCCGAGATCGCAGGGGCTGGCGGTTGTGGGATCTCTCATCCGAGATCGCAGGGGCTGGCCGTTGTGGGATCTCTCATCCGAGATCGCAGGGGCTGGCGGTTGTTGGGTCTCTCTCTCTCAGAGATGTAGAGGCGTAGTAGGTGCGGGATGCAGAACACTCAGGCCAATGTTGACTCGGCCATCAGTTGATCGACTCGAAGTCTCTGTAGTTGTGTCTCAGTCATTTTTTAGCATGTGGACTCTCCGTGCATTTTTTTTTTTTTGCATCCAGTCTGGAGGTGGAATCTCTATCTTCTCCCTCTCAATATTTTCTAATCTCTCCTCTCTCCTTCAAAAAAATCATCTAGATATCTTCGTCCGTTTCTCACTTCCCCTTTTCTCTCATTGGTTCAACAAACCACAAACTCCCCCCCTCGTCCAAAGATAGGTTAACCAGTCTTTCTTTGTCACACCCCTTGACCAATAACGTAACCTGGGAGAATCCCTCCCTCGTACAAAATTTCTTGGAATCTTTTACGACACCCCCCTCAGTGTTAGGTCATAAACGTGTCATCCTGTGTGGTCCATCTCAATGATTTGCCACGATTCTTGGCGACAGCAGTCTGCCGAATCTTCTTAACAATGGGGTTTTACGACACTGCTTCTTAGAAAAAAAACTATCATTGAGGCTGGGAAAATGGTCCTTCACTTAACCTCTTAGATAAAAGGTTCTCACCGAAAAAAATCCAATTAGGCAAAGTTGTCGGAACGAATCCAACGATTCGACACATGTCCGGTGACGATCGCGTTAACTTCTCGATTGTCCAGCAGATTCAAATCCAGCAGATTGTTGATGTACCGGATTGCGTTTTGCCCGGCTGTGGAATGTTGCATTTCACAAAGAGGAATTTGATGTCAGTTGTTGGAACTTTGGTGACTTATGGACTGATTCTCGTACAGCTAAATCCGCAGACGAAGGACTAAACTTATTTATTGGGTTCGTATCTATTCTTGGAGACATTTAAGAAATTAAAAAACTTCAAGAAATTAGTTTTAATAATTTGAAACCTTAGACTTTTTTAAATACATTTAATGGCAAATTTCAGATTAAAATTATATTGTTATGATGCAAATACGTTACAATTTGCATGTTTTCTTACTTGTTGAAAATTGTCTCAGTATTGTTTCATGTTACTTGGGACTTTCATTGCTGAGCATTCAAAATATTCAAAAATATCTTTTAAATTATTTTGTGTATCCACAGATGATTTCCTGTTTTCATTTTCTTTAGTTTGTTTACTTGCTTTAATATTTCTTTCAGTGCATTTTATGTGTTTAATTGCCTCCCCGGTGGCACACTCGTTAGGATTCTAGCTTTGGAGCTGCTGGGGTCGGGTTCGAATCCCGGTCAGGCATGGATGTTTGTGACTGTCAATAAATGTGGTTATTTGTCTATGTGTTTGTGTCGTCTCTTTCTTTGTGTGTCTCTTGTGCTTGTGTCATTTCTGAGGCTTAGTACAATAGACTTAAGGGCCCTCATCTCAAAAATTGAAACATCACTTCAAGTTTTAAGAAATACACTATTCTATGCCTAATTTTTAAAATAATACAATTTCAAAATTTGGGCTTTAAAATTTAATTTTTAAGAGAGATATAGGGTTTTAAACTTTCAAAACTACGCTTTTTATAGCTAGAATATCACCTGTTAAAAAAAGCTAAATTTCTCAAAGTATTTTTTTTCATACGCAAAACAATATCACTTAACATGGGAAAAAAAATTAAACGAATTTACCCATTAGATTTTTAATTAAAAATCATCAAAATTGTCTAAAAATTAAAAATTTTTAGGGGGCCACAATTTTGAAAATTACCGTCCGAAAACACAGAAATTTCTTCCCCTGTCAGATAGTATCGTGATAAAGCCTCCCTAAAAATTTGGGAACATAATTTTAATTAGTTTTCGAGCAGTTCTCGCTAAAAGAGAAATCTTTTACAAATCCCCCCCTCCCCAGCGGTTTGGCGATGTTGGCTATCGTAATTAGAAAAAAAAGGGAGACGTAGCCAAATGTAGTCGTTCTGCTTAGGCGGGGGGTAATAGGAGACGTTTGTGGGGGGGGGGGAGAAAATGGGAGGGGTATAGATAACTAGAAAGTGAGATAACAGGTGTTCTCGTTTGCTATTTTTGGACCAGCTTCGAAAACGGTGTTGATTTTCTGAATCCTAGTGTGTGAAAGGGACTGGTCATTTTCTTTCGTTTGAGTAAAGACGATTTTTTTTTGTCATCTACGGCATTTACAAGAAGTGTTTTCTCCATAAAAATTTAATTTTGGATATTTTTTTTCTGTCAACATTAATTACGCTATTGTAGAATATTTTTCCGTGTGCCTAAAGGAGTAAATCCGATAGCGTTTTTTAAATAATGGAAACTACTAAGAAACGGAAAAGGAATCAAGCATAGAAACCATACAAACGCAAATAAAAGGGCCAAAGGACAAAGATACGAAATGTTATAATTCGCCCTAGATTTATAGAGGAATTAAAATACCAGTTTTTAATATTCAGATATTTTTTTAAATTTTAAATAAATTATGGAATAAGGATTGTGGAAAGGGCCATGCAACTTGTATTTTTAGAATCCGAATTTTTTTTAAACAATTTTTGTCTTAATTCACTTCATTGACGGTGATAGCTTTTATTTTAATTTAAAACATTCTTTATACGAATCTTTAAAACATAAGTAAAAATTAATTAGTAACCAAAAATAGTATCCATTTAAATAAGATATATCCAGATATAGTGCAGTCAAATTAGGCGAAAAAAAGGCCAAACCTCCGAAAAATTCCCATAAAGATGAAAAATTGGTGGAGATCTTAAGAACATCTTTATAAATGACCTGTCAAAAGTCCCCATGATTCTGAGTGGTGCTAATTTTTTTATTCGAGGTCAAAGGTTAAAATATGCTAATTAGCTCGTATCTGAAAAAAAAATGATTAAAATAGGCATGTAAGATATCATTTTATCTTATTTCGATGGCTTTAAACATTGTTATAGCTTTAAAAAGTTTGAAATTAATATAAGAGAGTTCCATTTTTAATTGTGGATGCCATTTTGAATTTAATTAGCTGAAAATTATTTATTTCTATAAATACAAACAACATTAGCATGTAAGAAGTCTTTTTATGATTCTAAACACGGTTAAGACATTTAAAATGCATTTAGTGGCTCAGAAATTAAAATACAATAGATTTATTTTAATAATGGTGCTTTATTAAGCGTTGTTCACAGAAAAAAATATTAATTACTTGGTGGCAAGCCCCCTGCCCTAATTCATCTTTATTTGCTCCGCAAATAAACATGAAAGACTAAGATAATTTAGTTAAAAGGTCGCGACCAGCGGGGAGAGTGCGCAAGACGAAAAAGGGAAGATGCATCTGCTTCGGCTGTTTTTACGAAGCGTGGCGGGAAACTCTCAAGACCTATGCCAACAGTTGAAAAATAAGCTAGTTTCCGTGGGACTGCTCCAGGACATCCCGTAGCTCTAGCGCTAAGTAACGATCTCTGCCATAGCCACGGGAAGCAACCTGAAGCAGCCTCGGCACAAAACAAAAACAAGCACACAAGTGGGATGGCTTGAATAACACTGCTGTAACATTTAAACGGTTCAAAATTAATCTGTTAATGTTTCATTTAATTACAGAAGCCATTTTGAATTTAATTAGCTGAAAATTAATAATTTCTAAAAACGAACACTATGGGCATGTGAGGTGTCTTTTTAAGTGTTTTTGATGACTCTAAACACGTTTCCGGCATCTAAAATGTATTTAGAGACTTTCTTATTAATATAACAATTAATAAATAGTAATACCTTGTGATTGATGTCTGTAATTTGGAAAAGAGAGAGCAAATTTCCTAGAAATCAATTTCTTTCAAATACACCATAAAAGTTTACAATAAAAAAGTACCCATGGATCCTTTATTACTAATTCAAAGTATGACAATTAAAAAAATAATTAAACATGATTTTGAAAAAAATCTTGAACATGAATTGTTGTCATATCTGCTAAACATTTCATGCCCTCTTTAGAAAATATATTGCGTCCCGTCCACAAACATTATGGCCCAACATTATTATAGTTTTTGATGGTTCTAATGATTACAAAAGAAGAATATCGATGCAACTGAGAAAATTAGCCAAAACTCCAAAATATCTTCATCGTCTGATACACTTTTTGATCCATCCATGACTGTTCAATCAAACCAGCAGAAATGTTTATTTAATACAAGTAACAAGGCTCGTTTTATTTCCATGCATTCCGAAAAATTAGAAGCTGCTGCTATTTTAGCTAAATCCATCCATGACTGTTCAATCAAACCAGCAGAAATGTTTATTTAATACAAGTAACAAGGCTCGTTTTATTTCCATGCATTCCGAAAAATTAGAAGCTGCTGCTATTTTAGCTAAATCCATCCATGACTGTTCAATCAAACCAGCAGAAATGTTTATTTAATACAAGTAACAAGGCTCGTTTTATTTCCATGCATTCCGAAAAATTAGAAGCTGCTACTAGTTTAGCTAATAAAGCAAATAATGATGCGGATGTGGTCATAATTGAAACAACTTCGGAAATTTGCAGTAGATTTGAAACCATTGTTGTTGGTAAAGACGTTGATTTATTGATAATTCTGACTGCCCGAACCACTTCAAATAAAACGCTTGAAAATCTCAAAACGAAGCAAACATTCACTTATCTTCAAGTTTAGCTTCAGTGCCAATATGTAAAGCTCACAATTTGGTTTTGCACGCAGTAACAGGCCGCGATACAATGCCTTCATTTTTTTTAAAAAAGGAAAAATCAAAATTTTGAAATTATTTGGAAACCGTCGATTATGACGAAGCATTTTCTAAGATGGACTGGACTCTTCACCTGACATAATCCCAGCAAGTAGAACCCGATTTATTCTTACTTATTGAGCCAAACAAAGCATTAATTGCATGGATGAGTATAGACAGTTAAGTTTTGTGCAAAATACAAATGGAAATAAAAGTGTACCAATATTTTAATTTCTAAGCCTCTAAATGCATTTTAAATGTCTTAACCGTGTTTAGAATCATCTATAATAATAAAAGAAAGAGTCTGTCTGTGTGTATGTCTGTGGATCGCAAAAGACCTACTTAGACTGCTCTAAAAAATTGGAATTTTTAATATAGATTCCTTTTAATACCTACGTGCACCTGAGGCTTAGTTTTTTCATATTTGATTGTGATTTTTAATTAATATAATTAGTTTTTAAAAAAAAACGTCATCCACGTGGGATTGCGGGACCATAACAGGGCTTGAAAATACATGGACCGGGCCGAAACGGGGCCTTGACGCCATCCTCTATTAGTTTGATTGATTGAGTTTGGTTGAGATATGCGCTCGTCCGAAGGCTGCTTCATCCTCTATTAGTGTTTGCTTTTTTAAGTGCGCATGCGCCAACACGAATTTAATTTTGTTTCGATTTTGAGTGTATTTTCAAAAGTAAACATGCCTCTAAAAGCAAGCAATGTGAAGTTAACGGGTTCCCAGTAAGGCGGGACCATACTGCTAGTAAAAAAATATAAAAAGACTTCTTACATGCCAATGTTGTTCGTATTTAGAAATAATTAATTTTCAGCTAATTAAATTTTAAATGGCGTCCGGGACTTAAAAATGGAACCCCCGTGTATTAATTTTAAAGATTTTATAAGTTATAACAATGTTTAAAGCCATCGAAAACAGATAAAAGGATTTATTATGTGTCTATTTTTCATTCATTTTTACATGTACCAGCAAATTAGCATATTTTAACCTTTGACCTTGAATAAAAAAAATTAGCACCACTCAGAATCATGGGGACTTTTGACAGGTCATTTATAATGATGTTCTTAAGATCTCCACCAATTTTCAGCTTTATGGAAATTTTTCCGAGGTTGAACCTCCATTTTGACTGGATTAATGTATGTTGGATCAAACAATTGCATTTGTACTAGAATTTGATGCAGAACAGATTTTTTTTCTATATCTTGTAACCACAAAATCTTCACAGTTGAAAATAATATCAAATAACCATATGGTGCAGACCTTCCTTCATTTGGTTGAACAATAAAAGAAGGAATGCTATCACTACCCCCTGACTCAACACTCAAATCGAAGTCGTTTCCCCAGGCCGTCTTCCACGGACCTGGCACATGCTTGCAAGTATAGCGTAAGTTACAACAAGGGGAGGCAGCAAAGAAAAACTGACCACAATGTTTTCCAATCTTTCAAAGCGGCTTTGAAACCGTCGCATCAATTACGACTGTCACCAACCCCATTATCCCCAAGTCCCCCACCTTCGTAGGGTTGCTAGCTTTCACTAACCATTATGCTCGCCAAAAAACTCGATGGTCGAACAAAACTCTCCCAGGTGGTCTCCCCCCCTCCTATCAGTAAAAGAAGTCAAGTGAAGAAATCAGTCACGGAATCGGGGGTCGAATGAGGGCCCTTAAAGTCGCAGTGCTTGGCGATCTTGCCTCCCACCAAGAAAGTCATAAGTCATGTGTTTAATTATTAATTATTCTGAAATGTAAAGAGAGCCGCGGTAGCTCAGTCTTGTGAAGCGTCATGCTCGCATCGGAAGGGTTGTGGGTTCTGTTCTCGGCGGCGCTCGCAATTCTGATGGTTGCTGGGTCGGCGCTAGTACTCAGCTAAAGACCGCCGTGTTGACTATAATGATGACTGGGGCACGTTAAATTTGTCGTGGTCACAAAGTCCTCCATGTTCCCATACCAAATTAATACCCCTGGGGGTGCCAGATCAGGGGGTTATCGGCCTTTGATCTGGATCAAAATTCCGATATGTGAGTGAGAATGGATGTGTGAAAGGAACCTTCATGTAAAACGGATGTGTCATGCTGACGGGCAACGGTCGGACTTCCTCCCTTGTGGCGCTCAATAAAAACGGAAGCCGCCCTCTTCGCCTTAAATCGGGTAGTCCTCTACTCCGGGCTCGGTTACCGAGTGGCATTAGAAACAACAACAACAACAAAAATGTAATAAATTTAAATTTTAATATTTTTTTCGAAACGGTGTGATGTGAATCGAAATGAGTTGTAATAAATTAATTTCACGCTTACATAATTTCATAAAATGTAATGCTTAGTATTTAGCAAATTGTATTAAAAAATTATAAAGCACCCTTCTAATGCATATTTTATTCACCCCACTCACAATTATTTGGTATAGTGGCTGATAATAAGGCATTTACCACAAATGTTCCCTATATATTAATTACGCTATATTATTAAAACAAATTTATATAATAAAGTATTGTCACTTCGCTGAATTTTTAATGAAATCAATAAACGAATGTCGTATTATACAATAAGGAAAAATTTAGTTTATATTGGTAAAAAATTTGAAGTGGTACAAAAAAATTTATTGTTATAACAATAACTGTTTCGTTTTCCAGTTATACATCATTAAAATAAATTACTATGTAAATTTTTTTGTCTTTGTTATGAATTTTAGATGAATTTATAATTGTAATTAAAATATCGAATGCAATTTATATGTAGTAGACGTTTATTGTATAAAATATAGTTAACATCGGGGCACTGAGTTAATAAAATTTACATTATGAATAAAATATTTTAAAAAGATGATCGAAAATTAAAGCCAAACAAAAAATATAAATGAAAGTTAAAAATCAGATATTCACTATCAAGTTTAACTTTAATTAAAAAGTCTTCTAATATCAGTTTAAAGTACGGATGTATGGTATTCTTAAAAGCTTTTTTGCTTGTTAATATTTACAAGATTTGTTATTTTTAAAATGCAATAGAATTATTGCGTGTAAAACGACTATAAGGCTTGGGTTATTATGAAACTAAACTTTAATTTGAACGAACGGTACTCAAAAATTTATTACTAAATTTATATTTAACTAAATGTTTCGAAAGATTAAATATATATGCAATTGGGTTGTCATGATATTTAAAATTTTTATGAGAGTCAAAAACGCGATCGAAGCTTTTCAGAGTTCAGATGTTTCTCCAACGTTGGATAGTTTAGTTATTTGCAAGAAAACTCTAGTTATAACAGGATAATAGTCACACAAGGTATTTCAATTAATTTAGATTGAAGCTGAGATATTTTGGTGTGCTTACTTCTTGTAATTAATAAAATCTACCATTACATGTCAAATAGTTTTAAATCATAAAAGAAGAAATAGAAATATGAATGAAGTTCACGTATTTATTGAAACTTGCTCGTTGGTCGATTTTAGTAAGTACTACGGCATTATATTCATATTTATCAAATACTTCGGAATGCTCCCTTTAAAAGGACAGAAATTGTATAAACGCATTCTGTCATTTATAGTTCCAGCACTTCTACACTTACAAGTTATAGAACGCTTGGCATTTTTGTTGCAGCATCTGACCAAATACCAGTTTAGATGGAAGATAGATCTTGCCATTACAATAAGCCATGCTCTTAGGTTACTAGTTTGGCATGCCCTGCGAAGAAATTCCAAAAATGTAATTGTCACAATGGAAAAGATTCAAATTTTATCCTTGAAACAATCGAAAAATATGTTTTTGAATAATGCAATTATGGTTTTAATAACATTATTGTTTGTACATTCTGTTTTATACGTCTTGATTATCAATTATTGCGCACTTGATGATGATGAGTACCAAATTCAATTTTACCATGTTTATACTAAGTTTGAACTAAAGTGGGTCAGAAATTTATTTTTATTTTTGAAGAGTATTTTCTTTTCCGGTTTACCTATATTGGCAGTAGCACTTGTACAATGTCTTCATTCGAATTTATGTTACAAAATGTCGATGATTATAAATGAATTTACAAAAGAAATTGATGCAGCGAATGAAATTTTAATTCTAAATAACCCTAAAATTTTATTTTGTAAGTTCTTTAAAATTCTTGATGCTGTCGAAGACTTACAAAATTCATTTTCTAGCACGTTGTTCTGTCTGTGTGTTTATTACCTGGAGTATAATTTCAGTTTGATATCAAAGTTTCTTATGCACCCTTCTAAAAAGTTTACTCCTCCAATGCTTTTTCATTCCTTTTATCAAATTGCAGTCATATCTATTTCAATTTATTCACTGTTTCACTTTGCTGACTGTGTACCAACACAAATGAAAAACCTGAAACAAAGTATTTATAAAAAGTTTGGTAACTTTGCCACAAAGGACATATCTGCAAACGATCGTGCGCACTTCTCAACAATTCAGCAGATTCGAATACAACAGATTGTTGACGTACCGGATTGTGTGCTGTCCGGCGGTGGACTGCTGTTCTTCACACAGAGGAATTTGATGGCAGTTCTTGGAACTTTGGTGACTTATGGACTGATTCTTGTGCAGCTCAATCCATTGCCGCAGTATGGTGCGAATTAATAGTTAATGGCCTCAAGAGTTTGTCAGCATTGCCTGCAGATCAGCTTAAGAGCTGGATTTTATGCACTCTTAAAACAAAAGAGTGAAATCCACTCCAGTAGGAGAAGTGCATTTTCGACACTGGAAAGGAGTGAATATTAACTCAGACTGAGGTAAAATCACTCGTTTGGAATGATGTCGGAGGCTTAACACAAAAAGGATCCACTCCAAAAGGAGAAGTGCATTTTCCAGACTGGAGGAGTGAAAATCAATCAGACTGAGTTAAAATAGCTCGTTCGTTTTAAGAGTGTATTATTTTTTAACAATTGCTTCTTAATTCTTGCTTTTTAATAAACTGCTGTTTAATATATTTATATGGTTAGTGGATCGAATCTTCTTTAATTCAAACTACCCCAGCTTCGTGCATACGCACTATGCAGCCACATAAATGATATCTTCTATACCTTCTTCTAGGCACCCCTGTAAACTATATACATAAAAGGCGACTTCTGTTTGTCTGTCTGTTTGTTTGTATAGGACGCGAAATCTTAAGAACCACGCAACAGATCATCACGAAATTAGGCCCAAAAATTCATCTCATCTCCAGAACAAACACAGGCTAAGTATTTTTGTTGAATCAGACCATTCCTTCTATCGTTTTCAATCGTCTTAAGGGAAAACAAGTAGGGTTTATAAAAAAAATTATGTTTTTTATCTTACTTTTAGCTAATGGCCCCTCCATAATGATGTAATGTTACGTATTGTCTTCTTCCCTTTTGAGATAGAGGTATGGAAAAAATACAGAAAGCTAACAATAAGCCACATTCTAAAAAGCAGTGATTAACAGTACATTAAAAAATTCAGTAATAAAAAAAATAGCCAGCTTTTACGAAAATCATAACAGACCCGCCCACATGAATCTATCATTCTTTCTTAACCCAAGACATCTATCCATTTTCTTTAAAACCTGATACCTAAATTTTTTCGGCTCATCTCGCAAGCATAAACCATCTTGTGATTGATTAGTTTTCTTCACGCCTAAATCTAGTCATCCATAATTCAGTGATGAGGCCGCATCAGAGCTGTCTATATAATTTTTTTATGTTGTTCTTGTAAACTATTATCCTCCTGTTTGAAATTATCACACACAGTCTACACAGTTAAAAATTTTACTCTTGGTTTTGCCACACGAAAAAATTCTAATCGTTGCAACAGCTGTATGGTGAAACGTTTCACTATTTTTTCCATATTAGGTAGGGGGTCCGATACCCTTGAAAACTTTTTCTTTATGCTTGTCTTAAAATCGTTTTCTGAGAATTGTTAAGAAGGTTTAAACATTATTTTTAAAAAATATAAAAAAAATTTGATTTTTTGAAATTTTCGTTTATCGGACCCGACTATTTTCTTTTCATAACAGAAAACCTGAAAAATGGTTCAACCCATCTCCATAAATATTTTGAAACATTTCATTCTCTGAATAGATTCATTTTTTTAAAGTTTTTTCCCCAGCAACTATACATCTTAACATCGTATCAGCACAGCAAAAATTTAGCATTCAATCTTTTTAAAATTTTTTATTTTACACCAATGTATCTTAAAAATAAGCACGACTTTTCGCATTGTATGCTGCGTTAAAGTATGCAAAAGAATAAAGCAACTTTTTTTATATTGATTCTGACAATCGGTCCTTCAGCAAGCCTCAACATCCGTTCCATATTTTTCTCTGTTTTCTTATGCGAACCATCCATCTCGGAATCTCCTGTTTAAAATTGCCGCACCGATTCGTCATAACACTTCCCGAGGAGGCTTTTGCAAGATTTCTTTTTCTAGAGAGGTCTGGGTGTTGAGAAAGTGATAACAGCAGGGTGGTTTAGAGGGCTGTGGCGGGTTCTTTACTCCCCCTCCATAGATAAATAATGGGAGACGTATCGGTTATAGGGTGAGGTTTTCGAGTTGGTTGGTTGGTGTTTTCAGGCTTGGGTGCTTGGTCAGAGACCCGCTTATAAACCTTCGTCAAGTGAGACACACACACATACGTGATAGATGCTGATGCCATCTATCGCGTGCCACCTCCACAATTTAGACATGTCCTGAAAAGGAGGGAAATAGTCTCCTGTGACCTGTACCCGTGGAAAACTGCGCAATGACTTCCCACAGGACTTTCGGATCCAACAGATTTAACGAGCACGTACTGCATATACTCGAGACAAACACTAACATCCATACCTTACACCGGGATTCGAGCCCGAACCCAGAAGCTCCAAAGGCTAGCTCCCTAACCGTTGTGCTGCCGGGTCAGCCTTTCGGGTAATGTATTTACTAGGAATTGGGTTTCGTCGTTGAATTTTAGGAAGAAATTGCTACAACAAATAAATAATCTCGAATAAATCTCTATTTGTGCAACAATAAACAAATGCATAGATATAGGAAGAGGAGCAGACATGCCCATCGATTGCGCAATTCCCGTACAACGCAATACAAATCCCACGATTGGAGCCTGAGGCCGTAATTTGAGTTACATGCAATAAAAATTGAATTTTTAAATGCTTCTTTTATGAATAAATACCTCATATCTACCAAAAGTTATCAAAACATATCCAGTGATATACTTATGATAGCAAAACTGGCAAAAAGCTCTAACTAGTTAATATTTAATATATATTTTTTATTAATTGAATTTGTCTCATGGTGTCATCTGGTGGCTCATAGCACTCCGTGGGCGCCACATGAATAGCAAGAAATTCAAGATTAAGTAGCACAAAAAGTGTCATGCTAGATTATAAACACCATGCAACATCTGTCACAAAAACGGGTTCACACACTTTGTACTACAGGATAATCCACAATTTTCTTGATAAAAAGGACTTTTCAACTGTATGTGATAGTAAAACAATTTCCCAAGCATAAAAGTGAATTTTCTTAGATAAAACGGAATGAAGATATGAAACGCTACTTTAAAAGAACAACTGTTCGTTGTAAAGGTTTTGTGAAATTTTGTCTGGCAATCATCATATCCGTCTACGCTTCCTTAAACAAATAAATTAATAGGTATTTTTGTTATTTTAATATCAAACATGCGCATTAAAAATGAAGAGCCATTTTTAGCCTTTATTTGGCTCCTAATTAAGGGGGAATGGGCGTGCAGGACCGGGGGTCTCCAAATTCAAGTGCCTCAATTTTAATCCAAAGGGAAAAAATTATTTTCGCTGCCACATTTCTCCGGCTGTATTGAATATTTTTACAAGCGGATTTTTTATGTGATAAATGTAGCTGACTTACAGGTCTCTATCTTCCCACTTTTTGAAATTGCTTCGAATATTTTGTGTAAAATAATTTATTGAATATTAAAAAAAATATTCGTACTAATTTCAAAAAGTGGGAGTGTCGGGGCCTGTAAGTCAGCTACATTTATCACATAAAAAAATCCGCTTGTAAAAATATTCAATACAGCCGGAGAAATGTGGCAGCGAAAATAATTTTTTCCCATTGGATTAACATTGAGGCACTTTGAGTTTGGAGACCCCCGGTCCTGCACGCCCATTCCCCCCATTAAGGTTAGAGGTTGCAGCAAAAGTTTGAGTTTTCACTTGAGGTTGCAGCAAAAGTTTGAGAAATTGTGAACCATTGGGGAGCAATTTCGCGGAGATTTTTGGTGAGACATGGTTCTTTATTATTTGAAGTGCATACACAATATTATTCTGCCAACCCAATTTCAATCAATAGAAACCAAATGGACCCCCCACAAACAGTTCAAACTTTACGCAAATAACTTAAAATACTGCTTAAGGGGATCAGACACCCATTCCCTGTCCTACCTCGATCGGGCTGGCTAATGCTAAGTCTATGGGGAAAAAATGATTTTTGTTCCAAAAAAAGCAAAGAAATTATCGGAATATTTTGATGCGTTTTTTTTTTAAATTCATAAAACTCCAATAAAGGTGTGCTTTTAGAGGTTATTTTTTAAAAAACGCTTTTTACTTTTTTTAAATCTTATTTTTTTCGATTAAAAGAAAGTAAATAACGTTTTAAAAAAAATAATAACCTCTAAAAGCGCATCTTTATTGGAGTTTTATCAATAAAAAAAACGCATCAAAATATTCCTATAATTTCTTTGCTTTTTTTATAACAAAAACCATTTCAGACTTAGCATTAGCCAGCCCGACCGAAGTAGGTCAGGGAATGGGGGTGTCCGATCCCCTTAAGAGGGTTCATCAGACGCCACCTAGCGGTCGTCTCTCAATAGTAACTCTATGGTAAAATCGTGACACTTTTCGAATGCATATCACAAGTAATTATTGGAATATTTTCACGCGGTTTGTGTCGTTAGACAGATTTTAACGTGAAGATGCATTACCCTTTCGTTATTTTTGTTGAAACTTTTGAGAAAAAAAATTACATAAAAGTTAAACTTTATCTTCATTTTATTAAAATTGAGAACAAAGTATTAAAAAAGTGAATAATAAGTTACCGAGATTGAACATTTCTGTCTTAAACTAGACTTAAAACTTTGAAATTGGATAATTTGAACCTGAGATATTAATTTAAATGTGAAGACAAGTGCTAAAAAATTGTGCAAAGCCACGCCTCCCGCAAGAACCTCCCCCTCTCAGGGTTCATTTAGCTCGGACAGTACGTTATCGAGGACGATGGGGCTTCACATGTGGTCTTAAGTGTGTGTGTGGGTGGGGGGGGGGGGGGGGGGACTTTTTCCTCCTTTGAAAAGGTAATTTCGCCAAAAACCGCACCGCAGACGCTGCTGGAGGGTGCGAGGGTCTTTTTATTTTTGTATTTTGTCTTTGTATTTTCTTAGTGCTTTGTCAATGGAACACATAGCGTTCTTCGTCGTGGCTATTTCACAGCCCTGTATTACAAGTGTCGAACCCAGAAAGTGGAGTTGATTTGGTTTTGATGCCAAATGTAGGAATCGCCAAACGCGCATAAATTAGGAAATGATCGTTTTGTTCTTCTGTTTGATTCATCTTCTTGATTTGAAAAACATTTCTTTCTAAATTCTTTATATTGCATTTTAAGTACAAGTAAAATTATTTTAAATATAATTTAAGTATATTAGCGATTTTAAATAGTGAAGTTATACACTTATAGTTTTAAAGAAAAAAAATACTATTAAATAATTTCGTAAGAGCGTTTGCATGGTTCTTGCAGTATATGTCGTGAACTGGTGCAGGCATTACTCTTCTATTGAGTTATTTTTATTTATGGAATGAAAATAACTATAGTTTATGGTTGGAAGAAATAATTTAAAATTGCAATCTAATATTTAGTAGAACCAACCACTAGGTTGACCGCTGACAGACATTTATAGATGTCCGCACGTACAGAGTACCGAAATCGTAAGTAGGAGAGAACACGGACAGATGGATCTCACCATGTCAATGCCTACTTTCTATTTTTTTTTAATTCTTTAAACAAGAAAATAGCTAAATTGCACAACGTAACATATAGCTGTATAGGAGAAAGATATTTATAATGTTTGTTCTTTTAAATATAAAAAGTTCTATTGAATAAAATAATAAAACTATGAAAGGCGGTTTTGGCAAGTCTAAATTAAATATGCTAGGTTTGGTATGAATGTTGAAAAATCCAAGGCTGTTTGTAGAACTCTATATACAATAAAAATTAACAAGCAGCATCAAGGCAAATGGCTCACACAGTAGGAATGTAAAGAAAATGCCAACTTTTATTTATCACTATTCACACCTTCGTTTTAGGAGGGAAAAGAAACTAAGATGTGATGAGAACCAAGAGCTGTGCTTTCTTGTCCTGTATATTGGAGGTTTAAATGAACGCATTTCCTCTATTGTATTTGCACCTTCTTATAAAATGTTTGAAGTAACATATATGCGTATTTCATATTAATCGATAAATAATGTGATGTTTAAATGATCCTGATAAACCACATCATTATTTTAAAAAAAATAAAGATTATTGTGATTATTCAGAATAATATATGAAAGACCAGATCATATATAAATGACATATTTGTAATTTGCATTTTGTATCTAACTTACTCCTGACAAAATGCTAGTATACAGCTCTTGTACGCTGTAGACAGGGTATTTATAAAATAACGCTCGCTATTCGGAGTGAAAATACCGAAATACCGAAAAAACAACTATATTTTTGCGAAATTTTTCTATTAGAAACCAAATTCTCACGTGTAATAGATATTTTAATAACAAAATCCCACCTAGGCACCCACTGTGAAAAACGACTCTAAAGTTACCCTGACTCTTCCTTAGGCCAAGAACTGAAGAACTGGTTTTGTTATCTCGTAAGTTCGGTTGCTTGAAGGGAAGATAGGTGAAATGGCCAGATCATTGAGTATTGAGGACCAGATGTCCCTCCCCCCCCTCCCGGCAGGTCACCCCTCACTTTCTTAGAATCGGAGGGGTTGAAATCCCCCTTGTCTACTAGCATGTTTGATTGACGGGGTCAATCATTAAGTTCAGTTATGTGGTTGGTTAGATTTGGAAAAGGTTGGGTCTTAGTGAGGTCAGTAGCTCCACCCACTGAAAGCCAGTTTCTGCTGGACTTGTGGTCATATCTTAGTTTCGAGATCACTATATAGCCATCTTAAGTTATGGTTGAAAATATAGAGTATTGTATTATCATTAACATCCTAAGTATTCCGGAACAGTAGCTACCAGCTTCATTTGTACTCTGCTGGTTTTACATCACAGAGGGGTTAGGGGGTCAAGTGTAAAATGCTCTTGGAAATCAAACCAGTGATATTCTCCGTGCTTTAAAAAGGGGCCAGGGATTTTTTTTAGGTAAGTTGGGATGATAATGAAAGTGGTTTGAAGATTTTAGTTTCCACGCTACGTTTATAACGTAAAAAGTGGAAGCTTTTATAAAGGCTGTTCGGTCGCCCACTTTCACACACGAATGCAACTGCTACGGACAAGTGAGATATGCCAAAAAATTTGGCGCCTCGAAACTAAAAATAATTTAAATTCCCACAGAATAAATGCGAATTCTAATTACATCAATCATTGAAATAAAAAAAACTGAAATTTTTTCCCCCATAGAAATATCATAAGAACGCCATTTTTTAAAAAATCCGATTGTCATACAACAATCGCACGAGAACACCCTAACAGCTTTGACGCCACATTACTTGCATTTATAACTGTTAGATTTAGGTCATTAGTGCAGCGGTCGTACTAACATACGTCTACGTATAGAGTCTAAACAGTTTATCAAAATAACATGCAGCTTATCAACACTCTACACTAATTGCAAACAGTACAACTGTCGTACATTTGTAGAGATTAAACTGATTATCAACGTAACAAGTAGTTTATCCCCTACGTTAACATTATTAGCACCCTGCGTTATTCATGGGTGTAAATTACCAAGCACCTGTAATCGACTGATAATAGCTCTTCTCCACAGCCCTATTATCCTGAGCGCTCTATTATCAGGTAAAGAGCTTGTACATTCAGTTGGGGTGTCCGCCTTATGGGGGTACTTGACAAAGGGACTGCACTCATATTTGCACATCGCCTCCGGACACACACCTTGACGATAAAGAAGAAGGAACAGGTTCACAATAGGCGGACTCTCATCAATGAACCTATCTTATCTGGTTTACGCTATTTCGAAGGTAGTTTACGCTTTCCTATCACATTATGATCGAGTAGACGGGGGTTTGAGTATTACGGCAACTTGAAAGCTGATATTGCGAAGCCCGGTCTGATTTTCCATATAAGATTTTAGGCTATAAGTTATCCGGGTCCAAAACACAATGTGGTTCACTGATGCAAAACTAATGTATGCAACTGATTTCGTAAACCTAAAGTAAAACAGTGTTCGTATAGGGTACGAGGGTTCCTTGAACGATTACCATTTCTTTAAACACACTAAAACTATATACCTGGAGGCTGGTATTTGAGACAAATATTGGTGTTAAATTCAACTAAATGGAGATAAATTTACTACTCATTTGACCAGCGTTTAGCAAACAGGGCCTCGCGTGATCGAGATAAAAGGGGTAAATGGTGTTGTAAATTGGCTCTGGATGGATCTTGCCGTCAAATTACAATGAAAAAATATTTTAATTTTTTCGTAAAGTCATCGAAACTATAAAACTTTTCTGTACCATCCTCCTTGTAAAAAGAAACACTTCAAATGACGGCGTAATAATTAAACGCATAATAAGTCGTTAAATGATGTCAAAAGTAAATTGAGTCTCATGTGCAGCTTTTGAAACCCTAAATTACATAAGGAAAGTCCCAATTTTTTAGGGTCTGTGATCAATTGAGTTTTATATACTTTAGAATTTCCACTCTGTCAAAAACGTTTGTTCTCAAAATATGCATTTATAAAAAATATATAACTTCTCAATTTGCCCCCAAAACGCGTAACTGCCCAGTTTTTTCAATCCGGTCTACCTGAGCCAAAAACCTGGACACCCTTACCTTATTCACAGTCCCAACACGTAATACCATCAAATTATCCATTACAAATATATACTAAACATTATCCTGTATTAGGATTACAGCATCAGGTAATCCGGTAAGTTACGTCGTGCCACACATCAGACACTAATTAATTGTCTGACTTTGGCGTCCTTTAGAAGTTGATTTAGAAGAGCCTGGTTTCCTGTTGATTCCAAAATTGTACGTTACTTATTTTAAATACTAACTAAGCTTTTTTTAATTAAAAATAAAATTATAAAAAGCATTACAAATACATATATGAAATTCTAATTCTTGAAAGAGAAAAAGAAATAGTTCATTTTTCATTTTTATCATTTCATCATCAGACTCAAATAACTCAGAACTTTTCGGCAAATCTAAGCAATCAAAAGAAACAATGGACTTAATTATTATTTAATTTTTATAATTTGCAGACAATCAAAACCTGGACACCCATACCTTATTCACAGTCCCAACACGTAATACCACCAAATTATCCATTACAAATATATAACTAAACATTATCCGGTATTAGGATTACAGCATCAGGTAATCCGGTAAGTTACGTCGTGCCACACATCAGACACTAATTAATTGTCTGACTTTGGCGTCCTTTAGAAGTTGATTTAGAAGAGCCGGGATTCCTGTTGGCGACCGTTTTTGTCATTGAGGTGACAGGACGATGAATGGGGGTTGGGGAGGAACCTTCACAATGGATCGCCTTGTGAATCGGTCTGGCAATAGACACTCCCTTGGGTTCTTGGGTGACACGGAAAAGGTGCTTTGGAATTTAGAAATAGATTTGGGTTTGTTTAATGTTTTCTAAGGCAGAGTTTAAATATGTACGTATTTGTAGAACGCTGAGATCTCCGGATGTGCACGTTAAAATATTTTGGTGCACAATTGCACCGAAATCCAGGAATTTTCTAGCTGAGACTAACCAGTGAATGAACTTTTAAGGAGCTGCGTTCGCCAGTGAATGAACACCAGGATATAATGACCACGACAACCAACAATATATATCAGATAGCTTCCTTTACTACATGGGAGGAAGACAGTGTTGCCAATCAATCTAGTGGAATGATTTTCAATAAAATTACTTTTTAATTATATTTACCAAATGTTCATTCACTGGGGCCGGTTCACTCACTGGTCAGTAATTAAAAACCTGGTTAAAGGTTTTAAAAATGAAAATATCGGCGCAATAGTAAACTATGATTTATCCTTTTTTTAGTCAGGGTTTAAAATGCACCATTTTTTTTAAAATTTAAAATATTTTTCACTTTTCAAAATTAAATTTGTTTTAATATATGTAAAAAACAAACAATGGATATCATCAAAGTGAAGTAGCTCAATAAAAATCACAAGAAATACAAATCGATCAAAGGATTTCAAATATGATTAGATGAGCTGATTTGCCAATTTTTTAAAGAAAATAATGAGCCAATCCGATGTTCAATGATATTGGCCAACACAACCGACGAAATAACTGACAATTTTTACAGCTTTGGAAAAACGTGAACGTGTATATGACCAAGCTCAAAGGTTTAATCCAAGAGTTGATTGAACAGGATAACTTGGAGCGAAGAGGAGTTTTTCGGCGAGAGGTAAATGAAGAAAATATAAAAAAGATAGAACGTTTTTCCTTCCCCTTTACAATTTTCCCATTACTTGATATTCTTACAGCACTTGAACTAATGAATCGATTTCATGAATATTGTTGAAGTGTATTGTATTGATTGTGTTGTTGGAAGAGGTTTCAAAATACAGATTTTTATTAATTAAAATTTTGAACAATTACTATGGGTTTTAAAAATCAATATATAGGGGCGCAATTGTAAATGGGGATTTGTTTATATTATCAGGCCGGGTTTGAAACGCACAATTTTTCATAATTTAAAATATATTTTTTTGTATAAAAAAAAGCAATGCAGATAGCCAAAGTGAATACGTGGTTCAATAAAAATGCAAGAAATACAAATCGGTCAAAGGCAAGGCTTTTAAAGGTGTTTACATGAGCTGATTTGCCAGTTACAAAACAATGAGTCAATCCGTCATGCAACTGAAATCGGCCAACTCAAAAATATATGTTAAAAATGCACATTTCAGGGATTTTTTTTTTGTTTTTAAGTTCTGCATTGCATTCCGAAATTGTAAGTTTCTAAATACTAAATAAGCCTTTTTTTTTTATTGAAAATAAATTTAGAAAAAGCAGTTTTTAAAGAAAAAATTCTGGTTCTTGAAAATAAAAAAAGTAAATTTTGCATTTTTATCATTTCACCGTCAGACTAAAAAAACTCATTGCTTTTCGGCAAACATAAGATATCAAAGAAACAATGGAATTAATTATCATTCAATTGGCATCAATCAAAAATAAAGAATTCAGGCGGTGAAGTACAATTGACTGTATTTTTTTTATATTATATCAAACAATATGAAACAGTCTCAAAAAATCGGTTACAAATTCCGAACATTAATACCTTTTTAGGGAATAAAAATTAATATACGTTCAAAACTGTCAACTGGTTAGTTGTCATGTTTAATAAAAACTTGTCAAAGGAGTGGACTGATATTTGATAGGCGCACGTCTTTCAATCATTTTCTAATGTACTCTACACCTTCTTTCAAATTCAATTATTATCTCCGAGGGAATCTAAATTTGGGCGAGGCCCCGTAACGAATTGTCGCGAGCCATGTTAACGCATTTATGGTGCAACAAATGTTCATCACGGATTTTGGCAACTTGATACCGATGCAAAGCGCCAAAATGAGAAGCAGGCGTCATTTTTATTTCAAGTAGATACTCAGAATGCTGTCGTCGCTTCTTGACATTTTTCAGTGGCTTAGAACGTTTTGGGGATGAAAGGTTACGGAGGAGAGGGGTCTAGAACATGACGTCAAAGTTAGTGCGATATCTAATTTAAAATGATTTCTTTTTCTCCAAATTTAATTTAAGTCCATTTTTATGCGCAACACGTTGAGAAAAATCTGAAACTGAATTTCGGGTGTGAAAGAACTTTCAAAAATTAAACGTCAAAGGTTGTTTCAGTGCTAAGGAATTAATTAGCAAATTTGCGCAGTTTCTTGTTTTTGCTTTCAGATATTGTATTACACAGAGGACCAATGTGATAAAATTAATTTGCGCTTGCCCTTTGCTAGGTCCCATCGTATCTGTTATTCAGTCTAACATTTTAATAATATGTCATTGAAAATTGTAAAATGAATAGTGATTGTCATAGTTAATATTTACTGTAGGATAGTATTAATTGCATACCATGAAAATTAACAATAACCAACGGTTCTTTAATAGTGACCGGTTGCATTTGATAATTACCGGATTGACCTTAATAAACGACTATATAACATAGATAGCCATATGCTTGAACAAAAAACATTTAAGTTTGGAATGATAAAAATTCATTGCAAATTACGCCTTAATATTTTTAAAAAGGACCTAGTGCAAAATATTGAAGTCACTCGTTTTTTTTAGAGGCACCTTCCATCTTTTCCAAAACTGCCCCTACCCAACCCCCCCCCCCCTTGTCGATTACGCCACTGGTAGCTCTAGTTGGACATCAACCCCCCCCCCCCCCTCCACTACTTGTTTTGCGGTCAATCTAACAAGCGTGATGCATAAAATTCATATCAAACTCGCTGACCTTAAGTGATGTGCGGAATAATTTATTTCGCTCAAGTTCGGGAACGAGGTCGGTCTTCAGAGAAAGCAGACCCATTTAAGGCGACGAGAAATGGAAAACATTCCAACTCTCGTTTGAGAAATTAGTTTTATTATAAGAAGAGAATGGGTGAAAGTAAATGAGGTGTATTTATACTGGTTTCACAAACAAAGATTTTTCAAGTAGATTCTACACTGCTCACAACAATTAGGGGAGCCCATGGTTTAAACTCTTTCAACCCCAATGTTTCCATTTTTAATTATGAGCTTGCGATTTTTTTTCGCTCACTAAATTGAGCTTGCACTAATGTATCGTTAGATGGAAGAATCATGTCTTTTGAGGATGCAAATAATGTTTGTTTTAATCAAACGAAAATATGAAAACATGATAAAATAAAATTCACTCCCGAAAAAAAAATTATGAAATTAATTGACCCTAAATTCGTCACGCTTGCATTCTCAGATGTTTAAAAATTGATTTTAACACTCTTTTGCAAATAAAAAATTAAAAAAAATTATTGCTATAATTTATTCTTAATTTTTTATTCCAATTCCCCCCCCCCCCCTTAAATTTTAGTTAAAAAATTAATATTTTTCCGCCTGTTTTTTTTTTTACCATTTCATTCTGGATGCATAATGAATCTATTTCACAAATTTTGGATTTTGTGAATGAAAACAAAACGCTGAAACTGAAAGGGTTAACAAAAGTACGCAAAGTGCTCCCCTAATTGTTTTGAGCAGTGTAGCTGCAAGGTCTTCAGTGGAAAGTCAATGAGAGATTATATTCCTCGAAATAATGTTATGGAGAAGGAATGGGATACTCTTGGTAAAATGCTAGTAATTCATGCAGTAAATGCTGAAAGTGTAAAGGTAGGATGGACAAAGAAAAAACGTTTTAAAGTCCTCAATTTGTACTCAACATTATAACTATTCAATTTTATATACGAAGGACTTTGTCTAGCTTCAAAAGCAATAGTAAGTCTTCAATATATTTACAATCAACATTACATATATTATTTTTTCGAAGAAATCTTTTCTTTAAAATAAAAAAAAGCTATTTTCTATTTTTTTGTTATTTTCATCAACACTTTGCTTTCGCATAAGAGTATTATTTCACATTATTGTATACACACGTATGACAAGAAATTCTAAAATAAATAAAATAGCCTGCACTTCCGTTACTTTAATACTCATAGAACGTCGGGTGGTACGGACAGATGGACAAAAAAAGTATATAAAAGATGGGTATCTGAAGTCATACTTTTTAAACCAATAAGGAATTAAGGAATTTTTGAAATCGGGCGGTTAGGAATAGAGTTCAAAAAGGGGTACGAACAGACAGACTGACTGACGAACGGAAATCTTGACAAAGTCAATGCCGATTTGAATTTCCTTTAAAAAAAATATTTCCAATTAAATTAAAGTAAAGTTGCAAAAAAAGTAAGTATATATTATTCAGTAATTTAACATCATTTTGACAAACTTAATTCAATGCAGTTTTCCCCTGAAAATTAATTGTTCGTGCAAATATAGCTTTGCTTCAATCGTCTTTATGGCATCAATCGCTAAAACCGCACTCTAAATAAATATCCGTGCAAAAAGTTCTAAGTTTTTATTTAATTCACTTTCAAAATGTTCCTTGAAAAATACAGGCCATTGTCAATGATTTCTACAGCAAAGAACAAAGTAGAATGACTCGATGTCTTGTCAGAGGCTAATTTGGCAATGCTTCAAATTGCTGTTGTAATTTGTTTCTTTGCTTTAGGGAATCCGCTACAGGTCAAGTTTTTCTTTTCTTAGCTTAAATTTACGCATTTTTGCAACACATATAATAAGGACTGTGACGAATGTTATTGATTATTTTTAAAATAATATGAATAAATTAATTCACAAAATAAATTAATAAAATAAATTAATTCGCAATAATATGAATTTTTTATTGTTATTCTAGGTTAATGAATTATTTTTTAAAATTTTACTTTATTAATTAAATCAAATTGATTGGTTACTTTTAAAATTGTTACTTTAGTTTCAAGTTTATTTATTATTTTTAAAGCTCTTAAACATTAAGTCAAATTAATTTATTGTTTTTAAAAAGTTGTTACTTTTAGTCAAATTAATTTATTAGTTTTAAGCTCAAGCCCAATTAATTCATTTTTTTCGGTTGTTACTTTTTTAAAAAGTAATAGTCAATCCAAGCCTTATAAGTCTTCAAAAGTACTTTACTACTTCACAGCAGTTTAGGAGAAATGAAATTTTAAAAAAATGCAAAATGTCACGTTCATTTTTTCCAACCACTGTAAAACTGGTATTAATTAATTTTGATTTCCGCTTATAAAACAATTAACTTTCTTTTAAGTCTATCAAATTAATTTTAAAATTTTAACAGCTGCTTTCGATAATAATTATTATTTCAGATTATTCAATAGCTAATTGTAGAAATAAAGACTAATATCTTACTTATTAGTATCAATGATAATAAAGTAAGCAAGCATTATGGATCGAATAATTATGAATGTTTAATGTTCCATGTCATTGGAACATATCTTTCATTGAAATCACTTTATTAAGGATTCTTCATTCTTCAATTCGCAAATGAAGTAGATAAGATTAGAAACAACTTCTTTCCCTTCAAAATCACCGACTTCTATCCTATCTTATCTATGCAAGCCAAGCGATTCGTCATTTCAATTTGAATAATATTCGAAAAGCCGATTCTGCTTTTCTGCTCGATATTGTATAGTCCGGGTCTTGTTGATTGTGATTGAGATCTATATTATCGCCGGTAATTATTTTGATGACTGGATCCTACATTTTTAATTACTAATAGTTATTTATAATAATTGTTGGTCATTAATAATTACTGGTTATTATTAATAATGGCTGGTTGTTATTGATTATAACCAAATAATAAAATTGGGGGTTGTATGTTCATTTATATATTGAGTCGAACTATTTTTAAGAATGTCTTAAAAAGTTCCTAGAGACAGAATTTTTCGAGGGAAAATTGTGGAGTTTGGATAGTCAGAGTCCGAACAATTGGAGTTCTACTGTATACCATATGGAACTACAAAGAAAACCTGAAGAAATAGACTTGTTTCACGTGGGATCTGGCAACAGCTCCGTGGACTTGTTTTCATTTTTCTGGAATTACTTTTGACGATATTCGAAATTGAGTTTTCCAAGAATAAGTTATTTTAGTTGTTATTTTTTTTTAAATTCCAGCATCTTTCAATGCAAGTTTACCAGGATAAATGATTAAAACAAAAAATCATCACAACAAGAAGTTGTAATTTTAATTAATAACAACTAAAGTAACTTATTCTTAGAAAACTTAATTTTGAATATCAACAAAAGTAATTCGAGAAAAATGAAAACAAGATCACAGACTGTTGCCAGAACCCTCGTGAAACAAGCCCATAGTCACCGCTAAAACTCTTTCATTTTTCTGCATCATAACTATCGTTCATAAACTATCGCAATATAACTTTCAACCAGAATTTACTTCCTAAATGCTCTTTTCTTTTTCTGTCCCTCAGAAGTAAATAACATCGCAATTTTACTTTCTACCAGAATTTACTTCCTAAATTTTTTTTCCTATTCTGCATCAGAAGTATAAAATATCGCAATATTACTCTCTCTCAGAATTTACTTCCTAAATGTTCTTTTCGTAAGTTTTTCTTTTAAATAGATCCTTCTTAAAGTTGTTACATTTCATTCCCACGACTTCCTACTAATCACTTTAACAATCAATATTGCATTAGGGCAAAAGACTTAAAAAAAACTGCCATAGCAAGAAAGGGTGTATACAAATATTAACTCACAGAAGAGGCGTTTATTTTTAAAAGCTTGGGTGGCTATTTGAACGGGTCACTTGCAGAGTCGTCTCGTTATGCTATTCAAAGATAACAAACGATCTTTATTTTAATTGTTGTTGTAATTATGGAAATAGATGATTAAGTCTAATCAGGTTTTTTTAAGGAAGGTTATTTTTTTGTCTCATTTGAAGTACAGAACTCATAGGCATTACAGTTTAAAAAAAATCAATGTTGGTAAGACAATGAAATGTTATCAGTATCCTTTTATAATATTAGGTTATTGAGCAGAAATCTTGTTTTATCAGGTAGTATTCGTACCGAGGTCGTTCAGTTGTGACCATGAATGTTTGTTAACAAACAGTTCTTTAGTCTTTAGACGAACAATACTACCTACCCATGGTTCTTTGGTCCCTAGCTTGTTTCTAAGGAAACATTTATTGCAATAATAAACCATTTAAGGTGAAAGGAATTGCTCACCTTAGTTGGTTTCTTACTCGCCAAATTATTTAAGTTATTTAATAATTTTATAGGGTTTACAATGTCATAAAGCTGTTGCTTGCCATTTATGAGCGATTACACTTTGCAGTTCAAATCCAAAAAACAGAAGGTATGAAAAGCCTGGGGCTACGTGAAGAGGCTGTGAAAAGAAGTCCACATCTGCTTTTGGATTTTTTGGAATTTTTAACTTTAATTACCAGGTGGGTATTAGTCATTAGTAGCACAAACCGACACCACAAGTCGCTATCGGTATTGGGCGTTACTAATTCCCACCAGAGACAACAGTAACACAAACCCGACCGATTCATTTACAACAGTCCCAAGCTGCACCAACACAAATACAAAAACTAAAGAAAATACCACTCACCAGCTATCCCTGCTGTCTTTGAACATGGCCACCGAGTATCCAAACATGGAGCCAGGTGCACCCCGATGAACAACGGCACTCTTCAGATCGATGTTGAACCCAGACGCAGAGTCACACACAAGAAGACACCACAAGACGGGCCAGAATAGACCCTTCTTGTTGGAGATTCTGTTTTCCATTTTCGGTTGTGGTTTTTGAGAAGTAGATACAATGCTGTTTTGTCTTTTATTGGGACTAAATTTGGAATTTCTGTTTATGACCGGCTTGTTGGAGGGCTGAGGGAATTGCAGAGTCGCGGCATGGTTGGCATTTTGTTTGTAGTTTGGCGAATCCCGTATCAGGTTATAGGTAATGTTTCATACGAGCATGTATGCGGATTTCGATTGAATAGATGAATATTCCATGTGAAAGTCGTTTTTATGAGTGATGGCGATAAATTAACGAAGATTGAGTGAAAAAGAAGACGATATATTGCGAATATATAGACTTTCAAAAACTCTCTTTTAGGTTAAAACTCCACTTGCATCAAACTAAAAAAAGTTATCTTTCAAACTAAATATAATGTCAACACAACCATCTCTTCCACTTGATACCTCAAACAGAATCACAATCAAAACAATTCGAAATTCCACACAAAACAAAAACTCACGTGCAGACGATAATTTCCTTTCAGACCGATGATGCCATTCAGGAAAAACAAAACATAAAACGAAAATTACATCAAACAATTATTTCTGGACGCAAACACACAATTTGGAACACAAGGTAGAATGTTTTTTTCCCGCCACCGGGATGTTGGAAGAGTAAGGAACAAGTCTTGTGTCCCGCGCGGGCTCTCGCTCCCAAATAAAGATAAGCGTGTCATGTTCTTGGTTTGGGAGGATGCCAGTAGTAGGGGGATGAGGGAGGTATTCAGTTATATTTAGAGAGTGTTTGTTTTGTATTTTTACTCTTTTTAATGGCTGGTTTATTCTTATTTTTTTATATTGAAAAAAAATTTCGTACCTGAATATAAATGAATTAAGTATTGGCTACCTTGATAGTTAGTATAATAATATCCTATCTAGAGCCATTCAGTTATAAGCGAGTTTTTGTTTAATGTTTGCACTCTTTTTAAAGGCTGGTTTATCATTATATTTATATTGAAATAAAATTTAACAACTAAAAATAAATAAACTAAGTAATAGCTACCGTGCCGGCTAACCGGCGCAGTGGTTACTGTTCCAGCCTTTGGAGCTGCTGGCCTCGGGTTCGAATCGCGGTAAAGGCATGGATGTTTGTGTTTGTCAAAAAATGTTATTATTTGTCTATGTGTTTGTGGCGTCCTTCTTTGTGTGTCTCTTCTCTTCTAGCAAGCTGGGTAATGGGCTATAAAGCCCACTTTCCCTTCTAGAGGGCGCAATCACTGTCATTTGCCACAGTACCTAAAAATAAATAAACAATGTAATGGCTACCTTGATAAATAGTATAATAATAGCCTATCTAGAGCCATTCAGTTATATTTAGCCTGTTTTTTATTTGTACTGTTTTAAAACACTGGTTTATTATTTATATATTTTTAAAAAAAATAAGTGAGTGAAAACACATAAACTAATGAATAGCTACCGAACGGAAGAAACATATCAATGTCATATTATGTTGCTGTTTTAATTAAAATGTGGCAAGTGGTATATTTTAGGAATGATTTTTTTTAAAAGGTTGAATTAAAATTATATATAACAATTTAAAGTATTTGAGATAGTCGGAAATTTTGTTTGAAAATATGAAATCAAAATTATTTATGAAGGATCGGGTTCCATAAGAAATAAAAATCTTTCTTTAAAAATAAATGAATGAAATGAAATATTTATATTTCCGTTCATTTGAAATTATGTAATACATAATTTCAATAAGCGTGCATTTTTAATTCCTCGTTATTAACTCTTTTTATACCGTAAATTAATTTTATAGGTCTCTCTAACACTAACCTTCTAAAAAGCAGCAGAAAAGTTATTGAGCCAATGAAATTAGGTTTATTATGTGTACAAACTAAAATTGCAGACAATGAATCTAAAAATATTGCTGATGAAAAAGAGCCAATAATGGGTAAAATAATATGTAATTAAAATGATAATAATAATAGAGTGGGAAAATGTTAAAAATCTTCAAAATTTTACGCAGGACTGTATTAACCATTTATTGATATCATTTGAATTTATTCATATCTTTAGGATGGATCACAAATGTTGATTTCTTCGTTTATATTATTAATCAATGTAGGCTTATTTAAAATTAAATTTAATCAACTATTTTAAATATTATTAGCTTTCAGTTGTCTTCAAAAGTTTACATTTTGTAATGCTGCCCTGAAAATTTGGTCGAATAAGGATCGAGCTGCTAAAAAACCCCTACTATTAAATAGGGCACCGTATATTTAACAGATGCACGTTAAATCAATCGTGGTACTAAGTCTTAACGTCGATTACGATGTCGTCTAAAGTTTAGGAGAACTGGCTAAGATGTCGGCATCGTCACTTGACCGAAGTTCTAAATTACTAGGTCATTCCTTATTAACCCTTATGTTACTCCAGTACTACATTAATTCACTCAAACCAAACCAAGAGTTTAGACTTAAATCATAAACTTAAAATCATTTCAAGCATTATGGCTCTTCTCTCATTTTCTGTACTTCCATTTGTTAAAAAACAAGTCTATATAACAAGATTATCTTTCTTTCGCATCTGTAGCCGGTAGTGTGACGTCTGTCTTCCCCTGGGGAAGGGGTCTCATTTGCTGTCCTCCTGTTCGCAGAGGGGGTGTTTAGAAGGGGGTAGGTTTTCAGAGATAAATAGAGCTAAGGTTTCGGAGAAACAGGGATTGAAAGAGGTGAAAGTTGGAATTTGGGAGAGATAAGAACGTTTTCTGTGATTTTTTTTGCTTCGCAAATGAACCGTTTATTTTCTTAGGGGGACAACGTTGCTGGAAAGAACGTTAGAAATCTGTTTTGAGTTAATTATAAATTTCTGAAGTACTTGATTCTAATTGAGCTTATCATTAATGTACTTGCTTACACTGTGCTGACCAACACTATGGCACTTTATTAGGACAGGTATGGCATTTAACGAACTTTCATTCAAGGACTCGGAAACCAGTGTACAATTATTATAGTGTTTTTCTACATAAGTTTTAACATTACACGATATAGTTTTCTTTTATTTAAAATATTGTCAGTGGTTCAATCTACAAATTGCGTATCTATTTGTATTTTCACTAACAACTAACAATGATACTGACTCTCTGAATGGTCTGAATATGAGCATAAATTTATGCCTAGTTTCGTATAACTTTTTTTGTAACTTTTTTTTATATCTAAAATGAGGTTAGTTAAGGGATGAATTTGAAGATAATTTTTGAAGAGATGTTCTGGGTGGGAGGAGGAAATTACTTCAAAATGAAAAAAGTAGAATACCAAACGAAATTTTTTATTTATAAAATTTTGAAAAATGTTGTTAGAAAACCTATAGCATAAAATGCGTAAAAATCGGGGTCTACCGCATAAGGTGAAATAACAACAAATTTAAGAGTGTCAAAATCATGTTTTGCAATAAAATTTAAAGAGGTATGGTATGGTACATATATATTCCAGCTTGTGTGCTTGTTCAGAGAACCGCTTATAAGCTTTCGTCAAGTGGGACAGACACAGAAAGAATTTTTACAGCCACAAAGAAATGAATAACACATAGCCAAATAACAGCATTTATTGACTGTCACAAACATCCATGCCTGACCGTTATTCGAACCCGACCCCAGCAGCTCCAAAGGCTAGTACACTAACCATAACCGGGGCGGCTTTAAAGAGGTACTCAACAAGGTTAATGTGGTCAATTCTTAACCTTTATTATCTTAGCCAAACCTATTTGAAATTTATTCCGGCTCCATGACAGTTGTAAAGAGCTCAAAATAAGTAATTAACAATTTATATTGATTTTTGAAAAGGTTTCATATTTGGTTTTCCTTATTATTTCTGACAACATTGTCGGTATTCGTGTGTCTACTTTACTTTGGAACAAACAGTAGTATTGATCTTGCATCGACAAACTCGTTCTAAACGAGAGGGCTTACAGCTGCGAAAACATTAACCCTGTTATTCTTGAAAACATCATTTGGAGTGGTAAGGTTCTGAATTGAAGCTTTTCTTTTCAAATGTTTGATGATTTGTTCTGCATATACTCTTGCTGGCCAACCTAAGTTGGGTAAATAGAAATATGGCAATGGAGAAGATCCTTCCGCGGATACAAAGAGTTCCATAAATTATTTGCGAATCCCTCCAGAAAACATGTTTAAGACATTAATTTCGTTTAAGATTGAACAGATTTGAATATTGTTTGGAAAAATTTGGCAATTTTATCAGAATGAAAAGTGTATTTTGGTTAAATTGCATTCAGGTGATTTTGTGAAAAATATTACCTTACAAGGGTTTTAAGCCAACGGATAATGGTTTCTTTTTCGCGTAGATTTTTTTCTATTGGGGAAAGAAAGGGACAGAAATTCCCATTGTATTTTACAAAATTTAATATAGCAAAATAAATCTTAATTTTAACTACTATGATTTGTCTTTAACATCTAGTCATTTTATAATATGTATCAATCTATTAAAAACCGTTAGTTATTACTATTACCAAAAATTAATTTAGAATAAAACACTTCAATTCCTGTGACCCTCATCTTTCAAAATATCCTTTTCATCAATCATTGTTGATCAATATTATCCAGGATTGTTTCAGTTGAAAAATAATTAAGTAATGGTAAGTTCGTGCAAAATAAGCCTTAATTTAACTAAATAACCTTAATTTACCTGAAATTTTTTACAGATGCTATTTCAATATATATCTGTGCTATAAACCTCTAACATCTGGTGTAAATATACTAATTTTTTTTAAATGTTCAAGTGTTAGTTAATGGGAAAAAAAGCTTTTTTTTAAAGTTAATTCATAACATTTTTGTTAATTACTTCTTTTCTTGTAACTTGTATGTAACTTTAGAGGGTCATTGCATGCATCGGTTCAATACGAAGAATTTAACACAGAATTAATGTTTATAGGAGGAAAATTCAATGTGATAGATGCTCTTTTTTTAGTTGAAAAGCACCGTTTAAAATAAATAAATTTTATTTAAATTTAAAAAAATGCCTAAATAGCATTGTTCATTATTACCATCGCCCATAGAAGGAAGAAGATTCGTATAAAGATAACAAATTACTTCCTTCCTTGCGAATGTATAAAATAGTATATTGTTATATAATCTAAGCATACTTTTCATACAAATATATAAAAAGTATTTTTTTCAAAGAAATTTTTAAATAAAATACATTTAATAGTTACTAAGGACAGGCCTTAAACTCTAAATATATAATTTTTTTGTTGTGCTATAAATGCAAGAAAAAAGGCCGTATCACTTGTCTGTAGTTAGCAGATTATTTTAATTTTTAACATTGTTTTTAATGCAAAATGCCTTCAAAAGTAACTACTAAGAACTTTTTGAAAAGTTTGAAAAAAAATTAAAATAATTTTTTTAAGAACCCTAATTTTGTATTGACCCTCGTTCAACTTCATTTTTTTTTTTTTTGAAATACATGACTGAAACCTGTAATCAAATTCTGAAAACTTATGTTTGGGTTCTCCTTTATCGGACCAGGTCAATTTCGGAACCAATTGATGCGTTAATTGTTCACGTGGAGGTTTTAAAATATGTCCCCAATTAGGAACGCCAGGTCGCAAGAGGATAAAGACAACGAATTTTCCATCCTTGCGAATGTATAAAATAAACGTTTGTACCTACAGCACTTGGGTCAGTGAATATTTACCGTTCGAACTACACGACACTCGACGGCCCTGCTACTAAGTCTTAATGAGCAAATGAACGAATTAAAGAAAGACCCGATTACCGTAACGAACTCTGTTAATAAATGAAGTCCATTGCCTGTGAGAGCGCACAAAAGTGGTCATTTGAAAGAAAGGGGCGTGACTGGATAAATTGGAACTGACGAGCAGTGACACTAATGCCACGGTATTTAGGCGATACCATACAAGACGGTAAATTGTAATGATAATTATAATCTTTTTGGAGTGATTAGGTTCAAATGAAGTTATTTGTTGTCATTTTAATGTAAGGGATGCAAATACCTTGATTACTTCTGATTAAGCTCTTTCAAAATGAAGAAGAAGAAACTTTTATTTTTCAAAAACAGAATACATTGATTGCCAAGGGGTCCCTAGGCCCTTCCAGACAACACATAAAATTGTACAATCGCAATCATCAAGGATAATTAAAAGCAATATTTCAGATTATACCCAAACAAAAGGGGAACAAAATAAACAAAAAATAACAAGAAAGAACTACGTGATTTTAACTGAAGTAGCGTTAGTGGAAACAAACTTATTAATTTCGGAGTATCTTAATTTTCTCCTGAAATTAAGGTCTGAAAAGCAAAAATGCATGTTACATGCTTATTTAGAAATAATAATATTTTACTGTAATCTTATAAAATAATATTTAAAATTAATTCTTATTGGAGGTTTTTAAATTGTGCATATATCTTGTTTTGAACATAACGAGATTACAATAAATTCCACAATTTTCGACATCATTATACAACAAACTTACATAGAAATTTTTAAAAAAATGTTTATTGTAGAATAATGAAAAGAAAAGAGGAGTACAAGATAAGTAGGGTTAGTTATATAAGTAACTGACCAATCCGCCGCCCTGGTGGCTCAATCGTTACGATGCTGGCCTTTGGAGCTGCTGGGGTTGGGTTCGAATCCAGGTCAGGCATGGATGTTTGTGAGTGTCAATAAATGTTGTTATTTGTCTATGTGTTTGTGACTTCCTTCTTTGTGTGTCTCTTGTGACTGTCTCTTCTGGCGAGCTGGGTAATGGGCTATAAAGCCTGCACTCTCCCTTCTAGAGGGCGCAATCACTGTCATTGTCAACTGACCAATCCCAAAATTTTATTGGGAAAAAAATTTAAGTGCTGCTAAAAAAAAAAATGACCATATTTTAATGTAAATCAATAGGCCTTTCTGCGATTGTTTTTTTTTAACTAAATTCTCTACAAAATTAAATAAAAAATGTTAGAAAAATATTTAATTAAATAATAAATAATTTAATCAAGAGAAAGTAAATTGGTCTAAAAGTATATGTCAACAATATTGTTATAGTAGGGTAGGAGCATATATATTCCGGCTTGTGTGCTTGATCAGAGACCCGCGTATAAAGCCTTCGTCAGGTAAGACAGACCAAGAAAGAATATTTACTGTCACAGAGAAAGGAATATACACCCAGGGTGACGGCGGGAATCGAACCCGCACCCGTTACAGCGCGACGACTCCTAGCGTAATGGTCCAAATCACTCATACATTATTATATTATTTGTCTATCAACCAGTATCATTTCATATCCCTTTATTGTAAATTTCTGGCAGCTCTTCTCAGGGCCGGATTTAAAGATTTGCCGCGCCTGTAGGCTACGATCGATTTGTCATATTACATTATTTACATTATTACACAATTTACATATTAAAATCATCTATGCATACTCTAAATCGAAATCAAAATAATAGGAGATGTTTTTTTAAACTGTTCTACTGTTTGTCTTTCAACTTAAAAATCAGGGGGGGAGAGTAGTCTTATTGGCACTCGACACGTTACCATGTTTACTACTAAATATTAGAACTGTCTATACGTTTACGGTTTCCTCATTCAATGAAAATTATTTGCTTCTTTCTTAAAAATATTAGTGCCTTTATAATAACTTTTTTTATTTCGAATGCCGCTTTGATAGTTCGTAAAATTTGCCGCTCTAGGAAACAGCCTATTTAGAAATCCGGCCCCGGCTCTTCTGAGAGAAAGCTTAACTACAGATAAACGAAGCATTAAAGCATTAATAATTTTTAGTATAAGTACAAGAGATTTTTCTTTTCCGTTTAGCTGAGAAACCATAGAAATAACTGAAACCGTTCCTCCGTATATTTTTGCTTTTTGAAAGGGAAAGATAAACTCTGTCCATCCGCTGTCTACTTTAGTTTCCTTTTAAAGGAAATACTTCCTGGCAAACGATAAATTATACAAACAAGAAAACTACACTTGTTACGTTTAGTTTTTTGTTACTAAAGTAGTTGTAAGTTGCACCTTGACCTTTTGGGTAAGGTTAAATGACGTTTTTAGGACGATTAAGTATCAGTTACCAGCATTTAATATTTTAAAGAGATTAGAAAAAAGAATAATTGAAATGAGAATTTTCGAGAAGAGCCATCGGTCAAATGTTATGATATCAGCCGTTTTTCTGTTTTGATGCACACATACTTAGTAATACTAGTCTTTAAAAGCAATAATTGCTTACAGTAATGGCCATTAAAGGCAAAAAAGCTACAACTGTTAAGGTTATAAAGTTAGTTATGTTCTGACTTTTGCACCAAATAAGGATTACTTAATACATTGTTTTAAACATACTTTTCCTTTTTATTTTAATTAAAAAGAATTAGAAAATATGGAAAATAGTTAGTGACATCGTGAGGATTTCTGTCCGTCATTCTTTAGCATGTCGTCTATATCCCCCCTTTCGATTATTTTCATGTTTGAAAGGTATGAAATTAGATATCTATTTTTTGTAGTTTTTGTTTGTACGTCTGAACAACCGAAACAGCGTCTTTCTGCTGTATAACCGTAATCTATTTCTATTTCCGTTCTTACAGACCAAAATTGGAGGGGTATGGGGTTTTAGAATTAAAATTTTATTTTTTCGTAGTACGTTTCTCCTTAAAGTGGTGGCAACACTGGCCGCCATACCCTACCAAATTTTGCTCTCCATGCGCTTCCTTCCCGTCATTAGCATTGGAGGTCACGTGATCTACCGATCTAATACTGTAACTATGACATCTAAGATAGTGACCCATTTTTCATTTTTTTACCCGCTTATCCATATCGTCAATATTTTTATGAATATTAAAGTAAGCGGAAAGTTGTCTACTTTAATTCTTCCCATCTTGCTTTTTCTAATTTTCTTGTGAAACTTATTAGAAAATCCGATAACATTATTATTAAAAAAATTTCAAAGAAATTATTTTCACTACGACTCCTAATTTAGTTTCATGAGGGCTCACACTAGGCTATACAAGGCTAAAAAAGTAGATTTAAAAACCGTATTTCCCCAACCTGTTTCTACGTCACCAGAAGTAAGGCACGGTGGGCGTATGTGCTCATCAGTAGTGGAAACTCGAGATGTCAACCTGTCTCCGGCGGAAGACGTTTACGAAGGTGTGGGCGGTTCTATGTGGCTGACCATCATCACTCTAAAAAGCCTCTTGCTATTTCGGGTGGCGTGAAATGATTTGTGGTGTTATGCTTGAAAAGTAGTTGTTGGCTTTACTGGTTTTTTAGATGCCATGTACACGTTTTATGAGGTAAAAAAAAAAAAGTGGAAAGGTGTTATTATTGTTTTTTTTTGTCTATGTGTAAACAAAATTTCCTAAATCTGAACTTCATTTTTTACAGAAAAATGTGACGATATGTTGAATTGTATAGCTAATGAACAACAGTGTAAATGGGGCTGTGCGGAGCCTTGAGGTTAGAACCTTGATCGGAAGCTCCCGCGATCGAGTCCTGGTACCACTGAAGACCCATCGAATATATGCGGAGAACGTGCTCGTTAAATCTGTTGGGTTCAAAAGTCCTGTGGGCGGTCATTGCACTGTTTCCCTCGGGTACAAGTCCATGGAGACTATTTCCCTCCCCTTCAGGGACATGTCTAAATTGTAGAGGTGGTGCGCGATAGATGACAGCATCTGTCACGTATATGTGTGAGTGTGTGTGTTGTGTCTGTCTTACTTGACGAAAGTTTATAAGCGGGTCTCTGACCAAGCACACAAGCCTGAAACTATACATCTACCAACCAACCAACAGTGTAAATAAAATCTGTTAATTTAAAAAAACATGCTTGCAGAAGGATGACAAATGACAAATGACAGTGATTGCGCCCTCTAGAAGGGAGAGTGTTGGCTCCATAGCCCATTATCCAGCTCGTCAGAAGAGACAGTCACAAGAGACACACAAAGAAGGACGACACAAACACATAGACAAATAACAACATTTATTGACAAGCACAAATATCCATGCCTTTACCGGGATTCCAACCCGAACCCAGCAGCTCCAAAGGCTAGTACACTAACCACTGCTCTGGCGGGCCGGCAACAAGATTATAAACTTCACTTGCAAATTTGGATTAGAAGCTAAAACTAACTAACTCCCCGGCACTTCAGTCCATGCTGTGGACCACAGCCTCTCTTACAATAAAACTCCAAAGCCGCCTGTCCTTGGTCTTCGCTTTCCAGTTCTTAACTTTCATGTCTTTTAGATCTCTTTCCACTTCATCCATCCATCTTTTTCTAGGTCTTCTTCTTTTCTCTCCCTGGCATTGCACCTGGAAAATTTTCTTTGTGCCTCTGCTGTCGTCCATTCTCTCCATATGTCCCAGCCATTGAATTCTCCTAGTTTTTACGATGTTAATAATGTCTTTTTGGATTCGAAGCATATCTATAATATTTGAGTGAAAGAAAAGAACCTTGCAAAACTTAGTCCATATTCTACCACCAGTTTTTATTCATTTTATTTCAACACAATTGCCCACAATTTTTCCCCATCAGAAACGTATGTAATTTCATTTATTAAAATAAAACTATTAGAATCAATTTTTTGAATATACCTTATAATATCTAAATCGAAATTTTTATTAAAAAAACAGACCTTTTAAATTTTGGTTATTTCTTCCGCATCTTTGATTGAAGAAGATTTTTAATGGCATTGTTTTCCGAAACATCCTTTCTTTTGGGCGCGCCCAGTGTTACACTTTGAAGCATCTTTCTTGTGATTGACACTGATAAGAAATGTTTTTTGAGTAATTGTTTCTTTTTTTGTTTCTGAATGATTGATGATGTGAGACAAATTGAAATTTTCATCCCTCCTCGAGTAGTGGTTGCAGAAAAGCATCGCACTTGGTTTTGTATATTAGAAATTCAATTAAATTAACCGATTTGGTGTGTTGATGAATAATTTAAACAAAATTAAATTCAGATTTGGACAAATTTTCTGTAGAAATTTACTGTACGGTCACCCTTGGCGAGTTTTCCAAAACCTCGCCAAAAGTCAGTATTTTGGCGACTTTTTGACAGCCACGATTTAAAGAAAAGGCCATTTTGAAAAAATTGACTGGCGAGAAAATGGATAAAAAAATCCCTGAAATCGTACATAATGAAAAAAAAAAAACAATACCTTTAATCCAAATTGCTCCGGGGAAACGCTCCTAGAAATAAATATTTATCGCCAAGTGCAAAAAAAAAAAAAAAATCGCCCCAATTATGACCTTACAGTAAATCTGATCCCAAATTTTCTTTTGGGAACGGTTAAATCTAATGTGGAAGTGAATTTAAGTGGTAGTTACTGTCGCAAATATAAGGTTAACTTGAGTTGTTTTCGTCATTGAAATATCCCATATAAACTAACTATTTATTTTTACAAATGTTATAAACTTCGACAACTTTGTTTTCGGAATTTCTCCCAAGGAAACTAAAAAAAACCACCAGGGAATATTTTTTTTCCTATATCAATAAACGTAAAATAAATTTGAAAGGGAAATATCATCTGGTTGTTTTTTATAAAATTCTCCAAATATTTAAAATTAAATAATCAGTTGATATTTTGAACAGCAAAATTGTTATGCTGTTTTTACTATTTTCATCTCTGTTAAAGAAAACTCAAATGCTGGAGCAATCCTGTTAACCCTCTAATGCATGAATTTTTTTTTCATCCCGAAAAAATATATTTGTATCTTTAATACTCATACATTATGGCAAAAATACTGAAAAAAATTAACTGCATTGGAACTTAAATAATTTAATTTTTTTTTTAAATTTTGCCATATATGGCAAAAAACCACGACAAAATTCCAATTTTGATAAGAATGATGAGAAAACTACTAAATATATTTTAAAATAACCCTATTGAACTATAATTATTTTTTCAAAACAATTTATTTGTATTTAGTACTAATATTATTGTTCTTTGAATGCTGCCAAAAACGTAATTTCACAACATTAAATAACTCCATTCTATAAAGAGAAAAAAAAAACCACAAATTTGTCGAGAAGCAGCTCTACTTTAATAAAATAAAGTGGATTATGTGTTACTTGTTGTCATATGGCAACAGTGTGCATTAGATGGCTAAACTATTGCATTAGGGGTATAGGTCTATCACGGTGACCTTCCCTCTAAATTAAGTCATTAGTTAGCTAGATCTATTTCTTATGCAAATTCTGCCTTTTAGATGATGTCACCCACATAGATGGATTCGGCCATGGAGGCTAACAAAAGTTATATCTCATTTCTACCGCAAATCGAGACATTTAGAGCGCACCATCTGTTGGAGAGGTTTTCTTCTTCTTTACCTTTGTTGTAGCGTAGGCGAAAAATAATGCTTTACAGGTAAGTGCGACTGTTTATGAGATATACAGGCAAATTACGAGCAGAGCACTTAGTTTTGGGATTAAAAATACATATTTTTTAATTTTGTCACAGCATTATAGAGACAGCTGTTTATATGGTGCCGTAAACTGACACTTAGAAAATCTTCCAATAAATATTAACTGTTGTGTAGTAGCACGGAAAATTACAGGCTCTGTGTGTGACAAATAAATTTTATCATAAAACTACTTGATTAAATTAGTTAAAACTTTATGGAGTATCCAAGTAATTTAAAATAGTAAAATGTGTAACAGTCACTTAGGATCGCTTCTAAACAAGATTGTACACGCTCAACTTAAAACACTCCCTATAAAGACATTGCTTGATTGCTAATCTAAACTTTTCCACGCTTATAATTGGCTATTCAATTAATATTTTTTCGTAGTTCAGGAATGGACTATAGCATTTAATTAATTTAGTACTTTTTAATTTTTTTTAAATATTCGATATACCAATATTTTTTCTTAATATTAAGAAACATCGAGTCCAATCTATACAATATGATATTTAGAACAATACAATTATATTCATCTTAATTTTTAAAAAAATGAAATGGTAAAAACTAAATTTCACTCACTTGTAATTAATCTAAGAAATTTAGTTAAATATTCATCCATCTTTATTCAAAATAGATAATGTAATTTTAGGACCCCAAGTACTTAGCAGTGTCTGGAATCTGACAAGAAACCCATTCCCAACCTTTCAAAACACCCGAGCGTTGCTACACATAAACAGACGAAAACATCCTTGTTTTCACAAGAGTAAAAATGAGTTACTTGTGTTTAGAAGTTCTTTATGAAAGGTTTCTTGTTCGGAGCCACGTCGAGGGATAAAATAAGTCTCTAAGGAAGGACTTGGTTTTAGAAATGTGTATAGGGCCGCCCCTATAGAGGTGCAAATTCACGGTAAAAAATGGTTGATGTAACAGAAATAAACCATAAATTTACAGAAAAATACTATTACTTTGTTTAAACATTCCCCCCCCCCCAAATATGCTGTTTAATGTAAACACAGAATTTTATGTTTTTAATAGCGTAAAGAATACAAAAAAAAAATTGTAAATTTTACCAAAAGATATTTACAGAGGGGGGGGGGGGGAACACTGTTAGTTCCTTTAAGCAGTTATTTTCTGTAAATATGCCGTTTAATATTAAAGCAGATTTTTCCGTTTATAACAGTGTAAAGAGCACTAAAAAATTTGTTAGTTTTACCGAAAAAAAATATATATTTACAAAAAGACACTGTTAGTTCCTTTAAGCAGTTCGTTTCTGTAAATACGCTATTTAATATAAAAACAGATTTTTCCATTTTTAACATCGTAAATAGTGCTAAACTAAAACCGAATAAGCATTTTAACTGTTAGTGGAATAACTGTACGACGAAATCGCACATTTGTTAAATTGCGTAACTATATAGATCTAAAGGATCGTGGTTTCGAACCCGGGGTAGCTTGTTAGTTTTCCTCTGTAGAATTTAGGATACCAGCTGGTGTAACCGGGGATGCGATTGCCTGTCTGGGGAAGTAAAATATTGTTGTTTCTTTGTAATTTGTCTGTTAAAACCAGTTTTTTTTTTGATTAAAATTGCAAATTGTTCTTATATAAAGCAGATTTTTCTCTTTGAATAAATACGGTATTGTTTTGGCACATCAAGTTAAAAAAAAATTTCCGTAAAAAAAACCGAAAAACCAAATAATCACCAGTGCGGGAACTTTTCTTGATCAGCTCTACAAACCTTGTTTATATTTAATTTCAACTAAGCTTCTTAAACGATAGCGTAGTTGCCGGCAAATAAGTCGCCAAGCGTTTGTTTGGGCTCAATATTGAAACGATCAATAGCTTCAGTTAGCAAACCTGTTTTTGAATTGGTATTACTTGGCAACATTTCTGTCGTATTCTTATCTCTAGACCGGGGCCACTTTTGTTTGTCTCACCCTGTATAAATATATCCTAGGGTCGTCCTTGTTGGTCGACTTTGGTTGGTATACCGAGGCAGTAATTTGATTTGTGCACAGGCCCCATACAAATGTGAATTCATACAGGAACTTGCGCTATTCCCAAAATTAGCAAAACAATGAAGAAAATTTATTTGACTAATGAAATTTTATTGTATATCCTATTGAAAAGGAAGATTTTCTCTCTCAAAAAACGTGGTAGTGCTTTGTAAATATAGGGCCAAACAACACATATTTTCTTTGTCAGTTCCATTTAAAATATTTAAAAAAAAACTCGCCTTGTAAAAGGTATACAACTGCCAAATATATTTAAAATTAATTTATGTATAAATAAACTAAAAATAATGTATTTTTCCTCCAAAGTTACCATACAAAAGTAGCAATAAACTTAGTTTGTATGTTCATTTAATTAACTCATAAAATAAAAAAATGTAACTCAAAAAAAGGATAAAATTCAGTAAATGGACAAAATAGGTGTAATTTTATTGCTCTTATTAAAAAAAATATGCTTGTTAGATTTGCAAGATTGTGGTCCAGAAAAAAGATCAGGACGATCATATCAAAATTTAAAAAAAACAACACAATTTGTAGCATGAGAGTGGAGGAAGCAACCTAATCATTGGCGCATATAGTTTATTAGGTCATTTCTCACCTAATAATCTATATTTGCGCCAAAATTACGTTGTTTTCTTCACTCCCATGTTTCTTGCGCAAAGTTGAAGATATTTTCTGATTACTATTTGTAGCATTGAAATTTAATCTTAAACGATTATTATCTTTATTTATAAGAGACACATTGAATGAATTATTTACTTTCGATAAAACTGAAACGTATATCTGCTTATCATACTGCTAGTCAAAACATTACAACAAGCGGTAGCACTCTTTTTGGGTATTATTTGTTTAAATATAGCCGTCAGCACATTTTTAACGATGTTTTTAAAGGGTTATAAATTCTTTTGACTTTTATACTTAGGGGCCATCCATAAATGATGTCACGCTTGAAGGGGGGGGGGAGGGGGTTCACTTAGCTGTGACACTTTGTGACAAGGGGGAGGGGGGGAGTTACAAGAAGTGTGATATCACAAACATCTATTAAAAATTTACTACTTAACAGAAACTGAAAAAAATCAGAAAAAAAGTCCTTCTAGATTCTTACCATCGTCTATTCCGCTGTGTCAAACAGAGGAAGGAGTTAAAGCTCCCATAGACACATCTGATGGAGGACATTACGATTACCAATTTCCATCGTTATTTGCGGCACAAGTTTTGAAACTTGATCAAATTCTTCCACGCTCAGTGACAATTTTTAAAGTTTTGCCTTATGACCTTTACTGCCCTTCAGTGCAAAGTGTGTTAGCTAAACGTATTTGTAAGATTTGTGGCATGTATTTTGCATCCCACGTCATGCTGAAAACACATCATGCAGATAATAAAACTGAAGAAAAAGTTTTACCAGAAGTTGCACGAGTGAGGCCGCTACGTATAGCTGCACGCAGACAAAGAGAGAGTTCATGGCTATAATTGCTCTCAGTGAAAATGTTAAGGTTGCCGATTGGATGGATGAGGATGATATTGATATTAGAGGACTTACTATATCCCCGAGGATGATGACAACAATATGCCTGGTAATCTCAATGAATGACCATATGTCTTCTCCCTGGGAGGAATCTTCCTCCCAGGGAGTATGTTCATTTGTTGAATGGAAATAGTTTAAAGATCCAGTCCTACTTTAAAACCCTGGTTTCTATACATTACCTCTTTTGTATGAATTTTTTTTTATGAGCATGACAATTTGTGACATGGGGGGGGGGGGAGGGGGTATGGTGAAGTGTGAAACTTTGTGACATAGGGGAGGAGGGGGTCAAAAATATGGAGAAAAAGTGTGACATCATTTATGAACAGCCCCTTATTTAAAGATTTTTTAAAAGTTTGAAGTAACGGGACTGAACCGCAATAGATATAAGGCTCTTTTGCCATCAGTATCCAATTGAAGTGTTTTCTACTAAAATATTGTTTCTTTAAATACTCATTAAAACTTTATGAATTAAATTTTAAAATGCAAAGCACTAAATTGGGCAACAAAGCCTTAATTGGGTTCAGGGCCGTCGCTAACAAAAATCGACTGGGGGGGCGTATGCCACTTTTGCCGAATAAAATATTAATTTAGCTCTCGAAGTTGCCGAATCGGTTTAAAAGAAACATAATTATTATTAATTATCAATTTAATTGGTGGTGATGCTAATTCAGGAATATTATTAATTAAAATTAGCAATTAACACACATTTATTAATAATAAAATTAATTTTATTATAAGAAGTCGGATTTCTTCATTAACAATAAACTTAAACTTATGGTAATTATTAAAAAGCACTTTAAAATCCTTATTTCGGTTTATTATTACTGATTTATTATTAGTTAACAAAATTTTCACGTTTGGGGGAAATCTAAGGCTGCCTATTTAAAAAGACGATAATTTCAAAAAATAAATTCTTATCCTCCCCAGAAGAAAACGGTGTTTTATTTTAGTTTTACCAAATAAAATGGGACAAACTAGACATTTTATTGAAATGTATTACGACATATTTTTTTATTTGTGAGTTAAACTAACTAAAACAAAATAATAACAACTGAAATAACTCAAGATAAAAAAAAATTCCAAACACGAAAAACGAGATAATTATTTTTAACTTGGGTAATTGAAACTGCAAGTTAAAAATTGAAGTTGTGTTTTGGTTTAAAAAGCTATAATTCTGTTTGCCAAATACTTTACGTTACTGTATTCCTGTTACAGACGCATAAATTCGTCACCTGACTGTCAGGTTTTCCAGCATCACACATTTATATTTTTTAATATTTTAATTTTAAAATTTAAATCATGGAAGAGTTATTTTTTATCATCTTACAGAAATACGAATTTTAAAAAATTAAAGAAATTAAATTTTTTTAGTTAAAATTTTACAGTTTAATCTTATGCAGTGAAAACAAGTTTGCACTTTAGCTAATAGGCAAGAGCGAAAATTTCCCAACACGCTGATAAAAATATATTCCTAACTTAATAATCTTAAAACCCATTTTTTTTAGCACATTCTAGAAAAAAAAGTTGATTAAATATAAGTTTTTCATTTTCTAAATAATTATTTATTGCAAAAAGTTCTAAAACAATACTACGACGGTTATATATAACCGTCACCCGAGTATCGCTTATTATTATAGGAGCCAGAACTTTAAAAAACGGTATTTTCATCCTAAATTTTAATACACAACTTAAATTACTGTATTATTTAAGACATAGAATAGAAAAAGAAAATACTCATAGTATAATCATTTTTAAAGGTAAAAAAATGATAGGTAGCTTTTTTAAATCGAACAGCTACTTTTTTCCCACCTACACCTTTTTCCCTCCTTCTGTACAATATTAAAATTATGAAGGGATGGAATATTGCTAATCAAACTAAGAATATATTGCCGATTTCTTTAGAAAAAGGAAAATTACAAACTAATTAAAAGCAATAGTCCAAATTTTTAAATTGTGTAACACTAATTTGACTTTAACAAACTTAATTTGTTTTACTACACATTTTTACGCCATCATAATAATAGGAATGCAATTAATTTATCATACCAATAAATCTTAAATTCGGACGGAAAAACGCGATTCGTGAATGATCAAAAATTTAAAAAATTGCTCACTGGACACTACTTTTCTATGACAATGTTTATGAAAATAGCACATTAAAAACACATTTTATATTTTTAAGACACAATTAATTTAAAAATTGAAAACTATTGAAAATGAACTTTTGTTAATTAAATTTTTACCTTTAAGCGGGCTTTTAGCCACTCAGACTCACGAATGACATAAAACTCGTCAAGATCCATGCAGAGAGGGAAATAATATCAACGTTCCCTTCAGCAGTCAGCACAGAGTAAAATACCATGCTGCCAAAACCAAAGATTCTAAGGCTAAAGATTGGACTTAGTGACGCACCAGCAATAAATTTAGTGCCTTATCTATTTTTCGTACATTGGTCAGTCTGGGAAACTGCTCTGCTCAAACATCTGGCAAGTACTGAGAAAAATACTAGTTCTTCTAAGAAAAGCAAAGTGTGGGAGGTCTTAAAAATAATTGTCTCAAGTTTCAAACAAGGACCCTGCTCCGGTATGGTGGACCCTGCCGTTTTCTTTGGTCATAAAATCTTAACGGTTTCGTCTCCTGCTCTGATAAAAATCATAGATAATTTTTGCTGAAGCTGGACAATAGGGAATCGGGTTTTGTTCTTGGAGTGGAGGCGACAAGAAAAATCCCCAACCGTCCTTTCCCACGCAAAACACTTCGACCCTTTCCCCGATCCCCTAGGGGAGAGGGGCGTCGAACAAAAATACCCCCTTGTAAGTTTTTCGTGGAAGACGGTGGTCATTTTATTGCCTCAGATAACTTCCCTTGAACCATTTATTACCGTTACGTGTGCTGTGAGACTGGGGAACAGAGATGTTTCCATTTTCCCCCTTTTACAGTTAGTTTGAATCATCTGTTTTGTGCTGACGTGTTGTTTTTTATCAACTCGAAAGATGAATATTAAGAAAAATCTTCAAATTTGCGAATGATACTTAGGAACTCTTTAAAAAAACAAAGTAGATTATTAACAAAAATTCTTTATTCATTAAAAAAGAAGATACTGGATAAACTATTTGCGCCAGTAATCTACGTCGTTTCCTTCAATGATGAAATTCTCAACTTTAAAAAATATGGATGTATCTGATTTTTTAAAATTAAAATGCTACTAAACAAATCTGGTTCAGTCGCCTCTGAAGCGGGGCCTGGAACTGTAATAATTATAAACTTATCAATATTTTTTCTCATCGGCCAAATTTACGCCTTCAGATTTGCTGCCTTTGGGGGGGCATAACCTGGAACTGATAAGGGCCCCTCTTGTGAAATTTATTTATGTAGAAAAAACGATTTTTCAGTTTCAATTTTAGGAGGATTAAATTATATAATTTTTGAGTTTTAAGAAGAAAACATTTCTTATTTCTGCTACATTTTTTTAATAAAATACTTTTTAAAATTCCTAAATTACTGGTTGTTCTAGGCATGGTCTGAAGGAGCCCGTTGATAAATCTGACTAAAAATTAATATCATCTATCCTCTATGAATCTCCTAGGGACCCTTCCAGTTAAATATATTACTGCATTGAAAAATTTCGCATATTCAGTAATTTTTTTTCAAAGAAGGAAAAAGGACGTTTTTGAAAAAAATGTGGAAAAGTCCAATTAAAATATAATAAATAATGATAACGAATTTTACAAAACTAAGTACACTTTCTGCATTGTCTTTTATCGTGGAATAAAATTTCTGGACCCACATGAGTCATTAACTTCAGATTTTTTGCGAATACTTTTTTTTAATATTAAATTAAAGAAAAAAAATTCGAAGAAAAAAAGCCCTTTTAGCTTTTTACGGGCCCCTATGCAGTGCATAGTATTTTTATCTGTATACATATGTCACTAAACAAAAGTTCATAGTTCGGGGTTAAAAAATAAATAACAAACATTTTAAAAATATACCGAATGTCTAAATGGTTCGTCAAGAGATAAGTCGGCATTTGCGTAGTGTCCGGATTTTGATCGGTTTACTCATTTCACTAAACAAAAATTCATAGTTCGGCATTAAAATATAAATGACAAACATTTGTAAAATTTGCCGAATGACTTATTGGTTCGTCAGTAGTTATTTTAGTCAGCATTTTCTTGGTGTCCGGATTTTGATCTGTGTACACATTTCACTAAACAAAAGTTCATAGTTCGGCATTAAAGTATAAATAACAAACATTTGTTAAATTTGCCGAATGACTTAATAGTTCGTCAGGAGTTTTGTGAGTCGGCATTTGCTTTGTGTTCGGATTTAGATAGATGTACACAAAACACATTTCACTTAACAGAAATTCATAGTTCGGCATTAGAGTATAAATGAAAAACAGTTGTTAAATTTGCCGAATGACTTAATAGTTAGTTAGGAGTTTTGTGAGTTGGCATTTGCGTTGTGTTCGGATTTTGATCGGTGTACACGTTTCACTAAAAATTTCATACTTCGATATCAAAATAAAAATGACAAACATTTCTCAAATTTGCCGAATGACCATTTAAAAATAAAACTTGGGGGGGGGGGGCGAGACGCCCCCTTCGCCCCCCTATAGCGACGGCCCTGATTGGGTTGTTTCAGGTGACGTACCGCTTTCCAGCTTTCATTCCCCATTTCCCTTCTATGGGTGGATTTGTTCCCATGCGTCATTGAATCACCAATCGAGGCTCGATTTTTTAAAAAAAACTTCATTCACCATTTCTGTTGCCGCTCAAGACCTGAAACACGCCCATTTTTCTGGGAATGGATTAATTATTCTTCATAATAATGGCCCATTCCATTATGCTGGGGTGTATTTGTGTGTGTGGGGGGGGGAGGGGGGGGGGGTCAGAGACATTAAATAAAATAGACTGCGCATTCAAAATAGTAAAACAGTTTACCTTTATGTCTTTTTGTCTTCAACATCCCAATTCGCAAGAGGAGAAAGGTTGCTATGCTACTTGCTACATATGGCAACTTATCGCTACCGTTTCGTTACGAACTATTTCAAATTGTCGCCAGATCTGAATATCAGTTGGCAAGCCAAAGTGGTGACTCGCATCTATTTCCAAGTCACGTGAATCGCCATAATAGATTTAGAAAGTAGTAGATCTGCCCCTAGGGGGAAAAGTGAAGCCACTTGTGAACCAGTATCCCATAAGGCAGTTCGCAAGCCCTAGCACATGGTATGCCATACGCCACCAGATAGCACCATGAGATAATTTGACTAATAAAAAATATATAGACAAAAAATATGCTAGCATAAGTTTATAGCTGGATATATATTGATAATTTCTGGCAGACATGAGGTTTATATTTATAAAAGAAACACATTAAAAACGCAATTTTTATTGCATGTAATTCTTCGGCAAAAGCATTTTTTTGCGAACCAGTATCCCAAGATGCATTGCAAAAACGGCGAAATATGGATTCATCACACAAACGCGCGGTTTGAATTGCGTTGTACGGGATTGCGCAATTGATGATCTGCTTACTGGTCATCAACTAAATTCTTTGTTTTTTATAAGAAAAATTAAACTGAAATAACACTGAATTTTCAATAAAAGCAAATTCGAGTGGATTGTTTGTAAGCTTTTGAAAAAAAGATGATACATATTTTCATTTTTCTTACATTTCAGATTATTCTTTCAAAATTTTAATTGTACCGTCTGGTTTACAGCTTAATAGCTCCAAACAAGAAAGCAATACAAATTACGAATCATGAAGCGTATTTTTATTTTATGTAAAGATGTCTTATTTATTTATATTCCGCTGATAAAATAGTGAATATCAACACTTTAATTTATTAATTATCTGAAAATACGAGTCCTTTTAAAAATAAGCTTGAAATATAGTTCAAACTCAGTGAAATTTTGAAAATACTGCCAAGTGTGCACATGGTAAATTTTAGCCTTTCCAATTTTCCTTCAATAAAATACTCATCCAAGGTTTAGTGAACTATAATTTTCCTGATACACTTACTCAAATCATCATGAAGGCTGTGCTTTTGAAGTTCAAGTAAGCTGAGTTTCATTGTGTTCCTGAATTTGTGATTTTGCTGTTACCGGCATATACCTTTATATTTCAGAAATTTTCTGGGAAAAAAAATCGAAATTTTTATGATATAACAAATCGTTGCGATTTGGAGATTAGCGTTACGTTGTCATGCTACGAAAATGCCAAAATGTTGTAATATATTTCAATTTCATACAACTCGATAGGTATAGCAAACCTACGTTAAATTTTACAGCTCGCCAATGAACTAACCGGCCGTTATGTCATAGCTGTTCCGAGAATTCTAATCTTGTGATAAATAAAATTGAATATAAATTACAGTTTTTTCTGATAGAGGGGCATTTGTGTTTTTGGTTTAAAAAAAATGCAACAATCAATTCAGAATCATCTATTCTCCTGTGTGTTTGTTCATTTAAAGGGGGAAATGGCAGACCTGCTAAAAGAATTTTTTTTATAGAATGGAAAATAAAATATCTTCTAAATTGTAGCTCAATAGTTTCACCAATACCTTTAAAAATTGTGTTGATTGATTGACCTTTATATTTTTGAACATTTGATGATTTTAACACAAGAAGTTCAATTTGTTAGACAATCACCCTTATGCATAAATTGTGTTATGTCAGTTATGGCTATATCTTGCTTGTTCTTTTCCCCTAAGTATTTATATTGCAGGAAGAAACCAGAGTCTGTGAATTAGTTATACTATACCAAAACCGACCTTAAGTTTGCAGTATACAAATGTTCTACGAGAAAGAGGGTAAATAGTTCTCATTTTTGAGTGCGAGAATCGAATACAAAAAGGTATTTCACATTCAATAAACAAATTTATTTGTTATTTCAAGACATACATTTATTATTTTTATTAGTTTAGCTTCAAGAGTGTTAGTCGTTATTTTTTTAATTATTTTTTCCTTCAGATTTATTTTGATCAGTAACACGCACGAATATCAGGGTCAAATTATCAACCAATCGGAGCAGGCGAGCAGCTACGGCGCGAGCCTTCGGCGCCAGTTGTGTTTATGCAAATTCCTCTGCGCAGTACATTTCTCTGCTGCAAACTTAAGGTCGGTTTTGGTATACCTTGATATACGTTGTCAAAATATTTACTGATTAGAATAAAATCTCAAAATAAATAATCAAACTAAAGATATTTTCAAAGTTACAAATTTTTATTAACATATACTTAAAAAAACATCTTGGTACATGAGTTGTAAATAAATAGTAATGAAAAATGAGTTGTATTAAAAATATAATGAAAGGATAAAATTCAATATAACAATATATATAGGAAAGAGACCTTCATACACACACATACTCATTTGACAAACTCTTTACAATCAATACATACTACATTGAAAGTATACTATTTCTGGCAGCAAAATTTTTCACTTTAAAGGGATTTTTTCTGGATTATTATACACTAGCTATGTTGAAGAGAACAAAAACTTGTTTTAAGTTAGTGTTACAAAAGTAATCCTTTTTCCTTTGCTAGCTGCATGCTTTACCTATTTTCAAAGTAGACTCTTCCTTGATCCATGATTTTTATTGTTTGGAAATGGGGAGTTTTACCATACTTTTATTTTGTAGAAAGTTACACTACAAATAAGTTATTTTTGCAAAAATAAATCTTTAAGGGAATAGTTTAAAGTGACACGTTTTTAGATAACTTTTTTTATTGCTAATATGCCTAATTACATAAATATTAAATATAGTTTTTTAATTTTGGTATTTATAATTAATGATGTCAATTTTTTTCTTTTTGGCATAGAATCAGTCTTGTGTCTTTAGTATAGTACTAGTTTTGCATGCTGAAGTTCTTATGTGCTGCAATCCATTCCTCCTCAAGATTTAAAAATATACGTAAGCACACAGAAATGAATAAAAAATAATAATTTTATCAAAATTAAAAATAAAAAGTGGAAATAAACTGATACAAGTAATTTCATGATTAAAAGCATTGAGCTTTGGCATTACATAATTTTAAACAAAAACATGTTACCAATTTTCTTTTGTAAAACATTTCAATAATGTAAATATGTCAGTAAAAAATAAAGTAATAAAATATTTCAGATCCTATATAGCACATAGTTGCTAAAAACATATGCAATTGCATAAAACCTTTTATCAAAAAAATATTGCACAAATTCATAGCAAAATATTTGGTCTAAAATAGTATGTTTTCTGGAATATGAGAATCAAAAAAAGATTTCTTTTATCAAAATATTTTAATATAAAAAAACATTTTTATAAAAATACTTCTTTTTCAAAAAAGCTCATACTTTTAACTGACAAATATTTTTATGCAGAAACTTGCATAGCATTGACAAGTAATTTTTTTTAATAAGGCACAATTAACAGGCGCGATATTAACAGGGTTCAGCTGTACACATTTAAATGCTTATTTAATAGACATTTCATCTCATTTGGAATTATACTTTGTCAGGATTATGTTGAAACTCTTCCAAGTCTTTTAATTTTACAAAAATGAATCATCCAATTCAGTGAGATTCAAATCGTCATTTTTCCCTTTTCCCCTAGACTTGGTCTTCCTCAAGGCAACACCACCTACAGTATCCTCTTCAGAAGAAAGAGAGGATCCTGAATCAACCTGACACAGTGGGTAGGTTTTCCTAATTTTATGCGACAACGATGACGAAAGGCTCACGTTTCTGTTGTTCTGGAATTTCCTTTGAGACCCTAGAGAGGTATTGAGGCTGGATGGTTGGAACAGGCTGGTTTTCGGTCTGTTTTGTCTTGGCATGGTTGCGTTTAGTCTTTCTGCAACCTGTGAGGCTAAATCTTGTGTCATGCTGTCTAGGGCTAAGTTCCAATTTTGAAAATGGTCAACATTTATTGACATTTCTGGTTCTTTTGGTTCGTCTTTTTCTAATATTTGGTAGTTAGGATAGTCTTCTGAACATACTGTATCATCTATGAGTTCTTCGGATTGTTCAAAGAACAAGTTATCTGCTTTAGTGAGAAGGGTATCGGCTAATTGTTCCAATTCTGTAAGCAAGAATTCTATTGGGAGAGGATAGTCTTCGTTATTGACTATTTTTGGATGTTCTTTGTTCATATATTGGGTTAATTTTCTTTTAATTACTTTTTTGGTATCTTTAAAATTAATCTTCTTATTTGGGTTTAACTTTCTTGATCGGCTTTTGATTAATAGAGATCGCAAAAAGGCAAGCAGGAATACGTGAAAAGTTATTATTAAAATGAGAATGAAGGTTGATAATAGTTTAATGATGTTGTGATCATTGTTGATGATTTCCGGCTTTCCATAGTCTTTCAACATCGATTGCATTGCTTTAACACAGATGAATAATGGATGGTGTAGTTTGTGAGGTACACTTACATGTTTTGTCATCACGCTGCAGATGAATACAAAAATGATGAAAATGACAAATACAGAGAGAACAACTTTCATCGAGCCAATGAGCCTATTTAAGAGCCTCTTTAGTGTCTGATTAAAGTATAATACTCTTAAGGACTTTATCAAATGGAGGAAAATAATAAGTGTTAGTAAGTAGTGAGATGCCATTTCGAGATGAGCTGCGGGTGATACTTCTATATTTGAGTTGAAACGAGTTTCTTTTAATTTTGATAACATGATTTCAAAATGTATCATATAAAACATGTAGACAACTATGTAAATAACTGATATTATGTCAAATGATGCAGCAAAAATATTCCACCAATTTTTCAAGTAAAAAACACCACTTTTTAAAATACGCCAACCAAGGAGTTTCATTTTGATCAAAGCCACAAACAAAAACACAACATGCAAACAAAAATTGGCGTCATAAACTGTAGCAGCGTTGTCTCGTAACTTGAGGGGCAAGATATCTTCCGTAAACAATATACCGACCTCCCCAACCTCAAATAGAAAATTCACGGAGAACAGAGTCGACGATGACGGATTAAACAGCAAAAGTTCCACGCTAACTGCACTGAACTTCAAATCCAACAAATCAATGGCAAACATTTCAACTTGCTCCTCAGCTTCATGTTCTTCATTACTGAGAAGCACAAACTTGTCTTCATGATAATAACTCCCGTAATGTCCGTACAACTTCCGTCGTTTGTAGCCTTCAACCGATGAACTAGAACTATGATTACTGGTAACACAGGTTTGGTATAAGGCACTTTGTGAACAGTGTGGCACTTTAAACAGCCTTATAGCTGGTTTTCCGATCTTTATGCATCCAGTGGAAAGAAGTAGGCTGTATTCAGAATTTTCTGTCAGATCTTCTCTTCCACCGTAAAGTCCATCCATAAAATCAGTTTCAAACCAATCTCGCAGCTCAGTAGTTGGGTGAAGAGACTTCGACCATTTTGAAGGGTCATTAGTTCTGAAGAGAAAAGTTAATTGTAAGCATTTTATGCAAATGTAGTTTAGTAAAATTACAAATCATTTTAAAACTTGTAAGTTTAGGTTAGGTTTAGTGCCAAGGTCTGCTTTTGGCTGCACTGCCTAATTTAACAAGGAATTAAAAATTAAAGGCAATTCTAAATGGCTTTTGGAAGTTGTATTTAATACGCATTTCAAAAAATTTATTTAATTATTGAACCATAAATAATTCTTTAATCCATAATAAATTGGACCATAAATAATTCTTTTTAAATTAATGAGTTATAATTAAGTTGGGGAAGCAGACTTTACATGAATTTATTTTAATGGAATTTAAAAGAAACTTTAGCTTAAGGCATTATTAAAGAATAGGGGTTTCTACGATAAAGTTGAGACACTCACGATCCTCGAATGATGAATATATGATTTATTTTAAGGATTTCGCTCTCTGTCCCTAAAGGCCTATCTTAGTATAGGCTTTCATTTAGATAAATGCTGTTTTACTTACCTAAAAAAGGCATTGTTAATGGAAGTTCTTTGTAGATATCTGATCTTGGTGTCTTGAGGAAGAGCCAGGGCCATCAATAAAGCAAGCATAAGAATGTATTGCCAAAAGTAACTGAAAAATAATTCAATTAAGGAATTGTGTATTTATTACTTTTTGTGTAACATAGGACAGAGTTAAATCATATTACATTGATGTGCTAAAAAATTCAAAAACAAACAAGTATTATCTTAAGTATTTAAAGAAAATCATGGATATTTAAATTAAGAGCTCATCGTTATGTCAGCAATAAAGGTGAACTATTTTTCCTTAAATGTAGACATAAAATTTTTTATATTCTATAAAATATGCATGAGTATTAACTTAAATCAGGCTTTTTATAAATCATTGAAATTTTGAAAATCATACATAAACAAAACAAGATAAATTTGTTACCTTTGGAAACTGAATACCCGGTTTTCTTTCATTATAAATCTTCGAAATTGTTCGAGGATTTGCTCCTTTGGAGGTCTTAAATATTTTTTCAAATATTCTATTCGTCTATAAGTGGCATCCAATCTTCCGATTTCACTTATGACAGTTTCTGCTGCATACAGATCAGTGGAACTTATTGGTTTTGGAGGTTTTCGTTGAAAATGTGTCCAGATAGTTGTTAAAACGGAAAATAAGAAAGCCTGCAATAAATGAAATGGTACTTATTAATAAACCCGATTTCTTTACAAGGTTCTTGTATTAACAAAACCAATTAAATAAATTTTTATCTTGGATTAATTTAATTTACAATAACAGTTATCAATAAGTGGAATACTTATTAGGCAAGGATGCCAACAATAGAGGAGTCAAGGAAATAGACTAAGTCATGGAAATTTTAAGGGAAGGAGGTTTTCATCAGTCTGTCTGCTTGTTCTTCTCTATTTCAAATTCCATACTAACTATCATATTTCTTTTTAAAAATTGTTTCAAGGACCAATATTAAAAAATTCTATTCATCAGTCTGTAACTCTCTGTATTCTTGTACATCTGTTCATACTCCTTTTAGTTTTTGTTCTAAGAGCTACTAGTCTGAATTCATACAAATATTTTTTTACTGAAATGTTTTATTGTAAATATATTAAAAGTGCAAATACTTCTGTAAACATATTAAGCTGTTGAAACAACATAGAATTGTACTATATATTTTTTAGGATTCACACTGGTATTTCAACTTTTGGAATTGGAGAAAGTTTGGTCATTATTACACATGCTAAAGCAGCTTCATTTAGAGAATAAAAGAACAACCTCAACTGCTCATGGTGAGTCTCCCTCAACCAGTCTTCCACTTGACAAAATATCCGTTGTAATTTTTTCTTTGAAGGAACAAGAACCTATAGCAATTTTAAGAACCCATCTGCTCTATATTGTACGAAGATACTGTAACGATCTTGCAAAGTTTAGCAACATCAACCCCAATTCAAAATACCTTAAAGAAGGGCAAAGGTTAGAATGAGATAAAAATGATGCAAGGCATCAATTTACATCGACCAACAGAAAATTTCCCTAAAGAACTGAATGGAAACAATGTGAAATCCCTTCACATAAAAAAATTATATGGACACACGATTGAGAAAATCTTGTAAATGCTTCAGTGAAAAACATGCAAAATATGCAAATTCAGCAGCTTCAAGGAGTTGTTAACAGAATACTTGACTGCTGTCGGTTTTTAGTTAAAGAAATGATGGCATTTCATAAAAATGTTTGTTGAAGGTAAATTACCCAAACTCTTCCAAGTGTTGTCAAAATACAACCCTGACACTAGAGTTTACTATAAGAAGATAAAAAGAAAAAGAGATACAATAAAAAATAAATTGGCCCCTAGCTTGTTATACTAATATAGTTTCGATCATGTGCACAATAAATATTCAAAAAATTATCAACTGTAAATGAAAGCAGGTTTTTCATTATTGCTTCCACCCAAGATGTGAATAAAAAAGAACTACATTAATTATTTATTAGATATGTCTACCAAAATGAGAACCAATTGCAACCTTTAGAGAGACTTATTGCGGTATTTTCCACAAGTAGTGCTACTGGACAAAGTTTAAAATATAATGTGTTTGAAAAATTATCGCAATCTTAAAGGAAATCAGTCTTAAAGGAAAGTGGGACTGGTTTTTATGTTTTGGCGTTTCACCCACAGTGCGTTGGTAATCGAAAAATCATTGTTCTTCTGCCCCAAAGAGACTTGAAAAAAATTCTGGAAGAACTGTATAGGCTCTTCAACTCAGGCTGTAAAATACACAGTGTGTTTGTTGAGGAAATGACCCACCAAGCACCATCCAGTGGTGAAAGGATGAGACTTAAACATGGTCAAACGATGTGTTGATCCAGTAAGGGCCAAGCAGTGCAAGTGATTTTATCATGTTTCGCTGAAGTAAACTCTTCATTACAAAAGATACAAACGTTTAAAGACGAAAGTGCAACAACAGCAAAAGGGATTTAAACAAAAACTGAATAACGTTGTAGTGTTACTTCACATGGCTGATTATTTGTTCTCAATTCTACAACCAGTGACTGTATGTTTACAGGGTATAGCCCTAGATTATATGGTGGTGTACAGCCATCACAACCCAAGTTGAAAACCATACTGAAAATGCTCGAAACGATGCAACTTGGAAAAATGTTTTACATAAAGCTAAAACTTTTATGTGAAAAATTGCATAGGAAAACTTATTCCAAAACGAATACAGAAAAAAAAGATTTATGGATGAAATTGGAGTATATGAGCCAATGACAGACATATACAAAAAACTAAAATGTGAAGTGTATTTTATATTACTACCATGAAAACCACCATATGCTTCCCATGTAAATATTTCCACTAAATAAAGCAGTCCAGTAAGCAGTTTTATGTATATCTGATTCATATAATTGTTTTTTAGAGTTAACTATCGAATTTCTTTATTATAAAATAATTCCTCGATGTTTGTTGAGAACTGGCTATAAGCCTTTTTGAACTATTTGCAACTAAAAACTTGGCAAATATATATTTCAAATTATTTTTAGCCTGGCCATTGTGATTGTTTTCTTCACATGCATAAAGTTAATTTTAAAAAAAAAAGTTTTGAATCTTATTGTGTAATGCAGTTATATGTTAATATTTTACAATTTCTGGCATTCGAAAATCCTTTAAAAGACAGGTTTTCCAAACTAAATTTTTAAGTTACAAATTCTTTTCATTCAATAACAATTTTTAAAATTATTTGCCTTAATCTTTATTAAGCATTTTAAAAATATTAAATAAAAAATATAGCATACTGGAGGTTTATAATGAAAATATTTGGTGTATGTTTTGCTCCATAAAACTGGTAGCAGCAGCCAGTTATGTTACAGAATATTTAAATTTTGACACCAACTGTGTGACATTATTACAAAGGGTGTAGAAATGCACTTACCATGAATGGAGTAATTAACAACATTGAACAGAATACAGCAAGAAAGGAGTGCTTCAACCACAAAGTACATTCCAATGGTGAAAATCTAATAAAATTGTTAAATATAAACAATTTTTATAAGAAAATCATAGTGAATAATATTACTCTCAATTTGAATCTTAAACTGTTGCAAGTGTCTTATTCATCAAAATAAAGTTAGCTAATGAGACATCAACCCCCAAACCAAGACAGTCTAGATTTGATGTGTAAACTATCATTTTAGACCAAATTTACTTTATCCATTGAAGATGTAAGTGAGAAATTATCATCATCCTTACTTAGAGGTATTAAAGTATTTGGTATACTCATATTAAAAGGTTTGGAGAAAGGAAAAAAAAAAAAAACGATGGAAAAAAAGGCAACTGAAAAAAGTATGCCGAAAAAAAGCATAGTTAGAATAAACTCATACATAATTATTGAGATGTATTATTTATTAACATCATTAATGATGGTTTAGAAGATTTGCGAATAGAAATTAGGATTGTGGCATGACCGTACACAATGCCATAAGTGAAGTAATAGTCTGGATGTAATAAGGTATTAATTTTTTCTGTTAGAAAGTTATGATATCTGCAACCAACTTTCATACTTTTGTCCATCCGTCTATACGTTCGCATTCGGACAGACATCTGTGTACCTAGTATCTGCCAGCAAGGTGATTGGACGTTTTCAAGCGGTGAAGACAGCAAGAGGTTTCTTCTCTCTGACAATGGGCCACAATTCGATGAGAGAATTGTGATTTTTGCCACGGATGAATAGTTGCAGATTTTGTGCGAAGCCACAGAGTGGTATATGAATGGCAACTTTGCTCATGCTCCACTAAACTTAATGCAGCTTTATGTCGTTAGAGTAAAGGCTAGGCATTATTTCCTGTGCCTTTGTTTTGTTAGAGAGCAAAACTAACTTAGCCTATTCCAATGTGCTCAAAACTCTTGTAAAGGAGTGCAAGGCCCGACAAATGCATCCAAACCCTGAGGTGGTCCATGTGGACTTTGAAAAATCAGTGATGGATGCCATTAGAGAAGTTTTTGGGTCATTTGTAAAAGTGAAAGGGTGCTTTTATCACTTGACCCAAAGTACCTACCGTAATTCAAAAGTTAGGACTTGTTAGACTTTATAAAGAAGAAGACAGTTTTCGTCACTTCTGTGGCATGTTAGATGCTTTAGCATTTTTGCCACGATCAGATGTGAAGGCGGGAATGGGATTCGTAAAGACAATCTGCCCTGAAGAAGGCGAACTTTTGCTAGACTATTTTGATTACTCTTATGTCAATAGGCCATTCCAGCCATCGAGAAGAAATGGCCTTTCCTGACATTTAAGGAGAGAAAAACCTATGTTCCCTACAAAGTTGTGGAATGTCAACGAAACAACACTCAAAGGTGAGGACTGTACCAACAATCAGGTGGAGCGATGGAATAATCGCTACGCCAGCATTGCTGGTCACGACCACCCTGACATTTGGGTGCCGATTTTGAAAATGAGGATGGAGCTGTCTGGTAACGAAACAAAACAATACTAGGGCAACTTTCTCTTGGCGTCACCCAAGCAAAACACAAGAGAACGATCTTCGTCACTCTTCAAGGATGTCTCCAATCATTATGCATACTATAACGTGTGTAAGCGACAAGGGACTTCTTAAAAGCCATTAGTCAAAATATTCACTTTTTGTAAATTTAATTAGTTTAGTGCTTAAATGTAAATAAATTTGTTGTATTTTGTTCTAATTTTAATTGTACGTGTTGTTTATGTACTATATTAATTGTACGTATGTTATGTATTTGTAAATTGATAAGGTTATTGTTTAATTGTAAATAAATCTATTGTATTTTGTTCTAATTTTAATTTTCATTTTAATCTAATTTAATGTAGTAAGCTGGAAAAAAATACTCCACCCTTCTTTATTCAGCTGATATTGGTCAAAGGATATGGTGAATAAAGGTGTCATTTTTCAAGAAAAGGTGTTAGAAATCAATTTTAAAGAATCAACAAAAATTGTATAAGCGGTTGTCTTCATTTTAACACTTTACCTACGGGCGTCGACTGACCCACAGACTAAGAACACTCTAAGTTTCAAACTCTCATTGGAGAATTTCTACATTGAAATTGACATAGAAACAAGCGCACCCCCTTTGTGTCTAAGGAAATTAATGTAATGGTTTCTGGCTGCCTATTTGCAGTCACCTTTAGGAGATTTAACAGAGCCAATGACATCTCGTAATTTGGAACCCTTATCAAGTGACGATAGGGATCTATTTTTTACTACAACTTATTTTTGACTTTATTTTTGAATATATACAGCTACTCATTGACTTTTATATCCCTCGTAGGCCCATCCTCAAGATATTTGACCTTGTGCTTATTTTTCTCCATTAATAAACCTACAGACTGACTACGCTTGTCATTTTAGACATGGTCCCCCAAAGATCCACTAGTGATTCGATTGAATAACTCGTCAAATATTCATCCAAATGTAACAAAAACTTAGATTTAGGGGTTTTCGAGGGTCTTTCACATTTCTAAGTAATTAAAATTGGGTGTTGCGATTGAAAATTTTAAAGTTCGTAACTTTTTTAATATTAAGACGGACCCTTATGCAAATTTTGTGTCATGCAATTAACTCAAAATATTATTTTTTCACATAGTCAAAAAGGTCCGATGTAAAAGGATGACTAACGGTTGAAATAATCACTAGTGGGTAACTTTTTTTTAACAGAGAACATTCCGAAGAAACAGTAGCCTTACAATTGAAAGTACAATTATGCCAATCAACAAATCAACCTTTAATAGTGTTTTAGTTGCTTTCGACACGTTAGAAGAGCTAGGCATTAGATTAAGTTGCTGGTCTAGAAGATTTTTAGTCTACGGGTCAGTCGACGCCCGTAGGTAAAGTGTTAAAATGAGTACCAACTTTGGTAGCCAAAAGACAGTGGGCACTTATCATTTTAAATAATCAATGTGGCAACAATAAAAACCGAACTTCAATAATAGTTAAGGGTAATAGTTATCTGGTTTTCACCACCTGGGGGAAATTCGACAAAGCCACCAGTGTTATTGACAAATGGGAGACCTCAGACCAATAAGTGTCACACTGCAGCCCCCTCTCCACATTGGGTGTGTGTGACATTTACTGTTACAAAACAAGAGGATTTGTAATAGTTAGTGCCATCAATAAATGTTTCTACACAAAATTTGCACACATTAGAAAAACAAAGTCACACACCGATATCAGCTATAAAATTTTAAATGCCAAAATGAACTTTTTTCAAACAGCGATTTAAATAACTTGAAATCAAATTTCAATGCTAATCCAATAGGGATTTTGACTACTACAGACAGTGCAAATGCTCGCCTCAAAGTACAGACAGACGTACACAAATTATGAAAATTGGGTCTTTTGTGGGGAATTTGCTGACAGAAACAAGGTTCACAGATGTCCGTCCGAACGTATAGACAGACAATCAAAAGAATCAAAGTTGGGTCGCAGATATAACTTTCTGACAAAAAAAATTAATACATTTATACATCTCAATTATTACTTCACTACCTTGTGTAGGGCCATGATACAATCCAAATTTCTATTTGCAACCCTTCTAAACCGCTATAACCACATTAATAAGTAAACAGTGCATCTTGATAATTATAAGTTTATTCTAATTATGCTTTTTCCCCAGGATTCAAAAGGTTTACAGCTGCAATTAATGCAATAAATTTACATGACTGGAAATAACATAACTTAAGAAGATTAGGCATATATTTACTAAATAGTCATCTCATGACCCACGAGGTTAAAATATAATAATAAAAATACATAATAAATAAAATATTATACTAAAAAAAAGCTTGAAATTAATTATTTTGATTTTAACTATATTCATAATATTCAAATTTTTATAAATAGCGCTGACAGCTTTAAAAAGTAAAATTAATCACTCCATTTGAAAAAGAAGGAAAGTCAATTGATATCTATACCTATGCATTAAACTTACCTAAATACTTTCATAAAATTATAAATTGAAGACATCACTAGATTTGTAATGGCCAAGAACCAAGCAAAGTAATAGAAAAAGGGTTTTAAAAAAGGCACATGGCAATAGTTGTCCGAAACACCGCTTAAACTCGTAGAATATTGAAGATCATCATTTGGATTCAGCACCATTCCTATGAAAATTTAATTGTACATTAGTTTAATGTACGAAATAAATCTACGTCATTTAAAAGATTAAAAATAAATATTTAAAAAATACTTTTTTGAAAGTTGATCAAAATTATATATACATGTAAAGGAATTTTTAAAAAAATACCATTTTCAATTAAAAAAAAAGTTGCAGTTTTTGGCCCTATTTTAGGAGAGTGTATTTCAAGTCTTTTAGTCTATTTCAAAGAGAAAGATATCAATTTTAAAAATGTATTGCACATTGAAGTTTTCAAAATAATTAAATCATTCTTATAATTTGCTTTTTCATTGTTTAAGGGTCATTAAATGCAATTTTAACTTTATTATAAATCAGGACTTGGTCTAAGAAAACTCAATACTATAGGCCCAATACATTTTAGAGTCCTCTTTCAAGAAAATTTGTGTGTATGATTGCCTGCAATGATGGTGCTAGTTGACCAATATATTATATATTTATTACCATTTTATTGGATTCTTTAATGCATTGATCCAGGGCTGGGGAGCCCAGTCGATTAGGCACTCGCCTAGCATAACAACTGTGTCGACAAGGATTTAGAAAGTCAAAGATACAAAACTGGAGGTGGTTTTCCAAAACAAGATCTGAATGAAAGAAGATTTCGAAGAAGGCCTAGGCTCATAAAGAGCTGTCGAGCCAATAAGGAAGAAGAAGAAGAAGAAGTACTTTTGGAGGTCTATAGCATTTAGCATAATAGAAACTAAAATTTAGAGCCCCTTAAAATTTGGGGTCCTGGGTATTATGGTAGATCAAGCAATGCTCAGACTTAAAGTAAAATATAATTAGCGAAACACAGTAATTTGTAAATTTTTTACCTTGTCTTATGTCTGCATCAATCAAACCATGAACATTGGGCTGTGATTCATTTTGATTGCTGTTTACATCTTCATTATAATACTGTAGTTCATCTAGTTCAATCTCTTCCCGAATCAGTACAGAATCAGACTTTTCTGTGGGCATTCGCATGTTTTCGACTGATATTTGGCGCCTCTCCCCATCTGGTCTTGTGATTAAGTCGTGCTTTTTTCTCACCCAGTTCTCGAATGCTTGCCAAGTTGAAAGTGTGTTTTGCAGAGGTGAGACTGGATCGCTGAAAAAGAAGAATGCTAATCAATGTTTCAGTACTGCAAATGCAATCGAAGAGCTTAGTGGAAGAACATGCTAGGTGACATTTTTGAGGAAAAAAAATTAGATTTTTGTATTAATGAACATACTACTAACTTCTTCAACGATAAATAGTTTCCCCTTTTACATAAACTTTGAGTTTAGTACAATTTTTATGCTTTAGAATTTCTGTTTTTAACCGATCTGAGCGCAAACGAAAAACTTTAAAAGTTCATTTTCTCAGTTTCACTTTTTTGTCGCTTGGCACGTTTTCCCACTAAGCCCTTTAATTATTGCATAAATTGATGGTAGGAAATTGTAGTTTTGGTTTTGATAAAAGTAATGTTGAACAATACTGCTGTGGTCTTGTTTTTGCGCCGCGTAGTTTAGAATACCTCAGAGGTTGCTGTGTGTCAGTGACGTTTTTTCATACCTGGCAACAGTGAAGTTAACTCTTTTTTTGAAAGTGTGTGTTTAGCTTAACGTGGCTGGCAGGCATAGTCATTTTCCTTCCCGAAGTTACTAATGTCAGCTTATTGTGGTTTTTATAATAAAGTGAATAGAAAATGAAGTGTTGTCTAGAAAGTGCCTTGTTTAATGATGGTGAGTTAAGAATCAAATGGTCCGTCGAATTAAATCAATAAAAGTCGGAACTTGGAGGATTAGGTCTGGTAAACTGCAATATCTAGACTAATGACTTGGACCATTATTGTAAGGACTCAATAACTTCAACCTACAATAAATTATTCTAAATGACTGATTATTTCAAGGCTCCAAATCATTGTTGTGGTTACTGTAGTTTATATGCCCACAGTATAGGCGAACCATTATTTTGAATCCCCGTCAAGTGTCAAGGGTTACATTTCAGCTAGTATTTTATGAAACTTTATAGCTGTAAGATTTTCCTTCTACTTATCAATATAAAAAATAGAAACTAAAGTATTGATATCAAGAAACTTGTTTTTGTTAGTCTGTTCCCTTTTTAACTTCCAGTATAATTATTTTTCAATATTATTTTTTTAGTTATTTTCAATATTTTTTTGTTTGAAATGTATTACATCAGATACACATATTCTGCACTTTTTTTCTGTTTGTGCTATACGAATACCTGCAACCTTTAACACAAATGTAAAGTAGGTTGAACCACGGCCATGTTCAATAACAAGGCCAGAGAAGCTCTCCTAAACATGAGCGTAGACGGAATTTTTGACGTCACTGTTCCGAGTGCCGAAGATCGAGAAACTAGTTCGGATGCATTTCGGAACCCTAAAAATGTGGTTAGCCGTGAACGAGTGGTTCCGAACAGGTTTCGAGACAGGTTGTCTTCACCTTCGGAACAAGGTCACTCGAACTATGACATCAAAATTTCTGTCCCTGAGCGTGTCTGGGAGAGCTTCTTTAGCCATAGTAGTTGAGTAGTCGCCGGTCCACTGGCACAATGGTTAGTGTACTAGCCTTTGGAGCTTCTGGGCTCGGGTTCGAATCCCGGTAAAAGGCATGGATGTTTGTGTTTGTCATTAAATGTTGTTATTTGTCTATGTGTTTGTGGCGTCCTTCTTTGTGTGTCTTTTGTGACTGTCTCTTCTGGCAAGCGGGGTAATGGGCTTTAAAGCCTACGCCCTTCCCTCTAGAGGGCGCAATCACTGTCATTTGTCATTGAGTAGTCCATGGTTAAACAGCCCGTTTTCACTTACTTGATACTAGTCGACGAAACCGACGTCAAAAACTCCTCTTTCTCCTCCGTCGTAAAACTATCCCCCATCAATTCCGGAATCGACATCATGCTACTCTCCTCAAAGCTGCTGTACAGACTATCGCTCCCTTCCATCGAAGAGCTCGATCCAGAGAGACTCGTATTCGATCTCTTGTGTCTGAACCAGCAGTAGAGGTGATGCAGGGACATGGAGCCAAAGATTTGGCCGAGTTTTGTTCTGACGATGGGTTTGGGAGCTCTGGAGTAGCGGAAGAGGACGGTCAGAAGGATTTGTGGCGCAGTTGCTATTGCGGATATGAGGAGGGATGTCTGAAGGGATGTTGGGGAAATGTGTGGAAAGTAGTAGTCTTTGGTGGGCTACAGAAAATAATCATTGAAATTAGTGGTCTAAGAAGAGAAAATAATTATTTAGACCAGGGCTTGAAATACCGCACATCCTCCCGTCCTGGACGTCAAAAATTCCCTGAGGACAACTAATTTCTCGAATGGGACTTCTTTGAGGACGACCATTTCAACATTAATGTTTATGATACAGTTACTTTTATTACTGTATAAAGTAATCCGACTAAGTAATAATTAATTGTGCATTTTATATAAATGTTTGTAATAAATAAAAGAAAATGATATTTTTTATTTAGAAGTTATTTATATAATTAGGGTTTGATGGGTTAGTTTCAAAGAAGGACGGGTACATTGTTGGACAAACCGTCCTCAAGAACAGGTAAAAATTCTGAGATTTTTCAAGCCCTGATTTAAACAGTGAAGAATTCTTTCATGGTTAACCAAGTCAGACAATGAATAAGCTTAGTTCAACTAAAAATATTTATTAAATATAAATTTTCATTGGCCACTAATTTTCATAATTCGTTGTAAATTTAAAAAAATTAATACAACCTTGTTATTGTTTATTGTGTTGGCTTTTATTATATTAATAGGTAAGTGGCTTAGTAATATTGTTGACTGTTAAATTGATTTTCAGGAATTTCTTGTTAATAAAAAGACATGTGCTCCATTATTTAAGGCGAAAAACACCCTACAAATAATAAAAACTATTATTTGCATCAAAATGGGTTTTTCTAAATTGCTGTATATTATATTGGTTGTAAATGCTATCAAATGTGTTTTACCTTTCCAAGAACTTCTTCAAGAGTAAAAGAGAGATAAGCACAGTTCAGGTAAAATCCCAAACAACACGTTAGTCTTTGAACGCCTGTGAAAAAGGAGGCTGGGGATCCACAAACCAAAGCATTCCACATGTTGTAGTCATGAACATAGGTAACAAAGTTATCCAAAAGTATCTGTTAATATATAGAATATTATTTGTCATTTGTACATTTTAATCAAAACATAATATATGATTATTGGTTTATTACAGAACATTTTTTTTTATTTCTATAGCTTAAAAGAATTTGAATAAAATTTATTGCTTTAATTCTAAATATGTTATGAGAGAAATTTAAAAAAAAAAATGAAATTTTAAAATATTCACTAACTGGAATAGTGTAACTTGAATTTCTAGTTTTAAACTTTTTGATCAAAGCCACTAAGATGTTTAGAATGTATAGGTATTTGAAAACAGTATAACAGCTAAAATTATATTTTATTTATGTTGTCTGTTGTAAGGGCATTATGGGAGCTAAGACATTTCTGCTTATAAAGCATTTTGTACTGAATCTCAAAACCCTGAGGCAGTAGGTTTCGCCTTCAACGTCAAGCCAAATATTTTATTGCTATCGCCTGTTGAACGGTAGAAGGCAGCACCACTACCACGCTATCCTGTTCAAGTGTACTATGTTTTCATTCAAGTCTACTAGCATAAGTTCCTCATTCAAGCCTACCAGTAAAAGTTCCTTGGTCGAGTCTACAGGTACAAGTTTCTCGTTGGAATCTATCACACAAGTTCCCTAGTTCAAGATCAACACAATAGAGGGCAGCACTATCGACTGTAAGTGGAACCTTCTAATTTTTAGCAGAGGATCCCACAATTGTCTTGTCACTCCCAGAGGTATTAGTTTAGTATGGGAACTTGGAGGACTTAGTGACTGCGATGAATTTTAACGTTAACCAGTCACCATTAGTATAGACGAGGGTCTTTGGTAAACAGGGCTCAAATTTGTAACCTAAGGGGTTCAGTCCAAAACTCTACAAACTAGGCCATCTCAGCTTCCATGTTTTGTTTCCATCAAGTAATTACTGTATAAAGTTCTTTAACTTACAGAAGTAAAACGGGGAGCTGTATCACACACTGGCAGCTCCCTTTCAATTTGCCCATCTCCTTTCTCTGCTGAAATCCAATTGAAGCAGTTGAATCTGTAGCTTGAGTCTAAATTAAGTTAAGTTAAATATTAGACATTTTATATAAAAATAACCATCTTGAAATATCGAAAGGATTACCGTTAATTTTGGTTAATTATAGTTATGATTTTACTTTTCTTTCTAAATTCCAACTCCTTTTTTTTTTTTTTTTACGGATTTATGCATTTTACCATTTTAATTTTAGAAAATTTGCCAAAAGGCCAACTATTAAAAAAGTTTTTCCAAACAAATTTATTAACTTAAACAACTTTGTATCATTAATTAATATTTACCTATTAAAAATAATATTTACCTATTTTAAAATAAATAAAGGGGGTATTTCAAATAATTGTTTTTATAATAAAAAAAGCCACCATATAAAACAAGTCTGTAAAAATACAGCTATGAAATTAAGATTTCTTTTAATTTAGTAAATCTAATATATGTATTAATATTTAGTGATAAATTTAAAAGTTATGTACAAAAAAAAAAATCAAACAAACCCGTTTTCATGTCCTTAACTGTAATGTCTTTCAAATACCAGGCAGGGGAAGCTCCAAAGTTGTTGTGCCAAATTTCTAGCTTTATCAAAGGACCAAGATTTTCTTCAGTGCTAAAAATATTTCCAAATTAGAAAAATTAACACATTAAGCAAAAATTCAATATGTAATTAGAAAAATTTTGAGAAATAATTTTAGAAATCAAAAGCATTGCAAAGTGTATCTAAGTAATTTGTAAGCAAACATACAATTGTAACATTTTTTAAAGTCTTACCGTAAAAGAAAGAAGTCCACAGAACCTTTTTGAAACGGAAATTTCTCTGCTTTTGCATCAATAAGCTGTCTTGTTTCAGTCATGCCTTTGGTCCCATGAAGAACTACAAATACCTGCAGAAAAAGAAGGCACACTATTATACAAGTCAAAGCATATATTAAAAAAGTCATTGTAAGCTCTATGTAAAAAGCTAAGTAAAATCAATGATGAAATAGATGAAAAGGATGATAAGTTTTGAGTTTAACACCAACAAAGTGAAAAAAAAAAAGCCTTTAGAATAAAATAAAGATAATTAAACTTTGAGGATTTCATGCAAGTCTACTTTTAAGCTTTATATTTAGTTTTGAATTGTTTAATGCCAATAACTTATTTCCTCCAATGGGGCTGCAATATTGGCGGTCAAGCCTTTGCAGACTCGGCATATTCCTCAAAACTGAGAGCCATTTTTTTTGTGGCACTATCTTGGCGACTCTCGCTACAAATTTTGACTCGCAGATTACAATCAACCTGAGTTCTCTGTGGATGTTAAAGTATGCTGATATTTAATTTTGACGAGAGAACCCAACCCTCCAAGGATCTTTTACATGCCACATAATCATATGACATGATAGCCCAAGATTTTCCCATCCAGAAAATCCGACGACTCAGCCCACGATCTTGGGCTTACGAGGCGGACACATTTACCTTTTCAGCCACTGAGCCGCTTTAATGTCAATAACTTCAACATAACACTTTAGTAATAACAATAATACTTACTGAAGCTGTTGTACCAGAAGAAAAATACATTCCGGTTTTGACACAAATCACATAGAGCTGTTTATGCACAGGATTATTATCTCTGAGTGGTAAAGGCGAATCGCTCAAACTGCACATTCTGTCTCTTCTGGAATTCAGTATTAATAGCAGGAAATATGCTATTGAAATGATAATGAAAGTTGCAAGGGGTAAGATATTAAAGTATGGATCCATTAGGTCTTTGGCAGGCACTGTAACGGTGGTGTAGGGTATAGATATAGAGTAGGCAGTGATTTCTTGGGCGTTGCAACTGAAAAAAAGGTAGAGTTTGGAAAATGATAGTTAAAAATATGACAGTACTAATTAACTATCGCCAGTAAAGGGTTGCACTAATATTTTTACTCAAATTTCAATTCAACAACCATTTTAACCCTTTAAGGGATACAGACATATAAACCACCAACTGATAGACAGTTTTTTTTGGTAAAATACTATTTTTTTAAAAAAATAAATTTTATAATTTTACAAAAGTTAAAAATTTGAAGTTTAGAGGATTTTTTTTCTCAAGTAACATTCAAATATGTTAGACCTTAAAAGAAATTAATGTTTTAAACATGTTTTCTGGATGGATTCACAAATAATTTATGGAACTCTTTACATTTGAGGAAGGATCTTCTCCACAGCATATTTCTATTTACCCAACTTTGGTTGACAAGGAGTGTTGTATATATTACTAAAGGTAGATGAATTTGTTTTCGATAACCTTGCCATTTTTCTGTATCTACATATATATTTTATATTCTTCAGCTTACTTGCAATCTGTCCAACTGGAATCTGAAGTTTTTAAGGAATGGCAGACCTCTGGAGACCACATGCCGCGAACTTTACCAAGGCACACATCTTTAAATATAAAAGTATTATATCCACCAATAATGTCACTGGAACCAACACTGTTGTCATCAGAATATATCCACAGGACAAAGTAGTACATTCCAGGAACTAGAATCAAGGAAATATTGGTAAGTACTTTTTTAATGTTTATATTCAATGCATTTTAGAAGCGCATTAATTGGGCCAGAAAACCCTTTTTTTAGTTTAATTTGTTTTTGAACTATATGTAAAGAATATATAACTATTGTTATTATTAGTTTTATTTATATTAAAATTAAATAAAAGTAAATTAAAAGAATGGACAAGTAAATTATTTTACATTTTACCTTTAAAGTAATCTCTATGAAGAAAAAAACTGAATTCCCCAGCATTCATGGGAAGTTTCTCTTTCCAGTCAAATTTTTTAGGGGTGGGCCAACTAGCATGCCTTAAAAAAATAAAAACTTAATAAAAAGCTATTCTTAAATGATATTAGTTATCAAATGCATTAAAAATGTTCGACAATAACTTTTTAGTTAAATTAGTGACTATAACATATACACCAATTTTGAAAACTCAATCAAACAGTCATAATGCTATAAAGCCTATATGTATACTTGGTGTAAGAAAATGTAGATGCATTATTAAAGCAGCTTGAAGAATGGTGTCGTAAGCAAACTCTAGGCACCTGAAACTTTGCTCACCTATTAATTATTACCAGGTTGAGACAAATCTTCAGGTGGTTAGAATAGGCCCAACATTGAAGATCTCTTTACATTTATTGAAACTCCTTTCCAAAGACTGTAAAGTTAGCAACTGGATCATATTTATATAACGCCCATGGTTTTACTATTGATTCACTTAATTATATTCAAGAGTTATTTGAGCTACAAGAAAAAATTAATCCCTTAAACTTTAAGCTTATAAAGTTATTCAGAAACTAAACTTTTTAGTTATGAAATGATTTTTAGCATTCTTTACTCTGTTTTACTCTATAATCTAACCTTTTGTGACTTAACAATTTTTTTTTAAAATATGACATCTTTTAAAACATCACACAAATTTTTAAATTTCTTGAACACTCATAAATTTCACTTTTCCCGATCATGATAAAAATTTTCTTTGCAACTGTCAAGAGATGTATTCAACCATGCAGTCTTCTGAAAACGTTCAAGACGGCTTTCAGGACAGAATCAGTTTCCAGGATGGAATCGGTCTTCAAGACAACACCCAAGCAGACCCTTAGTTCTTCTAGAAAAATCATCATGTAATAGATATAGAATTTCATGGCAAACTGCTCTTAGTCAGGAAACGGCTTGAGCCATGTCGCCTCGGCAGATTAGCGCCCACCAAATACACCTGAAACTTTGCTCACCTGACAGTTTGCACAGGTTGAGACAAGGCTTCGGGCCCATTCGATGGGAACTATTCCCAAGACCATACACAACTTTCTCAGCTGGGTCTCCGACTTCGAAACTAACAACTTTCAAACTTTACTTGTACAGGGTTCCCAATAAAAAAGAATCTCACTAAAAGTTAAAATTTTAAGGCTTTATTCAGGCATTATTGCAAGAATTAATTTTCTGTTTTAACTAAAATTTAACTACAAATTAATAAAAGACTCACTTAAATTTTAAATGCTTTATTTAGGCATTATTGCAAGGAGTATTTTTCTGTTTTAACTAAAATTTAACTACAAATTTACCCGAGAGATTCATACATATAGTTTGTCTAAAGATTGAACAACAAAAATATAAACAAAATTCGCACACAAACCCAAAAAAAGATTAAACCTGGCATTTTAGGGCTCTTTTTTTGTTCAGGTACCCTTAAACCATTTTCTAATTAAAGGTTCTTTTTTTTTTAAGGTTATTCAAGTTTACTTGGGAACCCTGTTAAATTGTATTTATTCTAAAGAAAGTAACAAGTGTTCATAATCTACAATTGGCCATGAGTGACTGATTTTGTAATAGGTTAATCAAATTTAAATAAGCAGTCACTCACAGTCAATGTTGGGATGTATTAACTGGTTACTTTCTAAAGAAGTCAAAGTCTTTTTACATTATAAAGATAGTAAACAATAAAAAAAAACACATCTGCATGAAAAGAAAAATTGGTTGCAAGACAGTAAATCGATAATTTAACAATGATCTAATTAAACATATTTAAGATGCATATAATAAGCACAGAAAAAAAAATCAAATAAAATATTTAATGATTTACAGTGTTAGTGTTAATATTTAGTGATTTAAAAATCTTTAGTGGGCTATCTGTTAATTTTTAATAATCAGAAGAATATGTAATTCTTACCTTAACATAACTTCTCCTTGGTAAACGTTTTCACTTACATTCATTTGGTTTTTGAGAACAATTTGAAACATCAGTGAATGATCAACATCCTCCTCTGTCAGATTAATTTGGTGAATATGAGCAAAATTCTTTTTCATTATTTTTGGCTCAAGAGACTGCAAAGTGATTATCGTATTAGAATGATTAAAAAAAATGTAGAAAAGAATGACTTTTAAAATATGTGGATAGTATTATTTTCCAGATTTAAGATACAAAATGTTCTTAAATTATTGGTTAGAAATACACAGGCAAGAGGGGGAAAGTAAAGAAGATTTAACACATAGTACACCTAATAGTTATTAAACAAAGAATATTTTATTGATAAGAATGTTTATTTTACCTTTTAAATATTTTAAACAATAATTATTAAAAAACTTTTTAAGTGGACATAAGTGAATAAATAATAAATATTTTAAATCAAAAAATTTATTATTTATTCACTTAAGTTAATAGATTTGTAAACTGCTATCTTTCTCTTGCTTAAAATTAATATAAAGAACTATTTGAATGTAATAAATAAAAAAAAAGAAAAATACACAAACGAAGAACAAATTTCTTACTTGATGATCCCTATTACGACCAAATTTAGCAGTGAAATTAATTGATTTCTCTTTAGGTATAATTTCTAGACTAACACAATCTAAAAATGTCAGTGAAATGGATGTTTTCTTTGACGGGAAATGCTTCATGTCATTCATGTAGTGTGGTATAGAAACATAGTCAAATTCTTGTGCAATCAAAGCTGTGCAGTTATCACAGTCTGTCCCTATACACCTTTAAATAAAAATGCAAATCATCACAAGTTAATTTACAAATAGTATTTTTAAGATGTTAGTAACACAAGTTAATATTGTAATAATATGGCAGATTGATTTTTAAAAAAATGGTTTAATGGTAAGGTTGTTTCAGTTAAATTAAATATTTTCTGAAAAATAAGTACCTATTCAATATAGTAGTTGAATTTAATTTTTAAGTTAATGATTTTTCATATAAATATAGAGTTTGCTGTTTTCGACAACTTAGTATTTACATTAATGTTAGATGATTTTTCAAATGAATAATACAGTGTTTTTTAATAGTAGAATATTTCTTAAATAGCTTAAAAAAATATATATGTCTAGTAAGGAGGAGGGGCAGTAAAGAAGAAAGCAACTCTTTAGTGTAGAAATATCCATTTAATGAAGTGCAGCTCTGAAGAATTACATCCTCTCTCCACCCTTACCGCCTTTACTAGTGACAAAAAGATGGTAAGTGCTCGCTAGATGGCGCTGATACAACATATATACTTAGAAATCTGCCAGTTTAGCAATGAAGTTAAGATATATAAAATACAGGGTTGGAAAAAAAACATTTTTTTTCAACCCCCCCCCCAAAAAAAAACCTGGTTTTTTGGTTTAAACCAGGTATTTTTTTGGTTTAAACCTGGTTTTTTCAAAACTTTTCGGGGATTTAAATAGTTTGTGTATTTGCAGGACTCTAATGATGTTTATATTAATTTCAAACTTAATTTTATGGTTTACTTCACTAATAAGATCCCCATATATTTTTTAAATTTGATATTTTATGAATGTAAAACTATTTTTTGGGCATAATATACTCCAATTATTTCAATTTCCACATAGTCATACATAACAGCCGTTAAAATTTGTAATGGATGTCAGTAACCATTCATAGTATTTTAACCTTAATTTTAATAACTAAAGTAATAATAAAGTAAAGTAAGAATTCCAAAGTTTTTATATATAATTTATTATGATCAAGGACCACTACTATTCAACATTTTAAACTAAAAATTTGCAGCTTTTTCGACTCCAGGCTTATTATGCAATTTAGACTGCACTAGACCAAAAGAGGAAAAATCGAGATCAACGTTAGCTGTTGCTTTAGCAGTCAGAATGAGTTCAACTTCACTAAAAACGTTACTGTTAAGTTTTTTTTTATATCAACTGTTTACCCCACACTAATATATTGCAGACACCATGCTTTACATAATCACTCTCAAAAAGAAAATATCTGAAAGTCACTACAAGATCCAGCAGAATATTTCATAACAAGAGTAACACCAAATAGTTTATAGGGAATCTGTGTTTTGCATATTCTAATGCTTCAACTAAAAAATTTGGGAAAAAAAACATCTTTGGTTTTTTTGAAAAAAAAACAAAACATTTTGTTGAAACCATGGTTTAAACCATTTGATTTAAACCATGCCAACCCTGATAAATTATAACTGATATAATTTATTTGACAATAACAAATCATACATAATATGTCTAACTTTTCTTTGATATTTGTATTGCTTACCTTTTTGTTCTTTTCTTTAAATTTCTAGAAATCATATTAAATTGATCTAATATCTGTACTTGAGAATTTTTCAGATGCAAAAATTGGGATTTGTGCGATTGTCTTAGACTTGAAATATAAACGGCTCTTGTGAACGTATGTGAAACTTCAACAGTAATCGGTTCTTCAATCTTCAGTCTTTTCCTAAGAATTTCCTGTAGTAAAATTCCACAGTTACATTCAGTCACAAAATAATGAATTTTTTAAAAATTTTATTAAAAGTTAAAAAATTATTTTATTTCTCAACAATCACATAGCTATTTCAGTGCCTTAAAGAAATTTATATCTTTCTGCATAATTTTTAAATTTTTTTATTCAAACAAGTTTTAAACAAGCCTATTATTCACTTTCTACTCTGATATTATTTATTTAGTGAATATTAAGTGTTGAAAGTTCAAGTTTTGAGTTTTTTAAAAGTAAAGTATTGGGGAGATTCTAAAAACTGTTTTCGGGAATCCTGTTGCGGTGGGCAGGTAAATAGACTAAAATGCTCTCGTAAGTTATATTGTCACTCTAAAATGACGTGAACCATTATTGCCTGAAATTATCAATCATTAGTATACTTTCCTACAGGGTGTAGTTATTGAGTGTTAATAATAATAGTCCAAGACAGTATGAAATGGTAGATTTTCAGCCAAATAACAGTGCGTTAAATAAAGAGCCAAAAATATTTGTTCCATTAGCTTTTTTTAAGTTGAAAACTTTATATATTTTACCGTGTGATATTAATTTTGTAAAAAAAGTCTGGTTCAGTGACATTTCCACTCGCGTACTGTAATATATATGTAAAATAATTCGACTCAGGAAAGTTCTGTGGGAACTCTTGTTTAGGCGACTGTTTGTCGATGACAAGGTGTGGTTGGGATGTTAAAGTACTAAGTGATATTAAGGATATTTGAAAAGGTAATTTAAAATTAGTAATTTTAATTGGTTTAAAAATAAAAGATTTCGGGGTTAAGTTATAATATATCATATAAAGATAAACACAAAAAAGTTCAAACCTTAATTTCAAGTATAAAGTGATCTTTTCCAAGTCTAATAAGTTCTTTGTTATGCAGGTGAGCTGAATGGGCAGAGTAAACTAATCTTGACAAAAGGGCAAGGAATTCATGCTGAAGTTCTTCATAGCGATATCCGCTTAGTTGAGGTCTCAGATTAGAGATCTTCAAGTAGATGTTATAGACTTTTTGAAGATCAAACGTTGTTGTCTGAAAATATAGTAAAGGTAAGTTTGAAAAAGGAAGTTATAGGGACGAAATGAAAGTAAAAACTAAGACGAATCAAAATAAGAAAGTAACCTCAGAAGATTGAGCTATGATTTCCCTCAGGCAGGAAAGAGCTTGAACCGCTTCAGCCTTAGAAAAAAAAGTTATTAATTACAAAGTATGCAATTTTGTTTAGATAAACGCATAAGGATGTTATAAAAAGTAATAAAGAGTTTAGTAATAAGTTTTGTTTAGTTGTATACTTTCAAAAATAGCAAATGACATATTTTGAAAGTTTACTAGTAATTAGGATAAAAATAAACATACATGAAAACTGAAAATGTGCAATAAACAATGTATTTGTAGTTTTTTTTTTCAAAGATCATTTACAATACCTAAAATATGTGTTAGTGCTTCTATAATGTTTAGTGCTGTTTGAAAAAAGCTTATTAATTTTATTGAATATTATAATTTATTAACAAAAACAATTTTATTTGAAACAACTAAAAAGGAAGGAGAAAACAATTTTACAATTTATTCTCCAAATTGGCAAAATTATTATTTTAAGATAACACTAAGCCAAGAGTGAATAAAGAAGAAAAACCTTGGAGTAGACTTCATTAGTAAAGATTATCCCTGCTTGTATTTTCCAGTATTGATTTAATAACAGCAATAATACTATGCTTATTTTTTTTTACAAATGATACAAATGTTTTTTTATGTATACAAATTTACTCAACCTACAAACACACAATAAGTTTATACATAGCTGAAAAAACAGTAACAATAAGTTTATACACTACTGAAAAAAATGTAGATCAATAACTATACTATAATACTCACTCTACTAATAACTTTTACACTTTCGATAATTTCAAGAAATCTAAACCTAATTTGCTCTTTAAGAATTTTATCTTTGTTGCTTGTGCCTTTGGCCGAAAAGTAGTTGTTTAGTGATACAGAAAGGATATGAATTCTATGGAAAAGAGCCTGGTTTTGTTTCTCGTTGAAATATCTTGCTAACTGAGAATCAGAATGAAAGGTTTCATTATACCTGAAATTATAAAAATCATTATTCTGCTATTGTTCAATTTGATTATATTTAAAAACAAATCTATCCCTAAATTACTTTTTATATTCAATTTAAATGTTTGATAATTATCAAAATTCACGGACACATATAAAGTTCGACTCTCATGGACACGACAAAAAAAAAAAAAAATGTTTGATAGTGCTTGAACGTGCAGACTTAAAATTTATCAATATAATTAGCTAAATATAAACTATGATCATGATCAAATTGAAGTCCTAGAAAATAATACATTTAATTATTTTTACCAGAAAGAAATTTAAGAAAATTACTCTTTCATGTTAGTTCTGTTTTGTAAGTTTATGTTTACCAGCATTTTAATATTTTTTTAAAAACACATTATCAAAATTTCAAAATGAACTTTCAGCAAGTTAAACTAAGTTTCTATGTTAAATAAAAAAAATCTTAAAATTTTTTTTATGATTTTATAAAATCATACAAATATCTTACACAAATTGTAATAGAGTACAATTCATCGGCAATGGTTCAACTTCACGTATCAAGGAGCAAACTTTAGTGGACGATCCCAAATTATCCGTAATTATTACATTCAGGAACACTAAAATCAATTCAAAATCATTATAAACTTTCTGCGATCAGAAGAATATTTTTAAAAAAAGAGAATATCTTAAATTAAAAAATAATTAGTCAGGGTTTGTGCTAATCTCTTTTTCATCTTTTTCTAAAGAAAAACAGGGATTTATAAAGAAACACATCTTTATAACTAAAACAATTCATCGTTTAATACATAAAAAAAAGATTAAACGACTACTTGTGTTAAAAATTAAAGACACTTTTTTAAATATATAAAAAAATAAAATTTTCTAAAAAAGAGGTACCAATGGGTAAAAGGAAATTTACCATTCAAAGTGTCAGATTTATATCCAGAAGGCAGCACAAACTTCGCATTCCTGTTCAATCCGAAATAAATCAAATGCCCTTTTTCGTCTTTTGTCAGGGAATATCTTAGTTCGTAGTAGAGGGGCTGATCTTCACTCTTCCATTCCAGGCAGTGCAGTCGGAAGTTGAAGTTGAGACTGTGGCCTTTCACTGGCATTAAGGTGCACCGTCCGTTTGTCGGCCCTGTGTTGACTTTGAGAAATTCCATGGCTGTACCTTTGAGAGCAGAGTCTGGGAAACAAATGAAATGGTTAGTAATACATTTAAATCATGTTAATATTATTTAACTTATTTATGAAATGAATTTACATAAATATAAGAAATGAAATGTGCATATAATAAAAATAAATAAAATCCAACTCTAACTTTATATATGTTTAATTAAACCTTATATAAATGAGAATATATAATGAAAAATGCAATACCAAATGCAACATTTGGTATAAAAAAATGACTTAAATGTTGTCGGGAGATTTTAAAAGGTATAATATCATACTCTAATGAAATCAATGCAAATGTCTAAGCATTTTAAAATAATAAATGGATATAAATGAATAATTATGTTCAGCTATTGTATGACAATTTTTTTGTAATGCTGATAGTTCTATACTCTGTGCCAACCTAACTTGGGAAAAAACAAAGGGTGAAAAGGCAGCGGGAAAAGCACGATTGGTCCGTTAGTTGCAAACTCTTGTAAAATGATCTAAATGTAATTCAACCAAAATACACTTTTCATTCTGGTAAGATTGCCAAATTTTCTCAAATAATATTCAAATCTGTTAGACCTTAAACAAAATTAATGTTTCAAACATGTTTTCTGGATGGATTTATAAATAATTTGTGGAACTCTTTACATCTGCGGAAGGATCTTCTCCATAGCATATTTCTATTTACCCAAATTATGTTGGCAAGGAGTGTACTTTTATTAACACTTACTGGATATTTTCTAATGCCTTGTAAAATTTTGTATTTATAAAATACGAGTTTTTGATATTAGATCATTTTATTTTGAAACAGTTCATATTTTAAAAGTCAAGTATGATAGTATGTTTTTTTGTATTAGTTTGTTTTAAATATGTAAAATCAGAAATTTATTTAAAAAATAAATTGCATGTACCATATAAAATTATTACAATCTTACCTGCGTCTCTTATATTAACTTCGATAAAATAGGAATTTCCGGCCCGTAAAACACCCGGTTTAAGGATAAGGTATTCAGATTTGAATCCTGTTGTTGAATTGCTGTGGTGCAAGGTAAGAACCACTCTTGGTCTGTTCAAAATATGAGGCACAGAGGGTCTCTGATACATTGTCCCATCTCGTACAGGATCCCCAAGTTGGTTGGTAGAATGTACATAGACTGTAGAAATAGACATAATAAAGAAAAATATAGTGACAAGATTAAAATAATGATGCAAAAGTTAGCTGATTACTGTTTATTAAATTTATTATAATATTTTTGATATGTTTAAAAACACTCACCATTGCTTCCATCTATTCTAGGATTACCAGCTCCTTCCTCTATATCATCTTCATTTTCCGAGAGGTAAACTTTGAACCGCTGTGCACCTTAAAAGATTATTAGCTTATTTTTTTTTAAAGTATCTAGACATTAAATCTTAAAAAAATTTGCACACAAAAAATAAAATATAAAATTGCAAAAACATGTTTCAGCTATGCAATGGCTTACGTTGCAAAATTACAAGGGGTATATGTAACACTACACGACTCTTAATATTCAATAACTTTGAAAGCCTAAAAACTTCATATTAGCTTACATTTTGTGCATGAATGAACCTTCTCTAAAACTATATTATGATGTCTGAGAGGTACTGGAAACTCATGTACCAAACCTCAAATCCGTATCTATTTTACATTTTATGCAATACCTCACAAAAAAAAGAAATCTATCTATGCCAGCTACCCTTTGCAAGATTTTCTTGAAAAGCTTACTATAACGTTTGAATGGTACTAGGAACCCTTGTACCATATTTGAAGCCCATAGTTGTTTTATTTTGATCTGTAGAGTGCTTTAAGACAGATGGACAAATAAACCAATGTTCAAAAACCACTTTCTCAGAATCAGCACCCTCCAAAACATGTTGAAAACACAAAATCTGTGTTTTAAATTTGTTATTATATTGCAATACTTTCATTATCTTATGTTTCATTATTCATATTTTATTAAAAGCAAAATTCCTAGCTAAACAAAAAGCAAACAAATTGTTTAGTTGCACTTTTCCACATCATCCTTACCATATAACTGCAATTTAAAATTATGAGGCCTAACACAACATCAAATCCATCCTTACCAAATAGAACAATATTTTATAAAATAACTCTAAAGTTTAACTTTTTGCGACCTGGGGTCCCCATTTGGGAACATTTTTTAAAACCTTCCCATAAACAATTAACAAGTTAATTAGTTCCGAATTTGACCTGGTCCGATGGAAGAAGATTCCAATATCAGTTTTCAGTACAGGTATCAGTCATTTATTTAGCTATTAAAAAATGAAGTTGAGCAAGGATCAATACAATATTAAAGTTCTTAAATTTTTTTCAAACTTTTCAAAAAGTTAAGTTAGGTTTGAATTATCGTTGCACTAGAGCTACACGAGGGCTATTGGAGACGGGCGTCGTATTTCAGAACCACAGTCAAGTGATGCTTTTCAAAAAGTTCTTTTAGCAGTAATTTTAAATTCATTTTGCATCAAAAACTATTTTAAAATAATCTTTTAACTACAAATAAGCGATACGGCCTTTTATTGTTGCATTGATAGCAAATAAATAAGTGTATTTTTAGAGTTTAAGGCATGACCCTGGTAACTATTAAACAACATTTTTTTAAAACATACTTTTTAGCATATATTTTTGTGAAAAGCATGTTTAGATTAAGTATATACGTGTAGGATTTTGCTTGGGTTTTAAGAGGTTAAAATGATTTACTTTGATCTCTTGCCACTGCACTGCCACTTTCTCCAGGCAATCCTTCTTCTGGAAGGGGGTAGTCAGGATCTTCTAATATCGGGTCATGGTGTGGAAATGGAAGAAAGTCAGGATAACTGATATCTGCAATTACAACAAAATACCATTTTCAACTATTTCTGACAAGTTTTAGCCTAAAATTATATTTTTTTCAATAAAGGTGAACTGTCGTGATCGACTTTTGTAAATGATCTACCCCATTTCCTATAAAGCAAAAATCCATATGATACCTAAATTTCCCTTTAAAAACCCCCTTTTTCATAGAACTTTTACTTAATTTGGTTTTTGTAATGCATAATAAAATATATGTTAGTAATTTGATTTTTTAATTGCCTTTAAGGATTTACTTTGGCTTTAGTATTGGATGTATTAAAATTTGGGTTTGTTTAGTGGTTTACAGCAAGTTGGAACAGATTTGCAAGTGGGAACACATTTTATTTAATTCCGTTTTTCGTTTGCGATCTTTTTCCCTATTTTCCATATCTTTTAACATTACTGCTATGTGCCAAGTGAAAGCTCAAAATTCTTAGACTGTTCTACAAGTAAACTACAGGACGGACATTTTATTCAGAGTGTTTTAGCCTCCATCTTGCAAAAAACGGCTTCCTTCTTCACGACTGGCGCCCTTTCCCTCCCAGCCTATGAACGTCACGATCATCTGTGACGTTAGCAACCCTCGTGACCGGGAGTGACCAATGAGAACTGTTCTATCTGGTGTGGGGAAGCGCGCCGAGAAATCTCGATCATTCTCTCGTGGAAATCGAGCCCAGAAGGTGCTCTGTTTATTTCTCCGACTCCAGCCGAAATCGGCAAAAATCCATGCCGAAGACGATGTCGCCCGGGTCTTCTCCTACTCCAGCCGAGGTCGGCAATTCCATGCCGAATTAGACATCGCCCCGGCCGGGATGGCCGATGCCTCGTGGAACTGCAATCATCATCCTGCAAACTCTTCAAATCTTCATAGGCTAAAATGCCTAACCAGATAAGCCACATATTTTCCTCACTAACTAACTCTTCCCTCTAATCTGTCTTAATCGCCGAAAACGCATGAGCGAAGCGAGTTTTCTAAAAGAATAAATTAACTCCGCTAGGCCTAAGCCGTGGTGCTCTGCCATGTGTCTTAAAAATCGTAATCCGCTCTAAGCAAAAATGGCCTTAATCATTTCATAAAATAGTAATTCTTAAATTTCTCTTAATTCGGTTGATTTTTTTTTATAACGTACGATATTTTTTTTTAATGTTTTTTTTTATTTTTGGGGTTTGTGTTCCGACTTGCAAATATTTGGAATTGTAATGATGTGTAAATTGAAATTTATTTAATAATGGTTATTTTGTGCTCTTATAAGATTTAACTAATTAATTAAAGTATTTTGAATTTATATCTTGTGTCATGCAGGCTAGGCCAATTAGGCCTTGCATTATCATGTTCACTTATGAGAATGTATTCAGCAACGAAGACAGTATGTAAAGACTTTTTCCAGACTAATGACTTAATTATGAACTTTTCTACCAAATGCTTACTAAAAGTTAAACTCCAGTTTATTGTTAAGGTGAAATCCTAACACATAGTAAAAATGCAAGAAAGGGCTTAACCCTATTTCCATGTTCAACAGCACGTGTATTTGCCTATTTGTAATTTGACTCTAAATTATCATTGGTTCAAATTAATATTGCATCACTTATTAATCCTTTTTCTATTAAATCATTAATTTTGAAAAGAGTATTTTTGTAACTTAAATTCCATTTCTTTTTTTGATTACTTACTTGTAATGATTCATCTGTGTTACGATAATAAATGCTAAACGTTATGTTAAATTGAATCTTGTGTGCTCTCATTATTTCGTCAATCCCTTTTATTTGCCATGATCATCAGGAAACCTGATTATTGCTTTAATATCTTTTATTACCATGAATTATTCTTGAGAAATTTTTGTAAGTGTGTTTCTTCACTCACTAACGATCATTCTGGCCAAATTATTAAATTTTACTTGCCCCCTTTTTCTATTTTAATTTGATCTCTACATGTTTTCATGTATTGTGCAACTCGCAATCCAACTTTAAACTATTCCAAAACTCAGTAATTGATTTTCATAATTGTAATTGCATTAAATTCTTGTAACTGGTTTTATCCACTTGATTGTCACTCTCAATTTCATTTTTTTTATTTAAATTTTTTTTTATTCATTTTAAAATATTCTGTGTGGATCCATGTTGTCTCATTGGCAACACCACATAGATTATTTTTGGTGCCGTGAGCCATTTCGTGTAAAAACTGAGATTTTGGTAGTGAATGGGATTGATGACTTAATTGACATGTAAATTATTATGTTATATAATTCCTCAACTCTGCACGGGACAAGGTTGGCATAATTCATTATTTCTTTGTGTAATTTTTTTTTTTTAATTGGGATCTATTGTGCGATTTTGGCAATTAAAAATGGCCGAGGATAACAGACAAATTCCTCAACAAAACGTTGAAATTCCCGCTCATTTGGGAACACTTACTATACAACTCCCTGAGATTTTAGCGACCCCCCCCCCTTTTTTTGTTTGTTAGGCAAAATCGACCCTTACCCCTTAGATACGATCTAATCCTTTCTCTATGCATCAATTCATCCACTCTTTGGTGAAAACTATGTGGAATTCCATGAGATCTAAAAAACAGCGTTGCAAATCAATTTGATTTCAGGTAAATACTTGGCACCTCCTTTGCTTATATATGTGTACCTTTTTTTTATTTTTTTTTTTTTTCGACAAACCAAGCATCCACGACTTGGAATTTCTCTACAAACCAAGCAACCACGACTTGGATATTTCTTTGGACATACCAAACACAGCCAAATTTGGAATCCTTAGACAAAATTGTTATTTTATTTATGTGTATTTTTGCCATTACCAGTTGTTTCACCTCAACATTCCTATACCTTCACCTGGAGAGGATGCTATATTCAAAATTTGGGGATAGGATTTTTATTTATTGATACAGTCTCGGATAATATTTCTTTCATTTTGCCATTTATTTAGTGTAGGGACGTGAATTTTGTGCTTACATTTGTAAACTGTTTCTTTTATGCCGTATAAATTTTTTTACTAATGTGATTTTTTGTGAAAACTTTGATCTCGAAGATTTTGGGAATTTTGTTATTTTTTCATTGGGAGGAGTTCTTGTTAACTTTGTTACTTTTGTTGGGTAAAATTATTTGGGGTAATTGACCTTGCTTAAATTTTCTTTTTTTTTTCCCCTCCTTGCCTTGTGCAGAGGCTGAGTTGATAGATATGTCAAATTTTTTCAGTAAATATGTATTGTGCATGTATGTTTTATTTTCCAAAGGAAGCTAGAAAAATGTGTTTGTCTAAAAATATGTAAACAGAATTATTCAATTTCGTGTATATTTTAGTAATTTGCATGCTATAAAAAATTTTAATTCTTAAAATTTTTTTCACCGAGGGGAGAACATATGTCGTGATCGACTTTTGTAAATGATCTACCCCATTTCCTATAAAGCAAAAATCCATATGATACCTAAATTTCCCTTTAAAAACCCCCTTTTTCATAGAACTTTTACTTAATTTGGTTTTTGTAATGCATAATAAAATATATGTTAGTAATTTGATTTTTTAATTGCCTTTAAGGATTTACTTTGGCTTTAGTATTGGATGTATTAAAATTTGGGTTTGTTTAGTGGTTTACAGCAAGTTGGAACAGATTTGCAAGTGGGAACACATTTTATTTAATTCCGTTTTTCGTTTGCGATCTTTTTCCCTATTTTCCATATCTTTTAACATTACTGCTATGTGCCAAGTGAAAGCTCAAAATTCTTAGACTGTTCTACAAGTAAACTACAGGACGGACATTTTATTCAGAGTGTTTTAGCCTCCATCTTGCAAAAAACGGCTTCCTTCTTCACGACTGGCGCCCTTTCCCTCCCAGCCTATGAACGTCACGATCATCTGTGACGTTAGCAACCCTCGTGACCGGGAGTGACCAATGAGAACTGTTCTATCTGGTGTGGGGAAGCGCGCCGAGAAATCTCGATCATTCTCTCGTGGAAATCGAGCCCAGAAGGTGCTCTGTTTATTTCTCCGACTCCAGCCGAAATCGGCAAAAATCCATGCCGAAGACGATGTCGCCCGGGTCTTCTCCTACTCCAGCCGAGGTCGGCAATTCCATGCCGAATTAGACATCGCCCCGGCCGGGATGGCCGATGCCTCGTGGAACTGCAATCATCATCCTGCAAACTCTTCAAATCTTCATAGGCTAAAATGCCTAACCAGATAAGCCACATATTTTCCTCACTAACTAACTCTTCCCTCTAATCTGTCTTAATCGCCGAAAACGCATGAGCGAAGCGAGTTTTCTAAAAGAATAAATTAACTCCGCTAGGCCTAAGCCGTGGTGCTCTGCCATGTGTCTTAAAAATCGTAATCCGCTCTAAGCAAAAATGGCCTTAATCATTTCATAAAATAGTAATTCTTAAATTTCTCTTAATTCGGTTGATTTTTTTTTATAACGTACGATATTTTTTTTTAATGTTTTTTTTTATTTTTGGGGTTTGTGTTCCGACTTGCAAATATTTGGAATTGTAATGATGTGTAAATTGAAATTTATTTAATAATGGTTATTTTGTGCTCTTATAAGATTTAACTAATTAATTAAAGTATTTTGAATTTATATCTTGTGTCATGCAGGCTAGGCCAATTAGGCCTTGCATTATCATGTTCACTTATGAGAATGTATTCAGCAACGAAGACAGTATGTAAAGACTTTTTCCAGACTAATGACTTAATTATGAACTTTTCTACCAAATGCTTACTAAAAGTTAAACTCCAGTTTATTGTTAAGGTGAAATCCTAACACATAGTAAAAATGCAAGAAAGGGCTTAACCCTATTTCCATGTTCAACAGCACGTGTATTTGCCTATTTGTAATTTGACTCTAAATTATCATTGGTTCAAATTAATATTGCATCACTTATTAATCCTTTTTCTATTAAATCATTAATTTTGAAAAGAGTATTTTTGTAACTTAAATTCCATTTCTTTTTTTGATTACTTACTTGTAATGATTCATCTGTGTTACGATAATAAATGCTAAACGTTATGTTAAATTGAATCTTGTGTGCTCTCATTATTTCGTCAATCCCTTTTATTTGCCATGATCATCAGGAAACCTGATTATTGCTTTAATATCTTTTATTACCATGAATTATTCTTGAGAAATTTTTGTAAGTGTGTTTCTTCACTCACTAACGATCATTCTGGCCAAATTATTAAATTTTACTTGCCCCCTTTTTCTATTTTAATTTGATCTCTACATGTTTTCATGTATTGTGCAACTCGCAATCCAACTTTAAACTATTCCAAAACTCAGTAATTGATTTTCATAATTGTAATTGCATTAAATTCTTGTAACTGGTTTTATCCACTTGATTGTCACTCTCAATTTCATTTTTTTTATTTAAATTTTTTTTTTATTCATTTTAAAATATTCTGTGTGGATCCATGTTGTCTCATTGGCAACACCACAGAACAATTATTAACTCTATGAGTCCCTGAATAATAATTGCATGTATTCATTTTTCTTTGCATTAAGTTTAACTTTTAATGGAAACAAAATTGTTTTCTTGAAAAAATATTTACTAATTACGCATTTTTGTTTTATAGGAGATGATCTTACTGAAAAGTGTTGAGTTTTCATCATAATGAGCTTCTTCTTCAAAAGGGTACTGTTGGTCTGGGAAAAAGTTGGGCATATCTTCATCTTCATATTCTTCTTCAGGCAAAACTCTCTTGAAACGAGGCTGAGAAGATTCTGAAATATATGAAAGTTAAAAAAATTGAGTCCTATATTGGACAAGTACAATTAGACTTTCATTCCTTTAGCAATTTGATAATTTAAAAACAAACCTAACTTGGAACGAAATGAAGGGGGATTTTGCTCAGTAAAACCAATTGACCATTACTTATGCTCTTTATTTTAGTGAGGGTTTAAACTTTTAGATGAAATGCATATTTTTAATTATGTTTTATGTTTCAAACAAGGTATGTTAATCAATAAACATATTTTTATTTGAAAGACTTGTGTAAATTACCTTGAAAAATAAATTTGATATTTATATATAATTTTAAAATTGACTTGCATTTTATAATTTTATCAAATTTTTAAATTATGAAGTGAATTTCAAAAGTACTTAGTACAGAAATACAATAATTACAAAATATAATGCAAAGTTTAATATTCAACTAATATAAATTTTACCGTTTCTTTCATTGAAATCCTCAGGAAACCCTGGTAAATCTGGAAATGGTGGAAGTTCTTCATTGGTTGGTTGATTAGAAGAACCTAAGTAAGTTTGTTTGAATCAAATTTTTAGAATGAATTCCATGTAATACAATAAAGTACGTTTAATTGTAAAAATATTATATAGCAATATTTTATATATTCTTCTTTCAAGGTCAAATTTAATTAGAGATTTTAATGGTTGGAAAGGCAATAACGTAAGTGATTTGCTGCCAAGCTAAGTTTAAGGGGGGAAAAAAATTCCAATTACAAATTAATTTGTGAATTATATGATTTTGTGCCGTGCATATAGGTATACTTGCTAATTTTGAAATGACTTCCAATATAGTATGTTACAGAAAGAACTAATAACAAAAGTTAATAACAATTTTGTTCTGAAATTGGAATTAGAATAATATAGAATACTTACTATAAATGGATCTGTCTAAATCATTTGAAAAACTTGAATGGGTATTATTAATGGATGGTAGATCTAAAGTTGAATTTGGTGCAACAATAAAAAATGTTGAGCCATCTGCCTGTACACATTCATAGTTGCCTGAAAGATAGTATGTTGACAAACATTAATTTGCATAGCAATGATTCAATTATACTGTCACATTTTTTTAAAAACACACAGGAAGTACAAATACTTTGATCGGGGTAATTTTTATACCAGCTGAACTCGTACAACAAACCCCATGGGGAAAGCATCTTTCTTAAATGTAGGAAAAGGAAATATGGGATATCATATGTCATTTGCATAAACAAAGAATGAATTCAAATTGAAATTTACATAAGTTGACAGAACTGGTGGAATAATTTAAATACTGTTGGCAAAACTGGTAAAATAATTATAAACAAAATTAATAACATATAAAGGGTGAGGAAAAATCTGAAACCCCTGGTTACATTAAAAACCCTCTATCCAGTAGGTTACGTGGACTACATCGTGGCAATATTACGATTTCAAATTTCAACTGAATAGAAAAATTAACTTGATATTATAGTATAGGTGGCATGTGATCAGTGTAATTGGCCGAAGTGTAAACTCATTTGCACAGCGCAACATTAAAAAAAAAAAACATAGCATTGCTTAAGATTTAAATTATTTAATTTTTTGAAATCATATTTCTTTAGCATATGATTATAAACCACTCATCCATTCTTAGAATTGTAAAGCCTATTTAAATTATAAAATTAATTATTTTAATTTTCTTGGGCGAGTTTCTGGTAAACGTGATAGCCATGTGACAGATTTATAGGTATATTTCTTTCAGAGGGTTAATATACTTGATATGTTTAGAAACACAATGAGGTAAATATTTTCTGTTACAGTGTTATATCTTACTGAAATGCATTCTGTGTCTTCCTTCTTCAATCATCCATATTTTCCATTCATACTCAACATTACGTCCCATGCAGTTTTGGCAGGTCACTTTCACTTGGATATTTTCATCTTGGTTCACTTCTCCGCAATGACAACTGTTGCACTCGAGATCAATTCTAAAATAAATTTATCAATATTAATTAATGTGTTTAAAATTAATGAAGCTCTATATATCAAACTTTAAAATGTATATATAGACCACACATACAGATGTAGTTAGTTATAAAAGAAATATAAGTTACTCTCTTTTTATTATTTGTTTTATAAAACTAACAATGAAAAGTTACAATGTAATGGTTTAAATAAGTTAATTTTACAAAAAAGTTTTTCAAAAATGAAAAAAAAAGCCAGTTAAATAAATAAAATATACAAATGCATTTAGTTTTAAAAGGTGGATATGTTACTCTTTTTTATATAGAACTAAAACTGGAAAAGTTACAATGACAAGTAAAAGTTTACAAAAAAGCTTGAAACAAATGAATAAAGGTTATCCTTTTTTGAATTCTTATAAAAGGCTTTTTTAACGTTTATTGAATAAAAATAAAATATTACAAATTTAGCAATGAAAGAACTGGTGAATATCTAAAGAAAAAATTATTTTAACTTTCCTAATCAATGATAAATAAAATATATTAAGCATTAAATTAATTACTAACATTAAAAACTAGATAACATAAAAACAACTAACAGCAAAACACGTTGCGCATGTTGAAATTCAATAACTTGAGAAGATGTATGTGATGCTGATTCTTCAACAATAATGGTCATGTTAATCACAACAGCGGTCAAGTGGGGGTTAAAATACAGTGCAGAGAGGTAGAAACTGTTGATGTCTGTTGATAAAAAGGCACTTGGAATCGAATCGTGGAAACAGGACAAGTGCTTTTTGATGAAAGGTGAACAACTCCAAGTGTAGCTGAAATTAAAAAAAAAGCTAGACATCAGTGAAATAGCAATAGAATAATGCTATAAATTGTAACAACACATAAAATACAGGGTGGCCCAAAAAAGTAGCAGTCTAGTTACAGTTAGTTAGGTATACAGTAATTTATACAGCAACAGTTATTTTTCGAAAGCATGTCTAGTTGTAACAGAATTATTTATTTCTAAATTCTAGGCAGAAGTGTGACATACTTATTAGGAAATAGCTGATCTTGAATAACATGAAGGAGTCCAGATTCTAACTTGATGGTATCATTTCTCCCCATGGACCGAAGATAGCCTCCTTTAATGTAAGTAGTGAAGTCTGGAGATCGGATTTTAATAGTTGCTGATGATTCTGAATGCACAATGAATCCAATCATTTCAACCTTAATGCAGAGAAACAGTTTAAAAATAAATAAAATGAGAATTATAAACTGCTTTGAAACATATAAAAGTTTAACAAGTAAATATAAAGATGTTAAATCACATAACATTTTTAACTGAAGATTCTGGAAGTAAGTAGATTAGCTCAGTATCAGTATATTTAACTTACCTTTAAAGATATGTTGTACAATCCTGGCCACAAATGCGATTTAGGAATTATAAAATATCTCTGGTTCAATACAACTGCAGGATCAAAAGCCATAACAGATCCATCGTCTACATTTTCAATTGTCCATGTATACTTGACATTGCTTGTTTCACAATTAGTGAGAATTTCTGCTTCCATTAAGATGTCATCCACATAACTGTACTGAAATGATAAAAGAAGCTATAAGTATATTTGATGTTAAGAGATAGATCTAAAATACTGAATGTTTTTATTTTGAAATCACAATAATTACAACCATCTTTTCAATTTTAAATATGCTGCAATGATACAAGTATATCATTCACCTTTAGACCTAGATTTCTAAGAGGAATAACACATCCTCAATAATAAACAGAACATAGTTTAGTTTGAATTATCGTCGCACTAGAGCTACACGAGGGCTATTGATGACGGGCGTCATATTTTTAGAACCACAGTCAAGTGACAAGCCGACACCTGAATAGTGAATAAGCACCCAACGCAACCGTTAATTGCAACAGCGTACACAGCGATGGGACTTTAGAACATATTTCAACGTGCACTTCCTCTACACAGGGTATTATTATCAAACATTTTCGGCTGCATGAGCCGTTTATAGGTCGACAGTTATTTTGGCGATGCTCGAACCTGAACCTGGGACCTTTTGTATACTAGGCGAACGCCTAACCGATTGGTCTCCCCTGCCCAAACATAACTTAGTAAATAACATGGAAAACACTATTTAATTTATTTTTCTGGTGTCTGGACCAAAATTATTCAATTTTCTTGGCTGTCTATTTTTCACTGTGTTTTATTTTTTCCTTTCTGGTAACATTGGTTCCTAAATATCTTTTTGTTTGTAGAGTTGCACTTTAGCATTTTCTATTTTTTTATTCATTTATCATTTTTATGTCATGAAGACAGGACTTTTTGTTAGCAGAAAGGGCTGTATGCTTTTTAAAGATTGTTAAAGTATTGACTTAAAATTTATGCAATTACTTTTAATATGCATGAAAATTAGATTATCAACAACATTAGTAAAAAAATGGAAAATTAAGAGTTATTAAATAACTAAATGATATTTTCCCAAAATATTTATTTTGCTGTTATTATTACTATTCTTAAATTTTCTATAAAAAGGCAGGGATTTCTAATAAATACTTTAACAATGTGATTTCAAAATTAAATAAACATTAGCCCTATAGGTTCGGATCTCTAGACCAAAAGTAGAAAATATGTAGTAAAAAATAGATTTAGTCAACTTACTATTATGTTTTTCTCAAACAGGAATACAATTTCAGGCTTCTGGCATAGCCGGTGAAGGAAGAACATATTGGTGGTAATATTAGAATGACTAAATTTGTTCCATACATTCACTGATATCCAGTATTCACCGACTCTGGAAGTAGAAAGGAAAGTAAGTTTTATAAAAGTAAATGATCCGGAATAAAATATGTATTGTTTTCTACAAAGAAATTACACTTCCAAAATTCTTAAAAAATACTCATATAGTTTGATTTCCTTTTGTGACAACTTTAAATTACATTTCCTTCCTCTCAAATTTCTCGAAAATGAATATTCGGTAAGAATGAACTTGAATACTAAATAATTTGTTAACGTCAGATTTTAGAAAACCATTTATAATCTTAGATAATTAAAAAAAAATATTAAAATATAATCTCACAAGAGATAAAAAAATACATAAAAAACTTTTAATTCAATACACAATGCTTTTAAGCAGGAAAATAAAATAGATAATACGTCGAATTGAAGCATGTTCAAGTGTTAAAATATGCAACAATCATATGCAAAAAAATTAACTAAATGTTAAAAGGTTCTGGAAGGTTTCAACAAACAATCTGTTCATTATGATAGAAAAAGAGCTCTACAAAAATACTTATGATTTTACTGTATCCATTGCAGTTTTGAGACCTGTATACACAATGGAAGCAGATATTTTGGTCAACTGGCCAGACCCATGTGAAACCAAAGTTTGATTGGTTTCTAAGCTAGCTTGGTCTCCATGTCACCAAAGTTTGATTGGTTTCCAAGCTAGCTTGGCCTTCATGTCTTAAAATTGTTCAGAGAAATCTTCTAATGATACATTGTTTTTAACCCTAAGGGAGAAGGTAGCGAATCTCCAAACCGAAGTGACTCTGTGTTAATTCAATGGAAAAACTAATATTCCAATCTACATTGTTCAGACTCTATCGGTGGTTCTAAATTACGACACTCTTCGTCGATATCCCTCATGTAGCTCTAGTGCGACTACAATTCAAACTAAACAAAACCAGACTCGATTGAATGTTTTTACAACCAACTGATTCTAATGTTTTTTTTATATGATTGTTTGAATATTTAAAATTTTTTCAATAAATAATTTTACCACAAAATATTCCACCCAATTTTAAAAAGTGGAATTATAGAGCTTGTAAGCCAGCTAAACTTATCATATAAAAGTTTGTAAAAGATTCAATACGGCCCGAGTAATATGGCTTAGAAAATAATTTTTGTACACATTAGATTAACACAGACACATTTAGAAACGCGCTTCCATTCCCCCTTAAGAAAATTAATTAACGAAACCTTTCTAATAACACATCCATTTTACATTTAGTAATTTTAACAAAAACACAACCAATTCCTACTCGGTATAAGTATGCTGAACAGAAGAAGAGTTAGTAGTTAGGATAGGAGAGCCGTCACCAAATTCCCATTGGAAAGTAAGATTTGTACCAAACCAGTAGAGGGCCCGGAATGTGATTAGTTGGTTCACGAGGTTCGGGCCCTGGCAATGTATGGAGGTCAAGTTGGCAACTTTTTGTATGAGATGCAGCACTAAAGGTTGGCTGGAAACGCTGCTGATATGGTTTTGGGCTGTGACATTGATCATGTATCTGAAACAAAAAGAATACATTTCTTAATATATTTTTTGATTAATTTTAAGTTTAATTTGATTAATTTAATCTGCTAGTTTATTTTGAGAAATTTAATTGTTTAATTTGAAACAAACTGCAACATAAATTTTCAAATTATTTTTTTAAATAACATAATAAAAAACATTTAATAACATTTAGCATATACGAATTCAGTTTATTTTATAGAAATGATCTAAAAATCATTTTCAAATGAAAGAACAGAATATTTTTAATATATTTATCATTAATAAAATATTTATTATTCTTACCAGAAAGACTGGTGCATAATTTATGGAAAAAGCGTGGTCAAATGCTCAGAAGGATATAAAATACATTAAAACAAATATTAAAATAATACTATTATTAGAAACTATAATTACAGAATATTACCTTCCTGGGTTTTGATATTGATACTGCATGACAGGAGTATTAGATCTTCTCAAATCAGGAATGCCCAATTGCCAAGTAAAACGGAGGGATCTTTCACTGGCAGGTAAGACTTCTGCCACAAATTTGAATTCTGTGTCCAAGGGAAGTTCTACTTCATTGCTATTGCAATTTTTCTTAGCATCATGCACCAAACAGAGATAAATTTCTAGAAATCAAGAGAGGGGTAGGAGACGAAAATATATTTAAACGGTTATATTGATGCCTGGAATTTAAAATACTTATACATCTATCTCAGACAGATTATTAACGTTTTAAAAATTATATATTTCTATAGTAGATTATAAATGACTGTCATCTTAAAAAGTTTTAAATTAAAAAGAGTTATAAACTTTATAAGTTTTTAAAAAATATATGTGTTGCTGGAAAAATCTAGCAGTCAAGTGATATTTTTATATGTTTGCATCCCTCAGAGGGTTAAATCATTAAAGAGTCTTCCAAAACCATTTATAACAAATTTTTTCAACATTTTGGTTTTTAACTTAATCAGAACATCTACAAGTATAGTTTATTTAAGTAAGTTAATGTAGCATGAAGAAGTGAATATATTTTTGAAAAAAAATTCTCAAATGAAATAAATTTGCCAAATAATTAAAAAAAGCCAATTCTTGAATTTTTCTTTCGTAATTTTATTTAGAATATTCAGAAAAACAATTGTACACAAAAGAAAAAACGTTATTTTATTACCTTGAAGGGTTTCTTGCACATAAATTTTTGAAGAAGCCATAGGCCTCCTAATGCTCTTATACCCAAAGTCAGTAACTTTATTATATGCTTCAACTGATACAATATGTATACCTGGCTTCAAAGTCGGTAAGAAGACTGTGCTACCTGAAATAAAGGCTAGTAAGTTATAACAAGATTATAGAAAATAAGTATGAGATAAAAAAAAAATCCTTCTATTTATATGCATCAAGTTTAAAAGTAACTTATTAACCATTCAATAAATTAAAATAGAAAAGCATATATCGTTAGACTTAGTTCGATCAAGATCAAATTTTTAAGAATTCGAACAGCTACCAATTTCTACTGCTGGTAGTAACTTTAACACAGCCAATTAAGACTAGATGACAAGGACAAACCTTGAGCAGGATCCTACAGTTTCTCAATGGGTATTGTTTTGGTTGAATAGCGTCAACTAGAGCTACGCAAGAGTTTTGATAAGTTTCAAGAATTTTTTTTTGTTTGCAAACGGGAGTAGAATAGAAGTGGTTTACTGGAAAAGTAGTTAAAAGATTTTTTAGTTTGGTTGAATCAAAGACCGCATTATTACAGCTACACGAGCGTTACCCTGACAATATACGTCGTAGTTTTAAACTACGGTGAAATGATAAGGTTAAAACTTGAGCTGGCATCTAACAAAACCTCATAGCGAAATCGTGCACGGTGATAACTCTGGTTCACGGCAGATGAAACATGCACCAGTCTGGTATGCATGGCGTTATTTATTGGCTAACATTTTTTTTTGTCCAGAACGATCTGTTTATAGAATGGCTAAAAGCTTAGGTTCGCTAAAGTAACGCACATTGCGTCTTAGAAATATTAACGTAAATCGACAGTGTATAAATAGCAATTTTTAAAAGCATTTGTCGATGGTGACGGGTGCTATGATTACCATACTTAGGAATTCCAGACTTAAGTCAATGACCGAACCTGTAAAGTAATTAGCGTGACACTTTAATCTATTGCGCCATCTTTTCTAAACATATAATTTAAAGTTAATGCTGTACCTGTATCTAGTAGTTGTTCATTTCCCAACATCCAATTATAAGATACATCGGTTCCTTGAGTGATGGAAGCATGGACACTAAGGTTCATCTTATACTGAATGATGTAGTACTGCCGGTCCAGCACAAGATTTTCAGGAGGAAACTGGACAAAGAAGGGTTGTGGGAGAGTTTGGTTTACTGAGTCCAGGGGATTTGTTGCTGTTACGGATACTTGATATGCGCCTTCTGTAAGTACAAAATAAAATGGATGTTTTTTAAATTATGGAAGAGAAAAGAAATGGCTTATGGAAGTTAAGTTTTAAGATCTTTCTTAATCCATCTTTACAAATAATCTAAATTCGGCTCAATAATAAGGACTAATATTTTTCAACTAAGTAATTAAAGAAGCTTATTTTCGCAAAGCAAATTTTCTTGCCAATTCTTGTTAATGATTTGATAACTATACTTTTTACATTCAAAGAGAAATAGGCCCTGTTTATAAAAATTACAAGTTCAAAATTTGGAACCCCTCTTTTTTGAATCTTTTGCAGAACTCCCTTACTCACATCTGCATCAATTTTAACCTGTCAAAATGACGTTTACAAAAAAGTATAATCCTTACCATAAAAGTAAGTATGCTTTACAATAGCACAAGGAAGAGACCACACATTCAGCTCAGAAGGCACCACTGCCGTGTGTCCATCGCCGAAATCGAACACAAAATTGATGTCCGATCCCCTCCAAACCCATGCTTCGAATGCTATGTTTTCTGTTGAGTAGCTGCCATTCGATGAACCCAACAATGGAAGAGTAGATTTCTGGCCCAACCGTGGAGCGGTAGATTTCTCATCCAAAAATGGAGTAACAAATTTCTTGTCCAAAACTGGAGTAGATTTCTTGTCCATCGATGGATCAGTAGATATTCTGTCCATCAATGGAGCAGTAGATATTCTGTCCATCAATGGAGCAGCGTATTGCTCCATTCTCGGCCGGAGATGAAGTTTTTCAATGGGCTCGACTGCTCTTATGGATACGTTGAGATGCGAGGTTATGGATTCGTAATCGTTGTAGATACGGATAGTTATGTTGTAGGTGTCAGCCACGCCATAGCTGTGGTTGGCCATACTGCTGTTATGGGTGCTGAAACGTAAAGATAGTACTCATTACACTCTTAAAACAAACACTCCCAATTTACCTCAGTCTGAGTGGATTACACTCCTCCAGACTGGAAAATGCACTTCTCCTTTTGGAGTGGATCCTTTGTGTGTTAAACCTCAGACAGGATCACTCCAAACGAGTGATTTTGACTCAGTCTGAGAAAATATGCATGCCTTTAGGGTGTCGAAAATGCACTTCTCCAACTGGAGTGGATTTCACTCCTTTGTTTTAAGAGTGTAGAGTGGTTAGATATTGGCTATACTAATGTAGACAGAGTTGTCACTATCTTGGTGATGTCACATTCCGCGTTCCTAAGGCCATTAGTCCGATGAAAGTATAGCGGTACGGTAAGGGTAAAGGTAAATTATCGTCTTGCTAGAGCTACACGAGGGGCATTGGCAATAAGCGTGATAATTTAGAATCACAGTCAAGTGATGAGTCGTCATACGAGAAAACACCCAACACAACTGTTAAAGGGCGACATTGTATGCAGCGTCGGGATTTCGGAGCACATTTAAAGCGCACTACTTCAACATAGGGCGTTTTGTCAGGAGCATTGCCCAGATGCTCCCTCCTAAAGCTAATGTAGCTTTGTTTAGAACAAATTACGTAGAAATGAGGAGCAATAAACAATGCTAAAAATTCCTGAAGCGTGAGTTATATTAGGTGAAGAGTTGAAAATCGGAAGTAGTTGGAATAGAGTTGGCCTTAGGAGCATGAAATTCCTCAATACTATGAATATTTAGCCCTGTTTCACTTTAAAATACAAGGCTGGGTTTAAACTAGTCCGATTGTATTTCTACTGCACAGGATTTAATACGGTTAGCACATAATTGCTTTTCTTGCATATACTAATGCATAAAACTATAATCCCATAGGGACCCACTTGATAAACAAAATGCTTTTAAATGAAAGCATCTATTAAGCACTTAGGCTAATTAAATAGGGAATTTAATCTCTTTTTGACATCAGAAAATTTCATTCAACTGAAGCTTCTTAGTGCTAAAAGGGAACAAATCCTTTCTAAGATGTTTTTTCTTCTTAAACACCGAAGCTTTTAGTGACAAATGAATACAACAATATTTATCTACTTGATCACGTTTCTCTAAGTTTTCTTACGTTTTCAAAACTGACCGTTTAAGAGACAGCAAATTGTGAGATCTTTTATAATGTTTAAGAGGTCTTGTGAAGATTAAAGTAATGCAAAAATTAAGATTTCCATATAATGGCTTTTTAAATTTATCTTCATATTGCTTATTGCTATTTAGATTTCAATTTCTTATTATACACCATTACCTGATATGAAATATGAGCTAATGAAAGTATTGCGAAGGGAACGAAATGTTGAATTGTGTTTTCTTCACTTTTTGGAGAGTGGTCATTCTAAGAGCGGTTTTCGAACATTGGTCCCTTTATAAGACAGTCAGTCTGAAACAACTCCAAAGTTCGAACTAAATGAACTACAGACTTCAAATTTGGTACACAAGTTCACAGTACCCGTCGGATGTTATAATAAGGATTTTCAAGAAGCCAAAAACGGTATCATCCATTGATATTTTTTAATTTAAAGGTATTGCTGAAAAACGAAATAAAAAGAGAGACTTCAAATTTGGTACACGAGTTCACAGTACATGTCGGAAGTGCGTATAGAAATTTTTTGGAACAAGTTAAAGATACAGGAATATTTTTAATCTCACCTGTTCACCGTGGTATACTGTCCATCCGTCCCATCCCCGAAGTCCCACTCGAACCCAACACCGGTACCACCACCCTCCACGGAACATCGTACTAATACCTCCTCGAAAAGTGGCACAATTTGCCGCGTCATCAATTCCAGCCTCACTCCTGATATCGGCGTCACAACGAGAACGGCTGTCCAGCGTTCGACTTGACCAATAGAGTTGGACGCGTTGAAGTGGACGGTGTGAAGACCGCTGGTGTGGTATGTGTGGGACACTTCGACTGTGGTTGTACCGTTGCCGTCCTGTTTAAGGAGAATAAAATTAAATTATTGTAGAATCGCAAGCCAAAAACAACGTGGCGTCAAGCAATTAACAACGAATTGAAAGAACTTATAACAAGTCATGGGAAGAGATTAAGACCATTGCAGCCAACAGGGTGAGGTGGCGGACCACGACGGAGGCCCTATGCTCCATGTTGGAGTGAAAGAGGTATAAGTAAGTAAGTAAGAATCGCAAACTCGGTTAATTTTGTCTCTCACACGCCAAGTTCAATACAAAAGTAGAGCAAATTTTTCATTCTTGGACATCATAATGTCGCTAACTAATATTTATTACTTCATATGATATTGCAATTCATAATTAACAGTAATTTTTGTTAATGATACAACTATTAGGAACCCAATTCGAACAAATTGAATTTAAGCAAATCACAATTTTCAGAAGACCTAAAATAGATCTCCAGATTTTGAGGAGCCTCAAAAATTGGTATACGGTGAAAAATTTGGAAATCAGTTTCGCCCAAAATATGGTTCCGAGTAGCTGCAACGTCTGTGTGGTTTGATAAGCTACACACCAGATTTCGATATTTGGTCAAACCATTTCTCTGGTTTTTGCTGAACCTTTTGAAACCTGAAAAATAGTTCCATTGATCACCGAAAGTGCGGTGAAACATTTTACCACACAGCACAGCCGTTGCATCTACAGAAACTATTTTTATGGTGCCAAAATTTTTAACAGTGTTGTAGAGTAACACAGGCTTTTTCGTTGTGCCCTGCCAACAAGTAACTTTATTTCAATTATCGATAATACCCCTACAAATATCCTAATCAACAAAATTTCTAATTCAAGCAACACCAAATCCACTACGAACCTTGTCCTCGTGGAACTTGAAGACAGACGGATTCTGCCTCCAGCTGACAGCCACTCCGTCCCCGAAATCCACGAATACATCTCCCTGGGCGACATCTTGGTTGAACGTGATGTTCAGTGTCCCGCTGTGTCCCACGAAGAAGGTTGAGAAGGTGTAGTTGAGCAGGGCTAGTGCAAGGGCGACCTGGACCACCATCGAGGCATCCAGGTGGCCGAGAGAGTTACGGACTCGGACCCGCAGTCGGTATGTGCCTGGGCTTGGTATGTGGTTGGTGGTTAGCTGGATAGGATAACAGATAATAATATTCATTAAACAATTGATTCAATTGTTCAGAGAATGTCTTCAACTTTGCGCATGATACCGTGAGAAGGTTCATGCAGAAAAAACAAAGTTGATTATTGGCGCAAATATCTCATAATCTTCTCATAATTCAGTTGTGTTTTTACATATGCAAAAAACTGATACTTAGCAGTAGATTGAAACAATGAAGAAAGCCGGGGGATGAAGGCTTCTAGGCGAGTGAGCCTCACTGGTAAGTAAAGTATGTTTTTGCTTAAGAAATGCCTCGCAATTTAAAACCGCGGTCAAGTAATGTGTTGGATACCCAAGGGCACTCTCTTCGAGTGAAATACATAGTATGCTAACGATTTCGGGACTTAGGACTCCCCAGACATATCAAACACTTCAGTCTACTCTGATATCCATGTGATCATAGACGACTGGAACGCTCATGCATATAGTGACGTCAAGCATTGTCTTCTCTTCCACAAACAAATCTCCGCTGTTCCACCCCGTTCAAATCGTCCATTGTGGATTAATTTTTATTATTAATGCTAAAACCTGGAGCACTTGACCACAGGGATGAACGCAGTTGTTGTTTACGTAATATCAATCAGAATAAGATTTTTGCTTAGAGGAAGATGCATTAAATTTATTTGACTAATTTTCTTTTAATACAACTCTATCAGTGTATGCCCTCAATTGAAGTCCACTAATAAAATTTTATTAAGGACATACTTGAATGTTGTCCAAAATATATTAAACGTAATTTATCGGCAAATGTTTGCCAGCTACTAATAAATATATTTAATTATTTTAAATGTCTTTTAGATATATTAATTTTCCTCTGTGATAAGTACATGTACTCACTTGGTCATGGGTCGATATGCTTTCAAACTCTGCTAGTGACCAAACAAAAATACATCCAGATGAAGAGGGAGTCACTTTAGCTCGCCATTCATGGTATAGAGAAATTCTAGAATAAAAAAGATAAGATTTAAAACACATAATTAATTGTTTTAAAAACAAATAAATGTCGTAGTCATATACAATAAATATACGATTTTAATTGGTAGCATTGTGTGGAAAGTGTGTTAAATTATTTTAGGTAATGTTGTAGTTAATAAAAACCTACAAAAAAAAAAGGTAAGAGTGTTTCTTTGGTTTTTTTTTTAAATTTAAATATAATGTAATTGTATATATTTTTTTATCTTGTCATATCCACTTTAAAGCGTTTTTTATGTCTTTAAAAAGTTCCATACGTATTGTAAAGGATTTCAAAACATAACTTTACATCAGCCCAGGGCACTATTGCACCAGCAATAGCGAGGGCTTAAGTAATAAACAGAATTTCAATAAATGCATGCTTATTAAATACAATTTAATTCATTGAAATAGAAAATTAATAGATTTTAATTAAATATGATGGATAAATAATAAGTTTTAATGGATAATTAATAAGCTTCTTTAATTAAAAGGGTTGAAAATATGTCTTAGCCCTTCCTCATTTCTTTATCCCCCACTTTCACCAGCTTTATTGAGAATCCGTTCCAACATTATTCCCGGCTCAATTAATAAGTAAATGGGCTTATTTCGATGTTGGAGAAAGGGAGCTTCGCGCACATACTCGTTAGAATTAGGTTTATAAATAAACTTTCTCCAATGGAAATCTATAAATGACTGCTTAAAATATAAAGAGTACAAGGGAAGAACCCCGTCATTGCATAGTAGTCTGTCTGCATCAGATTCCCGAAGAAACCAGCTTTGTCTTGCTTCTTATCACGCGGCTCACGGGTTTATTATCTCTAAGATCAATTTTTTTGCCAGGCAATGGTTTGGCCTCGGAATGGAACTGCAGAAGAAGAACCAAGGGAAAACCCGGTTTCCGATCACCATTACCTAAAAAGCAAATTTCAATATGGACAGATTCCCTTCCCTGTCGATGAAGGGGTTCTCCCCATGTACTCTTCATATGAAAAAGTATAGTCATTTAAACTTTTGTAATCCAGCCATTCTCTCAACTTCTCCCACAGGCTCAAAAACATTAAACATTCTTCGACTGACACTTCACACCGATATATATGAAGATTAACCGAAACTGGAAACTCATTTTAGTGATTTAAACACCACAGAGAAAAAGCTGTCAGCTTGACAAATTAAGTGCCACGGGGGGCTGGGGAGGGGTGAGTAAAATATTATCGATTATTCTCCTTTTTCCACTTGCCTTGGAATCTAATTATCCGACGACAAGATGTCGTGAACACGAGGGCACGACCATTTATTACGACCTCCCCCCACCCAACTGCGACAGAGAGGAAGCGAGCTTTAAACGGACTCGGGTTAAGTGATAGGGTTTACTTGGTTCTTAATAAAAGTTTTCTTATTAATGTCTTTTGTGTATTGGAAATGTAGGGCTTGGAGTTAAATTCTGGTTGGTTTGCCTTTCCATTGTTGGGTATGGTAACGTGGGGGGAGTATGTTTTCCACCAATTCAATTAATATTTATTGATGCATTTTGTTAGTTTAATTTGAGACTAGATGAAATCATTATACATTTGGTAAAAAACTAAAACCAAAACCCCAGTCGATATTGAGCAAACGAAAAAGTTACTGTCCGCATTGGTTCAGTTTTTTTTTTATAACTTTGCAGTAGAAAACACAGTTTTCAGAGAGATTGTTGGAATTCTCTTAAAACGTCACTCATTTGAGACTAGATGATTTCATTTTCAACTGATAAAAAAACTGAAACCCCAATCTATCCCCAGTAGCATCGAATATTGGCCCAATATTGGTATGACGTTGGCCAATATAGGTTATCTTGGGCAAATATAGCAAGTTTTACAACATTCAGCCAATATTGGCCCAATATACGAAGCCAATATTTCGAAAGTTAAAATTTGCCAAGATGGGACCAATATTGGTTGGCATATACCTAGAGGGCACTCGCGTTTGTCATATTTTTACTTCATGAGATTAAGAAGAACAGCCAAACGGCCCCTCGGTGGCCGAGAGGTGTAAGCGACGAGCCTCATTCCGAGAAGGTTCTTGGTTCTGTCCTTGTCCTAGCCATACTATAGACGTATTCGAGCTGGTAGAAAAATTCCTCTAAAATTCACCGGGGTGCCCGATTACACTGCGATATACGTGCTCGTTAAATCTGTGGAGTCAAAAGTGCCGACGGCGTTAGCGTACGATGTCGCTCGAAGCATAGAATTCGAATTTGTAAAGTAGGGGGTTCCTTTTTAAAATTGACCCCTAACCCCCAGGGGTCACACACCAAAAATAATGGGATACATGTTCGCCGATTTTTCCATCTACCCAACCGTTTCGAAAAAAGTCGACGGATAATATTGGTCCTATAATGGCAATCAATGTTGGTTAAATGTTGTTGGATAATATTGGTCCTATAATGGCTGGAATAATGGCCAATGGGAATAATGGCCAATATTGGCAAAATGTTTCCTCCCAATGCTGGGCCAATAAAGGTTAGCATATTGGCTCTACATTGTAACCAATATTGGGCCCATATTCGATGCTACTGGGGATATTGAGCACACACAAAAAAAAAAAACTGCTTACGTTCCGTTTATGTTCGGATATTTACAATTACCATTGCAGCAAAAACAAAATTTGCAGAGTAATTGTTGAAATGCTTTTAAAAATTATTACCCTTATAATACTGTTTACATACCCTTCGAAAGAGTTGAAAATGTACCGAACGTTATTGCGTATTTAGTTGGGTACAACTGTATTGGTAAGAGTATTTTTTTTACATTGGCAATAAAAATAGCACAGTTTTTCTTTTTCGTCAAATGCTAAGACTTTAAATTTTTCAGCCCACTGATTAACTATTAGTGCAGTCGAAATAGAGTTAGAAGTAGAAAAAATTGGAACATAAACCATTCTTTTTGCAAATGGTAGGTAACATGCTTCTAATGAACATACTAAAAGTCTTAACCCGTACTGCCGCGACAAATATGTTTTTTTGGCCGCCATCTTGAAAAAACGTCAATTTTTTTTTTAAAAAATCTTAATTAACCATAATATGTCGAGTTTGGTATCAAATTAAAGGAAATTTTATGCTGAAAAAGAATATGATATTGGTTTCAAAACTAAAAATATTTACAAACATGATTTTGGAAGGAAACGACGAGAAAACGTCCGAAAACTATGACTGCAAGCGACGGAACCACCCCTTGTTATTATTGAGATGTCCAACAAAAGTTTGCTACTTGGCGACTCAAAGCCATGATTCCAAAGAATGGAGTCCCTAATAATAAGCAATATAATGAGCAATTGAACAAACCCTCATGAAATGTACTAAAAGAATGGACAAATGAATGACTGAAAGCCAATATGGAACCTGGATCATTCGAAATGCAGTGAACTAACATGCAATGAGTTTGCTGACCAGTGTGTTCTGTTGATATAACTGATGCAAGGATGGCGAAAGTTTTTGTCAATTTTTTAGATCATAGTCCGCATACTAACTCTTCATGCGTTTTGTGGAATATATTTAAATAAAATAACAGTGCAGGCAAGGCCAACGTGACCTGATTGGAAGAGATATTTAAAATAAACTAACAAACCTTTTATAAATGGAACTTTAGTGAAAACCGACTAAGCAATTACGATGAAAATATGAAAAAATACTAGTTATTGCGATAAAACTCATTGTATAAATTAGCAGAGAGGATGCCTGCTTGCATCTCCTTGGATAATATAGTACAAGAAAAAAAGTTTGTTCATTTACGAATTATCTATATATTACAAACTTCATTATTTGACCATAACACACGGCAAACGAGGAAAACGGATAAATATTTTGCAACTTATTATATTCCTTTAATAACAATAAAATTTGACAGTCTCCTTGTGCTCAGCAAAGTACTTCCTACATTCTTCGTCGCATTAATTTACCTGGACCACTTCTCCAACATTTGGGGATATCACAAGTCACTACTAGTACAATGTCAACTTAATTTATTAAGAAGTTGAAATAGTTTTTGATGGGTATGAAAAACCAAACAAAACGTATGGCGCAGCCTCCTCCTCAAATTACGCATAAAAAAGACATATGATGTAATTGTATTTGCTGAAAATTCACCTATAAATGTGAAGAAATACATATTTATTTCCAATTGCTAAAACGACGCTTTTAAAATATATCAGAGAAAGCTATTTGAAAGAAAGTGGCCATTTATTCATTGTTGTTCATGCAGATTGTGATACAAATACAATAATCGTCTAGGAAGAATTAAAAAAGCACAAGAAAGGCAGGTAACTGTAGTAGCTGATGATGGGGACATTTTATTGCCACCTTTTACCCATTCTACTAAGAATACTTTTTACATGCAATCTGCCACAAAATATTATAGAGTTCGAGATACTCAAGTTTTTTCAAATATCGAAGACGGGAGGAAGCTCTGAAAACTTTAGTAGCCCTCGTCTAGCTCTAGTACGACGGTTATTCGCTATTTGAAAATGGTACATTTTCGGTTTTAAAGAGTTCAATAAAATCAAAAACCTTAAGTGATAGGCTTGCAAATTTGGGTCATCCTACGATTTTGGTAAAAAATATTTGGTATAGATATGTTGTACATTTATTGTGCTACTTTATGAAGGTAAAACCCCAACTCAAGAAAACTAAATATGCTGCGTTTCAGCTAAGAAAGGATTTGATATAGTTCGGTTACCCCAACACAAAGTGCAGCAAAATATCACCTCCTTCGAGTGCATTTGTATATAATTATTTGCAAAAAACTTTATTATGCAATTCGCTGAATCCCACACTGCCGTCGCGGACATCCATGCTTGTAGTTTACCAAAACAGTTGTGGAAAGGACTGTGCAAAGTGTGGATACAGTTTTGATTTAGATAACGATGAAGATGAGATATAATTTTAATTAAATTTACTTTATTTTACAAACCACTGGTATAAATTTCAACTTTTATGTCTTATGATTTGATGCACATTAAAGTTTAAATAATATTCTTTTACATTTTATTTTTATTTCTTTAAAAACTATATTTTTAACTAACAAGATTTTAAAACTAATGAGGTTGCAAAAAAATATTTGTAAGTTTTCCTGATTTGACGACTGTTTTTTATTAAATAATGAAGTTCGTATTGTAGATAACTCGTAATTGAAAAAAATGCAGTCTGTATTATATTATTCAAGGGAACACAATAAAGTCTTATGTGTTAAAAGACGCGTAGATAAAAGATGAGTTTTACCAGCTATAAGTAGTATTTTTTTTTCAATATTTTCATCATAACTGCAGTTCAGTGCGTTACTGTTGGTCCATAAAAATTGCATTGCTTTGTTTAAAGCTACAAAGTATTTCGTCATCCCTGCATCAGTTATATGAACAGAAAACTCTGGCCAGCAAACCCATTTCATAAGTTATAGTTCACTGCATTTCGAATGATTTAAAATCCAGGTTAAATGTTGACTTTCAGTTATTCTTTGTCCATTCTTTTAGTACATTTCATGTGGGTTTGTTCAATATTGCTTATTATTAGGGACTCCATTCTTTGAATCATGGCTTTGAGTCGCCAAGTAGCAAACTTTTGTTGGACATCTCAATAATAACAAGGGGTGGTTCCTTTGCAGTGATAGTTTTCGGACGTTTTCTCATCGTTTCCTTCCAAAATTATGTTTGTAAATATTTTTAGTTTTTAAACCAATATCGTATTCTTTGTCAGCATAAAATTTCCTTTAATTTGATACCAAACTCGACATATTATGGTCTATTATAATTTTTTTTTTAAAAAATGGACGTTTTTTCAAGATGGCGGCCAAAAAAACATATTTGTCGCGGCAGTACGGGTTAAGACTTTTAGTATGTTCATTAGAAGCATGTTACCTACCATTTGCAATAAGAATGGTTTATGTTCCAATTTGTTCTAGGTTAAGGTGTTTTTTCGCCTATTTCTACTGCACTATATGACAATAGCCGATTCTGCGTATCGCTATGATTCACATACCCCATTTTTTTCAATGCTAATTCTAATGCTTCAATCCTACCTCATTGTTCTCTCTCCTCTTCATCAATTAAACCAATAAACAAACCTTGATCCCATTCCAAAAAAAACAATCCACTCATTCGAAATCTCTCAATCACCTCCTAAATCAACTCCCACAGCTCAATTAGTAGATTTTAATTTGCCTGATAAGTTTTTCTTTACGACCGGAGTCCTCTGTTCCAATAGCGCTTTTATGGTGCTATAAACACAGCTATTAGGAAGAGCCGAGACGTTTAAGTTGCTCGTTTTTGTCTTAATAGCAGATTGCCCTGTTTTTAAAAGCAAACAGAACTGTGGGCAATCGTAAAATGGATACGGAACTGTGTTATTAAAGTTAAACATTTGGCTGTTTTTGCTGTTTCTTTAGTGGAAAAGTTTAGAGGGGGACGGTCAGTTTCATAGAGCTAATGCATCAAGTTCTAAAACCACAACCTCTTCGAAACTATTGCTTTGCCATGTGAGTATTTTTTACTAGGTATCAGAATCGCCATAACAGGGACATAAAACAAATTCTAAGGAATTATATCTGTCCATTTATAATTATTCATTTTTAAATTTTAATGACCCCAAAATTTTGTGAAGGGAGCGACACTATTTTTTAACGTTATAAATTATTAAATAAGCGGATGCTGTTATCCTTTTAAATTTGTTTTATTTTGTTGCCGTGACGATTCTTATACCTGGTGAAAAAAAATTTTACAAGGCAAAGTAATCGTTTCGCAGAGCTTGCTATTTTAAAACTAATGCATTAGCTTTATGGGACTGACAACGACTGAACATCCCCTTTTAAGTATCATACGTTCAAGTATCATACGTTCATTTCAACTACAGAAAAGAAATCGATTTATAGATACCTATTTTGCCCAAAGAGCAAAAGTGAGGGCTGATGTGCATTCTATTATGTTATATTAATACTATATTCATAGTAGCTTCTGTTTTAGTAGATATGTACCATTTTAACTTATGTCCTCAATTTAAAATAACTAAACTTGTTTAAGGCATAAGTTTATTTACTAGAGTTCACCTAAAACCAATATTCAATGTTTAAAAAATATTTTTTTTGTAAATGAAAACAGTTAAGTTCACTATATAACCATGAATTCGCTACATCATTTATTCTATTATGCAATGCATGCTTTATATTTAGTGTTTTATTTATTTGTCTTCAAAAGTTTTAAAAATATAAAACGATTCACACATAGGGACTTGGTACAAAAACATGGCCAAACACACAGTCATTGTGGTGTATGACATTAGGCCGAAAAAGAAGATGCTTTGTCCAACGCAACAAATGGATAGTTATTTTGTTCACATCCTCATCTGTAAACCTACTCGTTTGAAGCTATGGGAAAAGAACACAAGAGCACTTGACTATTATACACCGACCGAGATACACAGTAATTTATGGCCGACATTCTACGACGTTTCTTTACATTGGATCGCTGATGAATAACATTTTATCTGCCTGAATATGCTACTTCCGCTGCTTATGTGTGTCTTAAGGGGTCGCAGGAGTCTTAAAAATGTGCAAAGAAGGTACTACAAAACATAGTTTGATCTTTCATGTCATTTTTAAACTACTGAATGTATAAGTATAATTTTTTTATATGTAATTCTACAAGATTTATTTATTATAAAACAAGTTTTTAAATTTATGAAACTTTAGCCAAAACTAAAATAAATGATATTAAACATGAAGCTATTTGAACACAGTGTGATTAGTCTTGCGCGGCAAATTGTGAGGTCAAAATTGAAAAAATGACCAAGAAAATGACTTTATATTGTAGAAATATGTACAAACAAAGACTTATACCTAAATTTTCAGCTCAATTTTAATTAGAAATAATTTTTAAAAAAATTTAAAATCAAAATTTTTAAATTTTTATTAATTTTTTTAGAAAAAAGTTATTCAAATATTTTCTAATTAAAATTGAGCTGAGATTTTAGGTATAAGTCCTAGTTTGTACATATTTGTACAATATAAAGTCATTTTCTTGGTCATTTTTTCAATTTTGACCTCACAATTTGCCGCGCAAGCCTAATCACAATGTGTTCAAATAGCTTCATGTTTAATATCATTTATTTTAGTTTTGGCTAAAGTTTCATAAATTTTAAAACTTGTTTTATAATAAATAAATCTTGTAGAACTACATATAAAAAAATTATACTTATTTATTGAGTAGTTAAAAAATGACATGAAAGATCAAACTATGCTTTGTAGTATCTTCTTTGCACATTTTTAAGACTCCTGTGACCCCTTAATCGGGTCTGGCGTCTTATTTACTTGCGCCTGGATGCTTTTATGTGGTATCTTGAGTATTATGCTGTGGCAAGTTAGTTGTAATATAGGATATCTTTTCATGGGTTCATTGAATAATCAATGGAGAATAATTTGTTGAATGTAGGTAAGCGGTGTTTATATTTCGAAGTCGAAGCGTGGGAAATATGTCGTTAATGGCGAATTGGAGAACAATTTGTTTCACCGCTCGAGTTATTAATGAAGTATTACACTCTTAAAACAAACGAGCTATTTCATCTCAGTCTAAGTTAATTTTCACTCCTTTCCAGTCTTGAAAATGCATTTCCCCAAAAGGAATGGTGTTAAACCTCCGACAGGATCACTCCAAACGAGTGATTTTTTCTCAGTCTGAGTTAATATTCACTCCTTTCCAGTGTCGAAAAGGCACTTACAGGGTGTTTTGCACCTTGGACCCCTAAAAAAAGGGACTTAGGGACCTAAAGTTTTAAAAAAAGGGACCTAAGGGACCACTTAAAAAAATCAACAAGTACTTAAGACATGTTGGAAATGAGCAAATTGTTTATTAAGGCAAAAACCCTTCTTTTCTTTTTAAACCAGACTAAAAGAAACACAAGAAAAACAGAAGACGGTGTAAGAACATTATAAGTGTGCAGTTCTGCACAAAAGTTTAGGCACAGACGCAATTCATGAAAAAATCGTTAATGTTACTATTTTTCAGTAGTTTTTTTTTTTAAATATATTCTTTAGGCAGCATGAAAAATAATAGGGTAAAAATTTTTGCCAACAAATATAAAAAGTTGACTTCCATTAACAAATTAAAAATGTCATAACTTTCCATGCCACAAAAGTATAAGCTCAAATTTCAGTTTTATGCAAATTCTTTACAGAAAGTGATTGTGTCAAAGGGGAGGGTTTTTAAGTTGCTTTAAAAGGTTGAAGGAAATTTTCAATGCTTAGAGCCATTCTGAAGTCAACTGAATTTTCGTACCAAGAGCTTTTTAAGGATATGGATATTGAAATTCAGAGGCAAATCTGATTCGGATATTTCTACTGAATTAAAGCGTTCCAAACGAGGTATTTTATTGAGTGTTAGAACGTGGCAACCAACATCCACCAAAATCACGGTCTGGAAGACCTCGAATCACCAGGAAATGAGAGGACAGACAAATAAGAAAAAAAAATTCAGACAAACATTGCTCTTATCCTTGCTGAATTTTGCTTCTTATAGGAGATAGGGATTTATTTCTTTGGGACAGTACAATAGACCCCTGGTCGCAGTGCTTGGCTCTAACAGAGCCCCCCTCCAATGTCATAAGTCATAGTCATTGCTCTTCAAATCAAAATCAAATTAAAAGCCTGATTGTGGTTCAATTTTCACGTTGAATCTGGATGTATTTGATAAAATCCAAACTGAAGCGCAAGCCTAGCTTGCTATCTCATCATAAAAATGCAAGACTGCAATGGATAGCTGTAAAGACATGTGTTGTTGAGTCCATTGCAGTCTTGCATCTTTATGATGAGATAGCAAGCTAGGCTTGCACTTCAGCTTGGATTTTATCAAGTATAAAGATTCATAGACTCACCTCTCGATAGGTTTACCTGAAAATTGAGCCACAATCAAGCTTATAATTTGATTTGAAGAGCAATGTTTGTCTGAAGTCAATTTTCTTATTTGTCTGCCCTCACATTTGCTGGTGATTCGAGGTCTTCCAGACCGCGATTTTGGTGGATGTTGATTGTCACGTGCTAACACTCTATAAAATACCTCGTTTCGAACGCTTTAATAGAGTAGAAATATCATAAACAGATTTACCTCTGAATTATAATGTCCATATCTTTAAAATCTCTTTGTATGAAAATTCAGTTGACTTCAGAATGATTCTAAGCATTGAAAATTACCTTCAACCTTTTAAAGAAACTTAAAAACCTTCCTCTTTGATGATCCAATCACTTCCTGTAAAGAATTTGCATAAAACTGAAACTTGTGCCTATATTTTTGTGGCAAGGAAAGTTATCAGGGTTCCCACTCTCATTTAAAAATAAAAATCAAGGAGTTTTTAAGGACTTTTCAAGGACCCTTTAATCATAATGCGTCGATTACTATACGTATTAAATCGACCAACTAATCATTAAAACTAAATAGTGTTTGAAATACCACCGTTATGGCAACTATATCAGAGGAAAACACAGAAGCATTTTTCAAAAATATAAGTGTTTATTTATGAGCAACGCCTTGTACCGAATGCCGAAGTGGGTCATTTAGAGCCGACTTTAGCAATGTTTCAAGAAATAACTTCACGAAATATGAAGGTCGTGAACTAAAAGAAAATCAAGGGCTTTTCAAAATTTTTTTGTCAAAATCAAGGGGAACTTTTCATTAACCCTTTCAGTCCCAGTGACGCCATTTGGCATCATCACTTTCAATATTTTTTTCAAAATGTTTATGTCCCGTTATGACATCCAAACACACATCATTCGATTCTTCACACTTTGTTCTATCAGACAATATTTTTCATTAATCACAATAGAAGTCAGAACTACTATTTTTTTTTATTCAGATAATAGCCAACAAGCGTTTCACCAAATTTTTGATAAGTTCACTTCAGTTTCACATATTTAAAACACAATTTAAACTATTTCGGTTAAAATTATAACTAACTTTTTTTTTTTAATAATATGGTCAGATACCTTAAAATATATAACTCGAAGTGTTTTTAGGTAATATATATATATTTATTTTGTTGTTTTCCACAGTTAAAAAAATTTGGCATTATTTCAAAAACCATATAAAAAAATTTAATGAATTTTTTTTCTTATGGAACTCTTATATTTGACCTAAAATAAGCTTATTTTGTGAATATCAGAAGTTTCTGTAGTGTAGTAAATTTTTGGGACTGAAAGGGTTAAAAATCAAGGACTTTTAAACGATTTTTGGTAAAATTCAAGGAGTATTAAAGGGTCCTTGAAATTGAAAATAAAAATCAAGAACTTCTTAAGGACTTTCAAGGACCCGTGGGAACCCTGGTTATGACATTTTTAATTTATTGATGGAAGTCAAATTTATTCATATTTGTTGGCAAAAAATGTCACCCTATTATTTAACATGCTGCCTGTAGAATATATATTTAAAAAAAAAAAAAATACCGAAAAATAATAACATTGCCGATTTTTTCATGAATTGCGTCTGTGTCTAAATTTTTGCGCAGGACTGTATTAAACTATTTCTCATTGCATGGTAACTTATTTTCATGCTAAAGAATATGCCCAAACCCCATTTCTGAGTGACAAAGAATATCGAAAATGGTAATATTTTTTTAAAAAAAGGGACTTAAGGTACCAAATGTGAAAAAAAGGGACTAAAAGGGACCGAAAATAAAAAAAGGGACTTTAAGGGACTAAGGGACCAACTCTAAACGCCCTGCACTTATCCTACTGGAGTGGATTTCATTCTTTTGTTTTAAGAGTGTATAGACCAAAAGCGTTCACCAGGCTCTGGAGAACGCGGGTAGCATTTCGCTAAGGTTGCCATGGGTCTGTCCATGTCGGAAACATTGAAATGTTCCTTTTATAAACCAAAGATCGATGCAAGTAGTCAATAGCCCTCGGGCAGCTCTAGTGCGTCGATAATTCAACTCAACTCTCCAAATTGGCGCCTTATTTTGCCACCTTTCAACAATTCATCAACGCTCATTTAAAAATTCATCTTCATCATTTTGCAATAGAGTTCTAAAACAGTCGCCCAAATGAAGTATTTTCCGATTGCGCATGCGCTCCACCATTTTACTGGTGACCAGCCTGGTCACCCTTTTTGGGATCCTTTAGAGCACATGGAGCAGTCCATCCAGGCATTTGCTACAGATCATTGCTTCCAATATCACCGAGTAAATCCCATCAAGATAAGGACCGACAAATGAGTTACTCGGAAAGGAAAATTTTCCGCGGGTGGCCGATATGCTTTACAAGAGAAAAAATTGCATCATTCATGAGTGCAGAGCAATAATTTCAATCGGACGAACAGGAGAATTGGGCAATAAATCCGCCTTCTGCAGACCAAAATGGCGTTCCCTGTGGCGATAGTTCGTTCACTCGGCAAACATACGGTTCAAAGAGGTCTGCGGCAGGTAAGGATGTTCAGCAAAAAAATAAAATGTGTTTTTTCTCAGTTCTTCTGAAAAGTATAATGATGGGTTGTTTTTGGTTTGATTAAGAAATAAGGGAAGTAAGACGTCGAGATAAAATTACGCTAGGGCTATGGTACTTCCGATTTTATAACGCAAGCTCCGAAAACACTTTCTTCCTCAACCCCCTAGTGTAGTTTCCAAGAAATGATGAAAAATGCCATTCTGTCATTTGTTAAACCTCAAGCAGATTTTTTAAAAAAAAATATCAAATGTTATTTTCGCATTATCTTTCGTATCTACACTCTACGTCCCAGTGTTAGACTATACCTACATACCGATAGTCAGGGCCTATTCTTCTATAAGGCCCGGGACCCAAATTTTAGGGGCCCCTAAATTCCAGGTTCTATTATGCAAAATGCAGTAAATCTCTAAAATATCAGCAAGTAAAAAAAAATATGATACTCCACTTTGTTTTTTGTTCGACTTTGACTGAGAAATTGAAAAAAAAAAACGTGATTATTTTGGTTGATGTTTATGAGGAAGCCAATCAAATTGTAGCAAAAATTTGATGCATAGGTCATATAGCACCATCATTACTGGGAATCATACACAACATTTTCGGTAAAGGGGCCCCCAAAATAGGTTGTGCCTATAGTCGGAGTTTTCCTAGACAGTACTCGAAAGGTTCAGAGTAAACCAAGTTGTTAAAGCAGACCTAGTGATACGAAAAGTCACGAGATCGTACACAGTCTTCAACACTTCATTTTCGTATTTAGGGGACTAGTGTGAGCCACAATCACGAAAAGGCTACATATGTCTATACATCTCTGCCGATGGCATCTAATTGCAGTATCTAACTATGACTTAAACCATTGATTGCAAGCACTCAATAACTCTTACTTTTAGCATACTGAAAGACTGATTATTTTAGAGCAAAAACGGTCAAAATTTATTGTCATGGTTACTGTAGTTTCCCAAAATCACCTAGATCACCAAAGCTGCCACTGCAGGGTGGTTACAAAATCCTAGAATAAAATGTTCCCTGATATTTCCATGATTTCCCTGATACTTTCACAAAAATTTCCCTGATTTTACAAATGCCTAGAAAACATGCAATACCCACAATTCAATGCGGTACAAAAAACTTAATTCAGACATCGCACGAATTAAGACTTTCCGGATTATGGGTTAGCCTACCTAACTTTTCTACATTTCCAAAAATGAGAGATTGCTCGTTCCTCCAAGATTGGTCCTTCAGGCAAATCGGATCAACCAGAATATTTTTTTTTTCATATCAAGTGTCCATTGGTAATGATCACAAGAACCTAAACCTGCTGTTTCAGCAATCCACAATGGAAAAAATTCCATGAGAATTCTTCGATTTCCAGGTTCTGTTACCACCCTGCACTGTTTCACTGTCATCATAAGTATCATACATTTCCAGCTCACTCCCTGAATAACAAAAATATAAGTACAGAAACAAAAATCCACAACTCCACTAAATTAACTCACACACAAACCCATATCTCTCTAATATAGATAGATCTCAGTGAAGAATCGTGCACGAGAGAAACCGGTATCTCTCCATCGCAGAAAAGAAGACTCGATATTAAGAAACAATGAAAAAAAATTCAAAAAAATTAACCCGTAGAAAGAAGGGAGACACACCCATTCGCCATCGTCTGTAGTAGGGTCAAGTGGGGTAAGTGTGATAGGGTTTCTGCATTTTTCATTAAGAAAATTCGTTCTCTGCTTCAAGTGAATTCCAAATCCTAAAATTGATAGTGAATTATTATAAGAAACATACATATGTAGAAAAAAAATTATATGTTTGAATTCCAATTTTAAGTGTACAAAATTTGCATTTCAAAATCCATTGCTGCATATCACACTTAGCCCACATAGGGAAAATAATATAATAAAATAGCACATTCAAAAGCTCAAAACTTTCTTTAAACAAAATATAAGGTCAATATTTCTTTTTAGTTTAATTATAAGTGGTCTTAAGTTATATATTGCAAACTTTCAGATTTTTAGAATGAATTCCAAAGTTACAAGAGCTGTTTATCACACTTACCCCCTATCACACTTACCCCACTTGACCCTATAAGAGACGGTGGGCGGTAAAATACACTAACCCCAACTACGGATTAGACCATTTTTGCTTTGAAATAATTAGTTTTTCCCAATGTTTTATTATAGCGTAGAGTAATTGAGTTTTTGCAACAATAGTCTAAGTCATTTGGGTAGTTATTGCACTTTACCTGCCCACGGCAGTATAGGCTATGGTGGGCGGTGTTCGAAACGAACGTGGGATTCCCCCGAGACCATTATCAGAGTTTAAAGAGGGTCTCCAGATTGTCTCGACGGAGGGCCGAATCGTATAATAGGGAAGTCTGGCGGATATATCCATAACCATAATTAAAAATAAGGGGTGGGTTACACTATGCCTTGTTTATTTACCTCGAGATTAGCCTTTGAAAAGACTTTCTTCCCCCATCCCTTGGCTTGATTGCTTGATTTACTAGGAAATGGGGATAGCATCGCTTTTCTAAACCTAGCGCGTTTGAGGTTCTGTTGTGGAGGTTGACAATCCAAACAGTTCAAACCCAAGTAAGACGGGGGAAAAACTCGCTCACGCCGTTTCGAAGAAAACCACATGCGGGGATGGGGAAGGAAAATGCTTTCGAGGCTCGCATTCTTGATAGACAAGGTATAGCTGTGGTAGAGGTGCCTTAACCCCCAAAATACCATCTCAAAAAGACATAGACAAAAAACACAACACTACTTTAAATACCCCTCAATAAATCAATGCATTTAAATGTAATTTTAATGTTTCAATAACTTTAAAACCGGAAAAGTTTTTATGGAAGCTATCCTTTGGGCATGCGCTATTTCCTAGAAAACCTTATTATGACGTCCGAAAAATTACAAATTTGAAGGCTCTTGGCTCTTTGGAGTGTATTCTTGACTTTTTTTAGAGTGGTAGAATGATCTTGTAGAGTGATTTCAGACAGACAGTCAAACCAATGTTCAAAAGCAACTTTTTCATAATCGGCACCCTCCATAGCGTGTAGAAAATACAACATCTCCCTTTCGAATTTTAAACCCCCATCGCAATACTTTCTTTAATCTAAAACATCATATAATTATAGGTAATTGAAAGCAAAAAACATAACTCAGTGGGCGCGGTACTATACAGAGGGTCTCCTGCTGTGTCTATTTCAGTTTACCGGACCGAGTGCTATGGGGTATGCAGATGTTTCATTCAGTTGATCATAACTCCCCCCCCCCCCCCCCCCCCACCATTTTTCTTTTGCTCACCCATTCAGGGTTTCAAATATATCCTTCTCATGACTTTCAACCACGATTTGTTGTTAAGCGTCATATTATAATCTTAAGCAATATAATACACGCATATTCTTATATAATCTAAACATACTTTTCAAGCGAATATATATGCTAAAAAGTATGTTTTTCAAAGATTTAAAAAAAAAATATTAATGTTTAATAGTTACTTAGAGACACGCCTTAAACTCCAAAAATACAAATTTTTTGTGCTATAAATGCAACAAAAAAGGCCGTATCACTGATGATTACTTTAACATAGTTTTTAATGAGAAGTGCCTTTAAAATTAATTACTAAAAGAACTTATCGAAAAGTTTGAATTTTTTTTTAAAAATATTTTTTAAGAACTCTGTTATCCTATTGACACTCGTTCAACTTCATTTTTTTTTATAGAAATAACTGACTGTAATCAAAGGCTGAAAACTGATATTTTGATCTTCTTCTATCGGACCTGGTCGATTTCGGAACTAATTACCACGTTAATTGTTTGTGAGGAGGTTTTAAAAAATGTCCCAAAATGGGGTTGCCAGGTCGCAAGAGGTTATACACAATTAATAACGTTGTCATAGTTAAGGTAAATTTTTAAAGAAAAATATGGATGTCCGCGCGATAGCAGGATTTGCTGTAAAGGTGGCAAAATCTGACTTTGCAGCAAAAGCTTTATTTCCCAATAGTTTTGTTTAAGGTGACACAATTCACTCGAGCTTTTATTACCGGGCTTCCTTCGATCGGAACTCTGTGACAGTTAGAGTTATTTAATATGAAAAGTGTTACTTAATACAAAAGTAACAAATCCCAGTTGATGACTTTATGACTTTCTTGGTGGGGGGCAAGTTCGCCGAACACTGCGACCTTAGGTCTATTGTATTCAACCCCAGAAATGACACAATCACAAGAGACACACACAGAAAGAGACGACACAAACACTTAGACAAATAGCAACATTTATTGACGGACACAAACATCCATGCCATGACCGGGACTCGAACCCGAGCCCACCATCTCAAAGGGCTAACACGTTAACCATTGCGCCAGTGGGCCCGGCAACAAATCCCAGTTACTATTAGAAATTTCAAGTTATTAAAAAAATTTAAATTTAGCCATCTTATCTTTTTTCAAAGAGCACCTCGACTAAATAGGGATAAAAGGAAAAAGTTAAAGAACGAAAGTTCAGCGTTGATAAAAGTTTAACTTTAAATAATTAAATTTAAGCCGAAACGCCGAATTGTGTTGAATATATTCGTGAAGGGCTGGGTGAGAGAGAAACAACGGAAAAGTAATGAACGTTTTGTTACTTCGTTAAGTTACTAAGTTACCGTTACTTTTCGAAAAATCTAACAGTGTTACTCCAACCCCAGATGAAACCTTTCGACGGGCGGAGTTTGGATACCCCTTGATCTGGATGTTGCTAAGTTACCATCAACTCTTTTGTCTTCGTTTAATGCACGAAATTGTGAGTTTTTTGCTGGTGGAATTTGGGATTTGAAACGATGATCAAAGTGGATAAAATGAAACAATCTGCGTTCTTTAGCTTTATAAGCATTTCAAAAATCTCTGCTAGGATGTTTTTTTTTAAATAAAACTAAAATGTTTTTATAAGAACCGGCTAGGTTCGTCCGATTCTATAAATTTCACCAGAAAGTAATATTTAAAGAATGTAACGAATAAAAAAAATTTAGAAACCCAAACGATAAATTTATTTAGTACTTATTTAACGTCTGTCTCACTGGATTTTCACTTTTTTGCGAATAATGTCAAGCTCTTGTTTTGGCCCGTCTCATGCGCTTTCAAGCCCTGTTATGGTCATTCCCTCTCAGATGAATGACGTAGTTTTGAAAATCTTCATATGGATTAAAAATATGAAATATGAAAAAATAAGCCTCAGGTGCACACACGTAGGTTTTAAAGGAAATCTATATTACAAATTTCAAATTTTTCTGGGCAGTATAAGGAGGTCTTTTACGATCCACATACATACAGACTCTTTCTTTTATTTTTATAGAAATCTTTCGAAGAATAACACCCCCTAAAAATACAATTTTAAATTTAAACCGGTGTAAAAACTATTCTATTCTAACATATCGCAGTAGCTTAATAAGGTATTGACGTTATCCCAAAGATCTTCGGAGTTCAGTTTGGAAACCCCTAACAACAGGCATTAGTACACATTAAGCTTTACAACAACGACACACACACTCCTTAACAGGCAAATCCGTCTTTGTCGCAGTCGAACAAAGGTGTTGGCTAACACGAGTTGAGAAATATATCTCTGCGAGATAAATCCATTGATCTTGTTGATGCATTTGCGCGCTACAATTCACTTTCGCCGCCAAGATACTCTTGCGAAGGGGCTTTATCTAAAGTTACTCAAATATGAAGAGTGTAGTTACAAAACTAACATTCTCTTAAGTGTAAGTAAGGTATAGTGTTTAGCTCGATCATTGGCGAATTCGTGAAATTGAATTAATTATTATCAGAAGTCCCCAAGAACTCGCCGGTTAATATATCTCACCCTTATATATATTTTGAAAATGTGAGATTTGTAACTACACTCTTCAGATAGAGTTATACTAATCTACTTTTACTACACACAAGGGTCACGATAAGTCGTAGTTTTGGCAAGCACGCGTGCGTTTCTTTTCACCGATATAAGTAGTTTAGTGCCCAATTGGTGTCCCCCAAACTAAGGGGTAGAGTTTACCTGGAGAATTATCATGGTGATGGCAGGTTGCCATTTCACCAAGGTTTCACAACTCTGTCTACTAAACATCCATTACGTTGTGGCTCTAACCTATTATTGGCGACGTGCGTCATGTTCAAACCACGGTCAAGCGACGAAACGACACCCGAGTAGGCCCCTGACGAAACATATAATGCGAACTGGCTACAAGGTGTATTATTCGTCAGACTTTTTGATACCACAGGACGTTTATAGGTCGGCATTTATTTTGGCAATGACTGGACCCGAACCTGAGACACAGACAAGTCACCGCCTAACCGATTGGCTCCTCAACCCAACTGTAGCAATGGATTTCATGCTAGCATCAGTACACATTAAACTTACAACAAAGACACGGATTCCCAAAAGAGAACCGCATCGAGAACAAAGGCGAGTTGAGAAATACCTAAGCGAGATAAATTCAAAGATCTTGATGATCCATTTGGGCGCAACAATTCACTCCCGCCGCCACCATACGACTACTCTAATGCTAAAGGGGCTTTATCTATAGTAATTTCATATAGACTTGTACTATACTACTTTCACCAATGTACAATGTCATGATAAATAGTACTTATGGGAAGCAAGTGAGGATGGTCGGGTTTTCCGAAGAAAAAGTACGAAACCTGTTCGAGCACGGCGAATGTACTATTCAAGATCCGAATGGTTATGTTCCTCTCTTTCGGATAAGCCGACAAACCAAACAAGTCGGATAGTGTGAAGTTACGGAAAGATTATCTAGTCTTATAAGTTGAGTCGGCCGAGGCCAAGGACGGAGGTCACCAGACAAATTACCATGGTGAGAATGGGTTTCATCAAGGTTGTCGCAACTCTCTCTACTAGAGAGCATCTTATATGTAGTGACTCTAACCTTACCAAATGAGCTAATTTAGCAATGAATTTTATGCTTGGTTGACATATATTTTTAGGTTGTGTGCTTGATTTTAAGCTAGCATTAGTATATGTTAACCTTTACAACGACACGGATTCCCATAAGAGACTCCAACACATCCATCTCTGCCGCATCGCGAACAAAGGCGAGTTGAGAAATACCTCGGCGAGATAAATCCATTGATCTTTGTTGATCCATTTGGGCGCTACAATTCACTTTCGCCGCCAGAAGATACTGAAGGGGCCTTATCTTAGTGACAGGCGGGGGTGTCCCGTATTAATGACAGGTGTTTGGGCTCTGCAAACAGACTCCTTCTCGCCGCACCTCTCTCTCTCTCTGCATGCTGGTTGATTGAAGGGAGTGAGTTTTAAAGAACAGTTGTTTTTTAAATAATCTTTTAGGTTAATTGAAGTTGCGTTATGATTAAATTATAAGGGCTTGGTGGAAGAACTTGCCATGTGACGAAAATGTAAAAGCGAGAAATATGAGCCTTTATGTTTTTATTTTGCCCTTAGATCCATAAAAAACACAAATTGTTTTTTTTTTTTATGTATATACTTAACTTAAAGTATATATTCGAAAACAACTTTTTTAGAATCAGCACCCTCCAAAGTGGCACACTTAACATAAAATCTCCATTTAGGATTTCCTATCCTTTCAAAATACTTTACATTTCGTATTATATGAAGTCAAAAGTAAAAATGCTAGCACAAATGAAAAGTTTAACAAAGCATTCGAGAAAAATGCAAAGAACGTGAGAGGCATAAGTTTTGCTTTTTTCAACTATTTTCTATTATGGGAGTCCTACTTTAGACTTACACTCCTTGCCAACCTAAGTTGGGTAAATAGAAATATGGCTATGGAGAAGATCCTTCAGCAGATGTAAAGAGTTCCATAAATTATTTGCGAATCCATCCAGAAAATATGCTTAAAACATTAATTTCGTTCAAGGTCTAGCAGATTTGAATATTATTTGAGAAAATTTGGCAATTTTATCAAAATGAAAAGTTTATTTTGGGTTAAATTGTATTCAGATCATTTTGTATGTAAATATTATCTTATAAAACTTTCCAACAAACGGACCACTCGCGCTTTTAGCTCTGCCTTTTCACTCTTTGTTTTTGTCCAAGTTAGGTTGGCAAGGTGTTATTTACATTAGGTTAGTTAATATCCTTTTGTGTCTTACGTTAAGAGCAACAGGTGTAAATAACCAATGTTTTATGTTCTTTAGCATCCTAGTTTTATATTTATCAAAGGCGTTGGTGGACTTCTCCCACCCGCTTTGTGTGGCAGATGGTGAAGCATTTGTTTATGGAAGATAGGGGACACATGCAGGCTTGATTCTCGACTTGCATTTGGGTTTTCGAATATTTTATCAGTAGAACCTCTACGTATGTCTAAGTACGTTTAAAAATCGTTAAATCTGCTGTTATGGCCGCTAACTTGTCTCATTTTGCACTCCTTGACAACCTATAGCCCCCTCATGTAGATCTAGTGCAATGACAATTCAAACCAAACCATGCCAACCTTAAGGTGTCATAGGAGTCTTAAAAATGTGCAAAGAAGGTACTACAAAGCATAGTTTGATCTTTCTTGTCATTTTTTAACTACTCAATGTATAAGTATAATTTTTTTATACGTAATTCTACAAGATTTATTTATAAAAAAACAAGTTTTAAAATTTATGAAACTTTAGCCAAAAACTATAAAATAAATGATATTAAACATGAAGCTATTTGAACACATTGTGATTAGGCTTGCGCGGCAAATTGTGAGGTCAAAATTGAAAAAATGACCAAGAAAATGACTTTATATTGTACAAATATGTACAAACAAAGACTTATACCTAAATTCTCAGCTCAATTTTAATTAGAAATTATTTTAAAAAATTTTTTAAATCAAAATTTTTATTAATTTTTTAAGAACAAAGATTAAAATTAATTAAAATTTTAAAATTTTTATTAAAAAAATTTAAAAATAATTCCTAATTAAAATTGAGCTGGGAATTTAGGTATAAGTCTTTGTTTGTACATATTTGTACAATATAAAGTCATTTTCTTGGTCATTTTTTCAATTTTGACCTCACAATTTGCCGCGCAAGCCTAATCACAGTGTGTTCAAATAGTTTCATGTTTAGTATCATTTATTTTAGTTTTGGCTAAAGTTTCATAAATTTTAAAACTTGTTTTCTGTGTGACCCGTTAAAGTTGGGTAAATAGAAATATGCTATGGAGAAAATCCTTCCGCGCATGTAAAGGGTTCCATAAATTATTTGTGAATCCCTCCAGAATACATGATTAAAACATCAATTTCGTTTAAGGTCTAACATATTTGAATATTATTTGAGAAAATGTGGCAGTATTATCGGAATGAAAAGTGTATTTTGGTTAAATTGTATATTCAGAACATTTTGTATGCAAATATTACTTTACAAGAGTTTCCAACTAACGGACCAACCATGCTTTTCCGTCTGCCTTTTTACTCTTCGTTTTTACCAAAGTTAGGTTGGCAAGGTCAAGTAAATTTTTTTAGCTTACATTTATTGTTTTCTTTCTATCGGCATTCCTATTAGTGGACTGTACCCTCGCGATATTGAATCACCAACAGCGGCTAGACAAAGAATTTAGTTCATATTTGCATATCTGTTGCCACTGCCACTCTAGACATGAACATGTAAGTAAAATGTCAGCTATGTCAACCTACGGTTCCTTTTGATTGCATATCGAAGGCAATCGATTGTTTTTTTTTTTGGTTAAAAGTTCTTCTTTCTGTCATGTAATATTGCTTTTTTATCAATACTGAAAACACTTCAATAAAAAGGAAAACAAAAGACGATAGAAAATTTGAGAGAGGCAAGAAAATTGGGTTGAAAATCCTAAACGGAGATTTTGTGTTTTCTATACATTTTGGAGGGTCCGATTCTAAAGGAGTGATTTTCGAACATCGGTCTGTCTGTCACCACTCCTATAGCTCGAACTAAAAGAGCTAACGATTTAAATTTTGGTACAAGAGTTCAAAGTACCTGTCGGACGTCATAATAGGTTAAGGTTTTCGAGAAAATCGCTTACGTGTCAATGCAGCTGCCATAGAAAATTTAAGTTATAGGGTATCTAATTACCAATTAAATTTGTATTGATTTATTAATTAGTAAAGTCCTGTAACGTACACACCTCTAGTTTTTACTTCTTTCGAATAGAGAAAAAGGTAAACTATCTAAAACTTCAGTAAATCTTCCCCGTGCATCAGGTGGACTTATTACATTTCCCCCTTCTAACTCTATCTCCCTTCCTTAGCTCCCGGTGTTCCCAAGTCGGGGATGCTCAGAGGGTGATGGGGGTCATCCATCATCATCCAGGAGTGGGATGGTTAGGGGCAGGGCAATTAGAGTCACTCTCCCTCACAGGTGATGTTTATGTGGATGGCCGAGAAGAGATATCCTGTTGTTTGGTAGTTGTTCTAGGACTAATTACTACGTTGGAGATAGGGTCTTGGTGTAGATAGAGATTTTTTTTAAGGGTGTTATGAAGGTTATGAAAACGAGTTGAATTATCGTCGCACTAGAGCGACACAAGAGCTATTCGCAACGTAATTTAGAACCAAAGTTGAGCAAAGAGCCGACACCTGAATGGACACCCAAAGAAACTCTTTTAAGGATGACATCGTACGCAGCATTGGGACTGTTAAGCATATTTGACGTGCGGTCTCTCTAAACGAAGTTATTATTCGTTAGACATTTCGGCTGGACCCGTTTGTAGGTCGACATCAGCTATTTTGGCAACACCTCAGCCCGAACCTGGGCAGAATTTTTTTTGCTATAGAGCATCCAATAACCATTCAAATTTGCATTGACTTATTGATTGGTGAAGCCTTGTAAAGTTACACATCTCTAGTTTTTACTTCTTTCGTATTGTGAACAAGGAAACTATCTAAACCTTCAGTAAATTTTCCCCATGCATCAGGTTCCCCCTTCTAACTCTACTCCCCATCTCTTGCTCCCTGTGTTCCCAAGTGGGGACGCTCAGAGGGTGATGGGGGGTCATCCATCATCATCCAGGAGTGGGATGATTAGAGGCAGGGCAATTAGAGTCACTCCTCCTCACAGGTGATGTTTATGCGGATGGCCGAGGAGAGATAGATCCCGTTGTTTGGTGTTGTTCGGAGACTAATTACTACGTTGGAGATAGGGGTCTTGGGTGAAGACAGAGATTTGTTTGGCGGTGTTAGTAAAGTTATGGAGATTTATATGCACGGATGTTTCAGTGTTTGTGGCTCAAAAATATTTTTTGGAGAGAGATAAATGTGTTTTAACTCCTTCGTTGTCCAAATATTTATTTTTTATAATTGTAATCTTACGTGACTATTTTTCAAGATTTGTAATTTAAGAATCTATTTGAATTAACTAAAACATTGAGAAAGAGTTCGATTTTGTTCGGATAGAAGGCGGAAGGCAATACACCTGCAGCATAGAAGATTTATTACCACTCAGGAAAAAGAAATCCGGGCCGAACTAAATAATAAATTATTAATTCCTTCCGATTTACAGAGATGAATTAAAGAGCAAACAATGCCCTTCAAAATTAGACGTAGGTTATGTAGACTTGAATATGTTATTGTTGTATTTTAAACGATAGTTTTACTTGCTGAAAATAATGCAAAGTAAAAATTATAGCCTTTAAAATGATTTAAAATCAGACAGGATATTTCCTGCGTAGTTGGAAACATTTATAAACCAATTTTTAAATATTTATTACTCCTTAACCTGCGGTACAGAAATTTAATCCCATTTCCATTTCAATTCTTTATAATCAAACGGTTAATTGAGATGAGCGGTCAATAAGTCGACAACCCGGAGATGAATATAGAACGCCCCGACTCCAAAATAGATGACTAAAGGATACCGGATGATGAATAATATTTAATTTACTCCCTTGCAACTTGACTCCGTTGCAGCTGGCGACCATCGACTTGAATAGAAATGGACTGAGTAAGTAGATAACACTGAAGAGTTAGAGTTGGGTGGGTTGTTCAATTTTTGGAGGTTGATCCCTGCATTTGGCGTGAACAATATGATATTTGTGATTAATGCTAGTTCACAATTAATTTTAAAAATATATTATAAGAAACACAAATTATCTCTTTAATGGGAAACGGATGGCCGAGTGGTTAGACTATAATAGCTGTCTGGAGACTATTTCCCTCTCCTTCAGGGACATGTCTGAATTGTGGAGGTGGCGCGAGATAGATGACAGCATATGTCGCGTATGTGTGTGTGTGCTGTGTGTGTCTGTCTTACTTGATGAAGGTTTATAAGCGAGTCTCTGCCAAGCACACAAGCCTGAAAATATATGCCTACCACAACCAGCCGCTAGTGCCGCTAGCAATCTGCGCGCTGTAACGGGTGCGGGTTCGATTCCCGCCTTCGCCCTGAGTGTACTTTCCTTTCTCTGTGACAGTAGACTAGACGGGAAAATTAATATACTTTGAGGTTAAAGTAATTTTTGAAGCCTTTTTTATAACCCTTAAATTATAAAAAAGTTCAGGATGATATCTCATATAGTTCCTGAGAAAAATGTTCCTAAAATTGGAAAAATTTACTTGGGCCAGATAGAACCATCCGACTCCCTTTAGCCACTGAGCCTTTAACCACTATATGTTCTGGTACTCTCTAACTAAACCATTATTTTTTTTTAATGTCGTGGCGCCTAACCCTTCGCCGAAACCCATGTGACTTGGGGGTAGATACATATATATTTCGTCTTGATCAGAGACCCGCTTATAAACATTCGTCAAGTAGACACAGAAAGAAATTTTTACTGTGACAGAGAAAGTTAGTACACCCAGGGCAAAGGCGGGAATCGAACCCACACCCGGTACAGCGCACAGACTACTAGCGTAATGGTCCAAACCACTCGGCCATCCGGGCCCCATGTGACTCGGATAAAGCAGCAATAGTCATCTCACGCTTCTTGACATAAGTCTTTGTAGTATACACATGATCAATTGCTATCAAGAACTCGCATTTCAAACGACGCGCCGAGCGAATAATTAATGTCTAGAACTTTATGGATTGTTCTCGAAATTATTTCGTTTGGCTTGAACGAGTCGCTTTTGATTGCAACAATTACCGGAGTCCCGGCTTTGTCCGCGATTTATTCGATTAGTGCTGCTTTTGGTAACGGTAATTAACGTTGTCGTGAGCGAAATAATTGCTGAAATGGGATAATGGCAGTGATGATGAGTCTTTTACCAAGGGTTTCGCATATATAGATGTATATTTTTGTGCTGAGATTCAATCATCCATTTAACGTGAGAGTTAATCAGACTAAAAAAAAAAAGTATGTTTTTCAAATAAATTTTTTTAAAAATTATGTTATAGTCACTTAGGGACACGCCTTAAACTTTAAAATACACATTTTTCGTTCAAAAATGCAACAAAAAGGCCTTATCACTTATATCTGTATTTAACAGATTAATTTAAAATTGTTTATCATGCAAAATGCCTTCAAAATTAACTACTAAAAAACTTTTTGAAAAATTTGAAAATAATTTGCGTTGAGGGTTAGGGGTTGAACGTCCGGATATGATATGCCCTTTAAAAAGAAAGAGCAATTCTAAGAGTATAAACCCCCTATTTGTTTGACACCTTCCTATGATGTAGGACGAAGTCAATCAGAAATTAACTTCGTTATACAGCCAAAACTCCATAACTCGACTTACAATAAGTCGAATAATTCGCTAACTCGAACTTTTAATCAAGTCCTGAATCATTTCTATACGATTCTTTAAAATTTTGCTCGATAACTCGATGTAAACATCTTCTGAGTCGAAGTTTTTTCGATGGATTTCCTCTTTAAAAAACATAATTCAGTTTAAAACAACGAAGGTATAGACAACCGAACATGGACGAAGACCTACACTCTTAAAACAAGAGAGTGGATTTGAACTCAGTCTGAGTTAATTTCACGCCTCCAGAGTGGAAAATGCACTTACCCGGAAGGAGTGTATTTTTTGTGTGCTAAACCGCCGACAGGATCACTCCAAACGAGTGATTTTAACTCAGCCTGAGGTGTTATTCAATCCTTTCCGGTGTCGAAACTGCACTTCTCCAACTGGAGTGGATTTCACTCTTTTGTTTTAAGAGTGTAGGGAAAACAACACACTATTTAACTATGTTAAAAAATTATGAGACTTTGTGAATGCCAGCAACCTTAGAAAATACAAACAACAAGAAATAACTGCTTTTTAAAATGACATTTAAATTGGATGCATACTAAGTAATATGTGATGAGATCAAATTTTGTGAGTTTTAATAAACCTTTTGACCACATTTTTCTCTTGTTGTTTACATTGACCATTATTAAAAAGTTGAAATGCTGAAAACTATAGTATTATAGCACATATCAAACTATTTAAACCATGTCGACCCATTTTAAGTGCCAGTAGGGAGAAATGGGATGCAACTCCGATAACTCGAACTTCGGATAAGTCGAATATATTTGGGGGGTCCCTTGGGACTTGTTATCGAGAATTGACTGTAATATGAAAATGTGACGTCACACCGTCACTTTTCTTACGGAATTTTTGCGCAGCCACACTTTTAAAGTACTTAAAAAGTATTCAAATCCTGATACGATTTGGATGAAATTTGAAATAAATAAGGCTTTCGTTTTATTGAATCGAGTAAAAAAACATATAAGAGGAAAAAAGAAAACTGAACAATCCTATTCAAATCCAAAGAACAGAAACACAAATAAAATGAGAATGAAATGGACAACCACCTAACACATACGCACACTTTCCGCATGCTCATTTATTTTTGCTTTCATAAAAAAAAACTTAAACAATAGGAAATTAATTATAACTCGCAATGCATGCAACCAACTCTCAAAACTAAAAAAAAAAAATTCAAACAAAAAAACTACTTTACAAGTTAAACAAAACCGAAACAAAGGCGCCATTTAATCGAGTGAAGAGAGAAAACTATTATCAACCTCGCTATATATTCACCATTATTACATTTTTTTCTTTCTTTCTTTTAAAGGAAAAAGTAATAGGGAGTTTTAAAAGTGGTGACTCGCTCCAAGATAAAATAAACTTTGAAATAGAGACCTGCTTTTATCTTGACATAGCCAGGCACGGAATTTAATATATCTGGTCCTGGGGTTTATCTTGGAGTCTGCCATCTGAAAATGTATTTGCTTCCCCTGTAAAGAGGTTTACGGTTGGGTTTTAAAGTTAGGTTATTTTAGGGTGTTAATTTAGTGAGACGAAAATATCACTAGGTTATGAAAGTATGTTTGGTTGTTTATGGTTTGTTTGATATTTTAAGTGTAATTTAATTTTATAGAGTTTGACCCACAATAAATTTGTACTTTTACTTAAATGTTCTTGAAAAATTAATCAGTTTCTTCAATTATTGTTTGGTCAGAGACCCGCTTATATGCCTTCGTCAAGAAAGATAGACACACACATAAGTGACAGATGCTGCCATCTATCATCGCCACCTCGGCAATTTAGACATGTCCCTGAAGGGGCGGGAAATAGTCTCCAGGGACCTGCACCCGTGTGAAACTGCGCCCTGACCGCCCACAGGACTTTCGGACCCACAGATTTAACACTGGGTTTATATACGTCTAGCGGCCGCTGAACGTAACGCTGGAAGCGCTTTGACCTCTAGCGATTCGACCTTTGGTTGGCGAGAATTTGGCGAGTGAGATTGTAGCTCGGCGATTTTATTCATTGTTTAAAATCAACTAGATTATGGATGACGAAATTTTGATTGCTGCTTGTGTTTTACATTTAGAGAGCTTAGATAATTATCTAGAGGTAATTAGAAAATCCCCATGTCTCGGATTGTTTATAAACAGAGGAGGTTATTCACCACTCCATATTCTTTTGAAAGCCCCCGCCCCCGTAAATTTCGCTCCCCGACACGTCAAATTTCGATGGGGAGAAAGGCTAAAAAGCCACAGCGTTCTAGACTGGTACCAGTATTTGTGCCCCTCTACTAGAATAAGATATACCCTATGCTGCAAAAAAACCCTGTAAATTTACTTACTTTTAATTTTTAAGTGCAACAGCCGTATTTGGTGGAAAACGGTTTGACCCACTAAATAAAGGGCCTTATCTCAAATCTCCGTATTTTTACAGTTTTTAACTGTTTATACCATCTTTAAGGGACATGACTGTTTGAAAAAACAAAACAAAAAAAAAAAAAAACAGGACATGACTGTTTTTTAACGGGGCATGACTGGTATCTTTGCTGCCGGTCCCTGCCCATTACTAATATTTTACGGGGAATTTTTTTTGTTTTTAAGTGTATAGGAAAGTGCATTTTTTTCTGGATTGTTTTTTTGATGACTGTCCTTTTCCGTACTTATATTTAAAACTTTTAATGCCGGAGTATTACTGATTAAAATCAGGTCAAATAAAAAAGTGTTTTCAGTATTGTCTGCCAAAAATTTAGAAATTATATGTATTAAAATAACTGATTAAGCTATTAACTCCAACCAGGTTTCAGTATTTTAATACAAAATCTTGTTTAAAAATTAATTGTATTGATTACGGGTAAGATATAAATAAGAGTTTCAATACTTTTATTAACATAGAAAGCATTTTATCATCAACATATTTTACAGTGTCAAATTTTGAATTTCATTCATTTATGTGATTGAATTTTATTTTATCAAAATATTGAATGCGTCCTGCTTTAAGTAAAAAAAAATGAAAAACTCAATACAATTCAATTCGATGTTTACATACTTTTTCGAAGGATCACTTAAAAAAGAGATAACACGCCAATATGTTTGCTATTTTCCTTATGGCAACCTTTCCTTTGATCTTGACCAAAAAAACCGACAAAAGTTGGGTTGGTGGCCTTGAGATCCAACTTCAGCGAGCTTTCGAATAAATACGCATAAAGCGGTTACCTTGAGATTCTCAAGGTAACCGCTCGAGCAAGTTGCTAGACGTATATAACGCCGGTATAACGAGTACGCACTCCACGTATACTCGGTGGCTCTTCAGTGGCATGGGGACTAGATCGCGGGATCTTCCGATTCCGAGACACTAACCACTAGGCTCCCCACAGCCCCACGCTTTGGTTTGATGGTATCCGTTGGTAACAAAGAGTAAAGTAAAGTGGTGGCCATTATGGTAAAGTACCAATCAGAACACCGATCGAAGGAAAGGCTGGAATGAAAGATGGAAGGAAATACTTCACCTGAAACAAGACTTATTTGTACTATAAGATTTGTTTTTCCCATTTGTGACATACAACAATACAACTTTTCTCTGGATATGGTTACAGTGAGGTCGTACTAGAGCTACACGTAAGAAGACTATTGGCTACGGACTTCGTGATTCAGAAGCATGGTCGAAGGATGAGACAGACACCTGTGTCAATACCTCAGCTTGAGAGCTTTCGAAAGTAATTTTGCAAATTTATTCTATATGTTCTATAAATATATCTATTTTTTTATTTTTTCTTCAAAATATTGTTCTCGACAGCACATAAAAGCATCTCAGAGAATTTTCCGGTTCTGTGACCACCCTGTGTCAGTAAAAAAACAAAAACAAATTCTGGTTCTAATGATTGATACCGGCGTTACATACGTCTAGCAATTTGCTCTAGCGGTTACCTTGAGAATCTCAAGGTAACCGCTTTATACGTATTTATTCGAAAGCTCACTGAAGTTGGATCTCAAGGCCACCAACCCAACTTTTGTCGGTTTTTTGGCCAAGATCAAAGGAAAGGTTGCCATAAGGAAAATAGCAAACATATTGGCGTGTTATCTCTTTTTTAAGTGATCCTTCGAAAAAGTATGTAAAACATCGAATTGAATTGTATTGAGTTTTTCTTAATTTTTTTTATTTAAAGCAGGACGCATTCAATATTTTGATAAAATAAAATTCAATCACATAAATGAATGAAATTCAAAATTTGACACGGTAAAATATGTTGATGATAAAATGCTTTCTGTGTTAATAAAAGTATTGAAACTCTTATTTATATCTTACCCGTAATCAATACAATTAATTTTTAAACAAGATTTTGTATTAAAATACTGAAACCTGGTTGGAGTTAATAGCTTAATCAGTTATTTTAATACATATAATTTCTAAATTTTTGGCAGACAATACTGAAAACACTTTTTTATTTGACCTGATTTTAATCAGTAATACTCCGGCATTAAAAGTTTTAAATATAAGTACGGAAAAGGACAGTCATCAAAAAAACAATCCAGAAAAAAATGCACTTTCCTATACACTTTTAAACAAAAAAAATTCCCCGTAAAATATTAGTAATGGGCAGGGACCGGCAGCAAAGATACCAGTCATGCCCCGTTAAAAAACAGTCATGTCCTGTTTTTTTTTTGTTTTTGTTTTTTCAAACAGTCATGTCCCTTAAAGATGGTATAAACAGTTAAATCACCATCATCCACCATCTTCGACGAAGTTTTTTATATTTTTTTCTAATTACCTCTAGATAATTATCTAAGCTCTCTAAATGAACAACACAAGCAGCAATCAAAATTTCGTCATCCATAATCTAGTTGATTTTAAACAATGAATAAAATCGCCGCGCTACAATCTCACTCGCCAAATTCTCGCCAACCAAAGGTCGAATCGCTAGAGGTCAAAGCGCTTCCAGCGTCTACGTTCAGCGGCCGCTAGACGTATGAAACGGCGGTGTATGAAACGGCGGTGTGAAAAGTGAAAGAATAATCTGTTTGACCTCTCACTTGTGTCACCCAAACAGCGATTCATCATTCATCATTTCTTCGCGCATTTTTAAGGGAGAAATCCTTAATCTATGGCGAAATCCATGAAGGTCTTAACAGAAAAAAATACATGCCTCAACTTGTTTTTTATTCGATCAATCGTAACAATAAAAGTTTGTAATAGCGTTTAACCTCTTAAGACCCAAGCAAAATCCTGCAAGTATATTCTTAATCTAAACAAACATACTTTTCATAAAAATATATGGGAAAAAAAGTATGTTTTGCCAAAGTAATTTTTTAAAAAAATTATGTTGAATAGTATAATTTTTTTTTTTTTTTTTTTTTTTTAAATTATGTTGAATAGTGGGGGGTAATGTTACTCGCGTCCGTGACATTTCTTAAGTCACACGTGCCTCCTGGGTAGTGCTAAATGAGTAACGGCGGTCGGCAGTATGGGATCTCGTCAGCCTGCAACTCTGGAGTTATGAACTCTGACCATCTACTAGACTGTGCAGGACTAAATAAAACTTCACAAGAACAAAGAGACTTTGTCACGCTGTACTGGGAGGCAAGGGATATCATGGACAAATGAGAGGCGACTTTTTTTTTCCCCTCTCCTCTTCCGCATCTTCGTCCACCCTTATTCCTTAGGATTTGTTTGTTATTTTTGTTCTCTTGTTGTCGTCCTTTGTCATCGTTTGTTGTTTATAATATCTGTGATGTGATCCTGTATACTTTGTGGATTAAATTCCAATAAATTTGCCATATGGAAAAAAAAAAATGTTGAATAGTTACTGAGAGACACAACTTTAAGTCTAAAAATACACATTTTTTGTGCTATAAATGCAAAAAAAGGCAGTATCACTTATTTGTAGTTAACAGATTATTTTAACACTGTTTTTAATGCAAAATGCCTTGAAAATTAACTACTAAAAGAAATTTTTGAAAAGTTAAAAACATTTTAAATTAATTTTTTAAGAACTCTAGTATCGTATTGACCGTCATTCAACTTCATTTTTTTAAATAAATGACTGATACCTCTAATCAAAGGCTGAAAACTGATATTTGGATCTTCTTCTATCGGATCAGGTCAATATCGGAACTAATTAACTGGTTAATTGCTTGTGGGGAGGTATAAAAAGAAAAAATTCCCCAAATGGGGACGCCAGGTCGCAAGAGGATAAGGGAGATGTCTGCACGTAAAACAGTTAAAGCAACAAAATTGGTGTCAAAAGATGAGATATTTAAAAACTAATCAGAAATGCTGTTTGAGTTTAATGTGGCTGTAACCGGCCTTAACACTATTGGCCGAAACCTTTTCTCCATTTTAAAATTACTGTAGTTAATAATTTCAATATAATGTTTAGAATATAAATATTAATATTTACAATTTGAACATTTTAAAATTTCAATATTATTATTTACGATTTCCCCATTTTAAAATTTCAATATTAGTATATACGATTTGACCATTTTAAAATTTCAATATAAATGTTTAGAATTCATTATTAATATCTACAATGTGACCATTTTAAAATTTCAATATTAATACCTACGATTTGACTTTTTCAAAATTTCAATATAAATGTTGGAATTCAAGATTAATATTTACGATTTGACCATTTCAATATTAATATTTATAATATTATATCATAGTTTACATAGTTGTTTTGCAATTCCAGTATTGTTATTTAAATTAGCGTTTATTATTCTAATTAAGGATATTATGTGCCGTTTTCGAAATTATACTTCGACAATAAAAACGTTACATTTCTCATGCTTCAATGTAAAAATCTAATATCATCACTAAACAACTTATAATGGCGTTAAAAACTTTTACAACACAAATGAATTCCCTATCTCGAGTAACACAAAACATTCTGAATAACCCCCAAATGATGTAATTTGACAACATAATTTCCCAAGACAGATATCTACAACAATTAAAACGCCATTTCTTCAATTATCACCTTCCAAGACACCCTCCTATTGGTTAACCCACAACACATCACACTATGCAACAAAACCGCCTCATTTCCCGTTTAATATACCCCGAACCCATTACAGAAATGTCAAAGTTTTACGATTCCAGGAACCAATTCCAGTTGAAAAGAAGGGCAGAAGTCCAATGGCTACGACACTGGTTATTGGTCTTTCTTCCACTTAATTCAAGAAACTTTGCCTAATGAGGTTTATACATTGTAAAAGGGTCCCCTTCTTATTCGCTCCAAGTTCATTAAGGGGTTTCCAATAATAATTTTTAACCTTCGTCATTAATTGTGAATGGGCTCCGTTGTTGCTCGCATGGGTATTTTTATTCACTTTGCTGTAAGGGATGATGAAGAAATGCAACATTGATATTTTTTTTACATTTGTTCTTAACCTTTTCAGTCTCAATAACAATTTGGCTCAAACCATTTTAGAATTTTTTTTCTGATCGTCTATTGCCGTTTATGATATCAAAAAGCACATCATTCGATTTTTGCAACTCTTTTCTATTAGAAAATATTTTTTAATAATTCCAATAGATGTCAGCCCAATTATTTTTTAAAAATTATGATCAGAAAAATGATGATGCCAAATTATGTTATTTTGAGAAACGGTTATTTTGTTGTTAATTTTATTATTCATCAATTTAAAATGTACACAAAAATTAGCTGGTTTTTACATATTAGTCATTCAATTTTAAAAGTTTTGATGATAATTTCAAAGACAGTTAATTTTTCTTTTCCAACATTACAGGTGAGATTAAAAATAAAAAAATATGTTCGCATACATGTATATAAAACAGTCCCATACTATAGTTGTCTTTCTGTTATAAAAAATATTTGTTAACATTCAACTATAACTTCAACAAAGTTGTCATATTTAGACTTAGGTTTCATGTTGTTGGACTAAATTTACAGTAGACTCCCTCTTAACCGGCCTCCGTTTAACCGGATCTCCGCTTTAACCGGGCTAAAAATTTCCCAACCTTAAAATGCCAAAAATAGCTAAAAATACAAGTTTTTGGTTAGTTCAATCGGTTTTCGGTGTCGTTTTTTAAGGTATGTAATCAAATATGTAAAATACTACTAATAATATATAAAATAACCAGTAAAATGACGTCTTATTTCAATTGTACAATTATTTCATAAGGCAAGTATCATCAATAAACAAAAGTGCAATCAAATAACCATCTAAATTTCAATTTATTTAATTTCTCCGGTTTAACCGGATTTTCGTTTAACCGGCTTACCCTCGGTCCCGTTTAAGCCGGTTAAGAGGGAGTCTACTGTATTTTTAATTCTTAAAAATAAGTTTTTATTGAAAATAAATGCAGTGGCTAGCGCTTAAAAATCAATGGACAAAGTGCTTTAATGATCTTTGAATTTAAACTAAGACAACACGTTAGATTTTTTTTTATTAATGTTAGTGTTTTAGATTGAAAATTAGATTTAAATTTTAACCCATTAACGACTTTTGAAAATTAACGACTGAACGTTCAAATTAACGAATTTGAACGACTTAAATTTTCTGCGTGAAAATGTGCTTTCTGCTTAAGGGGGAATAAGCGCTCTGCATGTCGAGTCTCCAAACCAAAGTGCCTCAGTGTTAATCCAATGGGAAAAAAATTATTTTCTTTTCCACATTTCTCCGGCTATATTGAATATTTTTACAAATGGGTTTTTTATGTGATAAATGTATATAACTTACAGGTCTCTATAATCCTACTTTTTAAAATTGCTTCGAATACTTTTTGTCGAATTATTTATTCAAAATTAAAAAAAAAAAAATTGAAACCCATTTAAAAAAACTGGTATTGTCGGGACCTGTAAGTCAGCTACATTTATCACATAAGTTAGGTTATAATTATCGTCGCACTAGAGCTACACGAGGGCTATTACATTTATCACATAAAAATCCGTTTTTAAAAAATTCAATACAGCCGGAGAAATGTGGCAGAGAAAATATGTTTTTCTGCCATTGGATTCAAACTGATGCACTTCGCTTTGGAGACCCGCGATACAACGCGGCCATTCTCTCTTAATGAACACAATCTTTGTGATCAGTTAAAACAGCATCAAGCAACTAGTATTTACAAAGAATCTAATCACCATAACCCTCCCTCAATAACGAAGTCTTTCATGTCGCTTCTACGAGCTTGTTGCATGCGTCGATATCGCCATTGAAACGAGTATTGAAACGAACACTATGTTCGAATCGAGTTACTCGATCGAATTAGAACGGTTTGAAGTTGGTAATTAACCAAGAAGTTGGTAAAATTCGGGAGAACTCTTTTGTGACGTGAGATGTAAATTGCCTCTGTTGAATGGACTGACTAACGATAGGATGACATACTTCTCTATAAGTGAGGGTACAATATAATATTTTTTCTTTATTAAATGCTTAATCAATAAATTTTTTATTACTTTGTGTTAGGGTTATTATATGAGTAGTGTTCATTTTAATAATAATTATTAATGATAATTAATTTTAATAGCGTGTATTAAAAATGCAAAAATACTTTATTGGATTACGTTCTAGGTTTAAATTGAACATAAAAGTTTATTTTTTGTATTCACTTTATCTAGTTCAAACTTATTAATTTACGGCTATATGAATAAAATGTAATGTATTGGTATTGGAATTTCATTGCATGGTGTAATGGAATATATACCAATGCACCATGTGTTAATACAAATAAAAGATGATCAAAAAATATGATTTCAACTAGAATGATGTCCAACGTTTTGAAATTCACTATTTTAGACGATTATGAGGGGTAGGGGTAGTTTTTTTCATGACTGCTCTTTATTAACAATTTTTACAAAATCCAGTGACCCTCTAATTGGTTGTTTAATTAACCCTGTCTCAGGTGAAGTGATTCCTCGTATCTTTCATTCCTTTGAACGGTGCCCTGGTTGATGCTAATCTCCCTATTTACATTGATGATTCCCCAATCGACATCCGCTAGAGAATATACAGGGTGGTTATAAAATAACGCTCGCTATTCAGAGTGGTCTGTAGCTTGAATGAATGATCCATATGCATCAAAAATTGAGACACTTACTAATCAAGAAGGGGGGAAAGAATGGAATCATAAAAAGACAGAATTCTAAAAAATTATCATAAAAACGAAAAATTATAAAAAAAAACCTCGTTTCTTGACCAGAATCTAAATAACGAGGCGTCGTCAATTATGGCTAATTATTACGGCCAACTCATCCAATTACGCCTCGTAATGTAGAACCCTGGTCAAGAAACGAGATTGTTTTTTTATGATTCCATTCTTTTTCTCCCTTCTTGATTGGTAAGTGTCTCAAAGTTTTTTTGCATTTGGATTATTCATTAAAGCTACAGACCACTCCGAATAGCGAGCGTTATTTTATAACCACCCTGTATTTTTATTTTATTCAACATTTCGGATACCACAACACCTGAAACATGCCCATTTCAACACACCATATCCATGTAAAATCCAAACCATTCCTGCATCCCACCCCCAATAGCATGCGGCCCTCAGGATTTAATAACCAAGCCCATGCAATAACCAATAACTCGCGATCATTTGAACCCATCCCCAGGGGGGGATGTAATCTGTTGTTGCCCAAGCATATACGGTATGATATGAGATCCCCCCCCCCCCCAACATTTAATCGCGTCAGCCGGTGACTAATTGTCGCTGGCATTGAATATGCACTACCTGCAATGATGATACCCCACGACCAATTCTGTCCTATGGACAATCTCTGTTGCTCCAGTGCGGAGACTTCAGATAAGGAGAGACAGAGAACTAGCAAATATAAAATAGGACTAAGCGTTTGTTCGAGTAGGTAACGTTTCGGGTGACGTTGGAATACCTTAGCAGGTTCTTCTTCGTCGATTACTTCTTAAATCGGATCATACCGGCTAGTGTGTAAAAAAATACTTTCAATTACCATTCAATATATCAAGACATCTAAAGGTGGGATTCCCATGGGTGAGCCATCTCCAAAATGGGGGGGGGGGGGGGAGGCGTCTGTGGGTACGGAAGTCTTGCGGGCGGTCATGGCGCAGTTTTCCACGGGTACAGGTACCTGGAGAATATTTCCCTCTCCTTCAAGTACATGTCTAAAGTCCGGAGGTGGCGATAGATGGCAGCATCTGTCACTTATGTGTGTGTTGTGTCTGTCTTACTTGACGAAGTTTTACAAGCGGGTCTCTGACCAAGCACACGAACCTGAATATATATGTATACCAACCAATCAATATAGTGAGCGGAGCTTACCGTGTCATACTAACAATCAACGAAACCACCAATAGGATCCAGGAATGAAACCAAGAATGATTATTGCCACTTGAAACAAACCAATTGAAAAATGATAAATTTGGTTTCTCTTGGAGAAAAAAAAATTATAATGTTGGTTGCAGCTTTAACAAACTGGCAAAGATGGGCAGTATAATACCCTTCTGCCACCAACAAATTAATCACAGGAATTAGGATTTGTAGCTTAAGTATGTCACCATCCATTAGTCACTAGAAGATTTAAACGAATTTGGCTGATCGCTTGACTCGCCAAGGCGCAGCCCAACTCGCCAATAGGAGACAACAACCAAGAAATCTAATTAAAAAGCATATGGAGTATCAAAGGGGTAAACATTTTGCCCAGTTTTAAAATGAATTAAAATACAATGCAATACTTTATTCCATTTTTAGAGGCTCTTTAAAAATTATTCAAACGAATGTATCAACGAACTCTGTCATTGAAAATTTAAATTAGAACTATCCCCATTACGTTAAAATAATTAAACAATTTCTGATAATAAGATATAAAATAGAATTTCTTTAAATAAATCCTAATAAAAATGGTTTCTAACTGGCAAACGATATAAGTGATAAAAAAAGAAATATTTAGAATCAAAATTTAAACCAAAAAGAAGCTTTTCATATAAATTAATTTTGAATTGAATCCAAATAAAAGTAGTTTCTTCCTGGGCAAACGATATAAATTAAATATATCTATCGTAGAATATTTATAAAAATTTAATCTAATAATAACACGTTCTAATAATCCGAATTGAACTCTTAGAATTTAAATTGATTAAAATAAGCCAAATTGGCGATGGCGTCCAACATGGCGGCTCTGCGCTTGAAACCCGAACAGGATTTATCCCGGATTTCGGAGTCTTATTTCACAGGTTTCAAGCCAATGCATAATTACCTGTAGGTTGAGAACTTTAAGACTGAAATCTTAATTCCAGGTGATATCAATAATAAGTTGTTCTAAGATATAATGAGATGAAGAATTATATTCTTGGCGGCCAAAGTCATGAAATATTTGATTTCTTGGCAGGTTTGGGGGATTTCGGAATATATAATGGCTGCTTAAGTTCGAGATTAAATTATCGTAGCTTATTAAATTCGGAATTTGAGATATCTTTTGGATGGAAACTGTATACCCAATTAAAATGGGGAGATAACTTCTGAATAAATTATTATCAGTTTGAGTTTTATTCTACGATTTAGTATTCAGAGGATATTCCTTAGTTAGTATTAACAATTTTTTGGAGTATGCTTTTGAAATGTATAGTAGTATGTAAAATTAAAGTTCGAATATTATCGATAATAATAATAGTAGGAGTCTGTGTGCATGTCTGTGGATCGTAAAAGACCAACTTAGACAACTCTAAAAAATTCGAATTTTTTAATACAGATTCCCTTCAATACCAACGTGTGCACCTTAGGCTTAGTTTTTCCATATTTGTTCTATTTTTAAAGAAAATTTGAATTTTCTGAAAAAGTAAACACTTTTCGCCCAAATTCGATAATAAATCAAAACCAAAATAAGACTTATCCCTAGCAAGACTTCAAATGTCAAACTTTTCAGCGATTTTCTAATCGAAAAAAGGAAAAAAATATATTTGATTCTAAATAAAAAGTAAAAGTGCTGGCGAAAGGGGAAAAAAATGCATAGGGGTGGGTGGAGGAAAAAGACAGAGGCAATCGTCCAAGGTCACGTGAGAGCAGCGCTATATTGGGTTACAAGTGCGGCCGCCACTTCGAAGATAACAGGGTCCGTCCACAAATTGCCATTTTGATATTGAGTTGAATTATCGTCGTACTAGAGCTACAACGAGGGCTATTGAAGACGGGCGGTTGAAAACCACAGTCAATACCCGAGTAGACACCCAACGCAACCTTTAGGAGCGACGTCGTGCTCAGCGTCGGGATTTTATGGCATATTTAATGTTCACTCCCTCTACACGGGGAAATATATTCGTCTGATTTTTTAGCTTCAAGAGCCGTTTTTTGGTCGGCAGTTATTTTGGAAATGCCTGGGCCCAAACGTGGAACCTTTAAAATGAAGGCAAGTGTCTTACCTTCGTTTGCAGGGGGCCGTGTAGCCTAGTGGTCAGCGCCTCGGTCTCTGAATGTCCCGCGATCGAGTCCCGATACCACCGAAGACCCACCGCACCGAGTATATGCGAAGTACGTGCTCGTTAAATCTGTGGGTACGAAAGTCCTGTGGGCGGTTATGGCGCAGTTTCCCCCGAGTACAGGTCCCTGCAGACTATTTCCCTCTCCCTTAGGGACATGTCTAAATTGCAGATCTGACGATAGATGGCAGCATCTGTCACTTAAGTGTGTGTGACGTGCCTGTCTTACTTGACGAAGGTTTATAAGCGGGTCTCTGACCAAGCACACAAGCCTGAATATATAATGTCTACCATTGACCAACCAACCAACCAAAACAATTACTTTCATGTTTCCTAATAAAACTATTTTGTTCACTAAAAATAATAATTAAATTTAAAAAAAACAACCTTTTATCTCTAAAGTAATTTTTTTTATATTTTTAATCAGTGTAGGTAGAAACCCTGCGAGAAGACCTTTTTACATACCGACAGCGGTATTAAACAAATGAAAACACTAATTTTAAACTTTACAAATTATTGAAACCAAGTCACAAGTCATATTAAAAGCAACTCATAATTTAAAAATTATTGAAACAGGAAAAAAGCCCAAATGCTCAAAATAAATTTAATTACCTGAAATCTTATATATTCATCGAAAAAGTAGGGAAAAAAACACTAAAAAAACTATTTCATGATTCAATTTCTTGATTGCAAAATAAAATCATAATTAGATGACGACATTTAAACATTGATTGTCGGAACACATTTCATAACGCCTATTAAAGCCAATTTAAATATGGAAACGTCGGCATTAAAACTTTTACAAAAAAGGCACTTGACTTCGTTCGAAAATAACTTTTATGGTCGACATCGCGTGCATTGTGAAAAAAAAAAGATGAAAGAAAGCCGAATTCAAATAGAAATTTTATTTTCCTTATGCTCCTTTCAAAAAGTTAAGGCAAAAAACGAATGTGGGTCATATTGGCAAATGGTGATGAAAAGATTAAACTTAAAAAAAAAAAAAAGGGCTTAGAGAGTTGAACGGATTTAATAAAATTATTCGAAATTTTTTCCAGCATTTTATCGTTTTTACTTACTTGTTACTACAACTTCGTTATGAGAAAAAAGAAGTTAGGATTTTTTTATGTGAATTGTGATTGAGCAAAAAATAATACTTCATTTGATAAAAGTACTTTTAAAAATTTGTGAATTTGATTGGACAAAGCCTCTTCAAAACATTTGACAAAGAAAATATGAATCTAACTTTTATGCAAATTAACTTAAGTACTGATCTGAACTTTTTTAAAAATTAACGGTAAATTATAAGTTATCGGAAAACAGTTGTCCTGTAATTATTCAATAAGGTATAATATAATGCATAAATAAAAAGGTTCAAAAAATTTTGCGTTATTAAGAAGAGTTTATAAGGCAACGCATTTAAAAACAAATGAAATAATTAAAGATGCTAAAAGCATACAGTCATAATGGGAATTAAACTAAGTTCCGTCTTCAATGCATAAAAACCGATGATATAATGAAAAACAGAATTAGATTATTTTGAAATTATGAAGCGCATAATTTTAAAAATGTCATGTTACATGTAGCTAAAGAATTGAAAAGAATAAATAAAATTTGCTTTTAGGGAAAACAGTTTTAAATAACAAATAAAAAAATTAAAGGGAGATGGGCTGCCTGGACCGCGGGTCTTTAAAGCAAAGTGCATAATCAAATGGAGAAAAAAAATATTTTCTCTGCCACATTGCTCCGGCTGCATTGAATATATTTAAAATGGATTTTTTATGTGATAAATATAGTTGACTTACAGGTCCCGACAGTCGCACTTTTTGAAATTGTATCGAATATATATTTTTTAATTTTCAATAAGAAATTTTGCAAAAGTTTTGGGAGCTAAAGGTCGTGTAGGGATCAGGCAAAAAGAACAATCATTTCGTAACAACAACAACTTTAATGAAACTAAAACATAACAAAATCAAAACAATAGCTCCAAAACATAAACAGTGCACGCTTCTTAAATACATTTAGTAGTATTTTCCATTTAGTAGTATTAAATAAGTAAATGTAAATTTTAATATTTATTTAAATTAGAATGTAAAGAAATTACAAATTGATAGCTATTTCATTTTCGACATAAATTATTTAAAATTTTCGACATAAATTATTTTAAATTATTAAACATTTTAAATATTGGATATTACAATATTACATCGATCTTTCCATGCTTTGCTTAATTATTTTTAAAATAAATATTTATTACACTTTTATTCCAAAATAGTTCAATTGCAAATAAACAAGCATATTCGAAACACACACGCCATCAGAGCTAGAAAAATCTATTGTCAGACTTAATAAAATAAAGTTCGAATCGGGGAGTAAAATTTTCCCACTTGCCCCAAACAAACAAGTAAAATGTTATGTTTTTCATTATAAAAAAAATTCGCTAAATTTTAAAACTTTAAACTAATTGAAGCATTTTTTTTTAAATTTTTATTTTACTGCTGATGTTAATAATTGTGCATTGCGATTGCAAATTAATAATCTGTATACATAGAACATGGTAAATATTTAAGTAATATCTTTATAAAATAAATCCGACAAGCAAAACTTTTAGTAGTATTTTACTTAATTTTTTAACCCTATCACACGCACTTCAATCCTTTGACAATGTAGTTGTTTCAGAGGACGAAACTTTCGTTTTTTCGTTTATTATTTCTTGCGATTAATTGGTTGTTTCGATTTCACTCTGAAAATGAGTGTTTTTTTTCGCCTACTGTAAACTATTTTAGAGTTCTTTAAGACCTTAGAGGTACAACTTTTTTTTCTGCTATTTATTAAACTTTATCGATTTTAACTCGATTTAAGCAAGACCAGTATTATTAAATGTTAGTTTAGATGATATTTTCTCTGACGCGGAGAAATGAAGCTAAGTTATAGCACAGCAATTTAATGTGATTCACGAACAGAGAAAATCTTAATAATAATTCTGCTCAAAGAAAAGTTATACACAAAGCATTCATTTTTGTAAGGTAAGAAAATATTGTTGAAACAAATTCAATTCCAGAAGACCCCAAAAATGAAAACACTAACGCTGGAACTGTTGTCACTCACGATGAGAAAACCGCCTATTTAAAAATTTCCACAGTAATTTCAAACGATATTTAAATCAACTAAGTAGAACAAAAGTTTTTCTACAAGCAAAACATTCGCTAGAGCCACAACCACTCCCGCACAAAACAATTAAGAAAAAGAACGAAAAACTTCCCAGAATGTGTGGGTGGGGGGAAGATGCGAGAATTACAAAAACCCCGCCTTCCCTCACTGCCGAAACATGTGCTTTTGACATGATCCAAGGCAGTATTTATCTTCCTAATTTGGCAACAACACATAATTTGAATTTGTAACACTTACCCGGCAATTTGCAGATTCGCGGGACCTGAAAGTTCCACAGATGATATGCGCTGTTCGACGTTAAATCCGGAATGAAAATGATACAAGCAAAACATTCGCTAGCGCCACAACCACTCCCGCACAAAACAATTAAGAAAAAGAACGAAAAACTTCCCAGAATGTGTGGGTGGGGGGAAGATGCGAGAATTACAAAAACCCCGCCTTCCCTCACCGCCGAAACATGTGCTTTTGACATGACCCAAGGCAGTATTTATCTTCCTAATTTGGCAACAACACATAATTTGAATTTGTAACACTTACCCGGTAATTTGCAGATTCGCGGGACCTGAAAGTTCCACAGATGATATGCGCTGTTCGACGTTAAATCCGGAATGAAAATAGAGGTTTGTTGAAATGAAGTTTGGATCTTCTTCTAAAGACACTTGGGCCATTATGGAGTGGAATCCTGCTGATTGGGGGACGTAGCGCCATCTGTTGATGAAGAAATGAAATATAAAATGAGTAAAAGACTAGTAATATTTGTTCAGTAATTAAATTTAAATGAATATTACCTATTATTTTTTTAATTAAATTGAGGCAACATAAAATTTTCCATTTTTTTTTATTCAATGTAAAACGTGGTAAGAATACATTTTGATTTTTTAAAACAACGCAAAAGAATAAAATACTTATTTTTGCAATTTTTAAGTCATCCATGCATTTTTCAATGAATAGTAACTGAAAAAGTATAAAAACAAAATAAAATTTTTAAATAATATTTTTTAACAAAAAAAAAGCATCACCAGTTTGATAATTTTTCAAAATAGGAGGACTTTTAAGTGACTGAATAAAAAAAATTCATAAATCATTTCTTTTATGCATTTTTTAAAAATTAATAAAAATGTGGTGAAGCATTAGCTATTAAATAAAATTCGTTCAAAACTGGACAAAATTAGGTAACAAACGAACAAACTTCGACCTAAAAATATTTTTATTACACACAATGCATTTTTCTTTCATATTTTACCAACACCCTTCCCCTACAAACTACAGGATGAGGCAAACAAAAGTGGCCCCAAAGTGGAGATAAGAATACGACAGAAATGTTGCCAAGTCAAAAACCAGTACAAAAACAGGTTTACTAACTAAAGCTATTGATCGCTTCCAAGGGCGTACCCAGGATCTGATTAAGAGGGGGGCAGGTAATGGTAGGGGCCCCTAATTTTCTTAGTTGGATGGGCCCCTTTAATGAATTTTCCTTTGATGCCCCTTTATCACCCTCGAAAACATAGACTTTTTGAAAAATCCAATTTTTACTGAAATAACATAAAGTATCTCTTTTATCATTTTATTGCAAATTACATTGATTTTTACTATACAATTGTTTAAAACTACAAATAAAAGAATAGTTTTAAGCACTCAATTAGTTTAACCAGTTTTTTACGATTGGTGCAACCAGCCTATGCGTTCTCTCAAAGAGGCTCTATATTATGCATTGTGCTATTAAAAAAGGCCCTATACTTTTCTTTCATTATATATATAAAAGGGGCTCCGAACTTCCCCCAGGGCCCGATCATTGAGAAGGCAATTGAAGACAGAGGGGTTCTTAAAAAATGTAAAGGGGCCTTCCAAATCAACCCTTTAAATAATCCGTGCTATCATCAGCTGCTTTGCCGTAATGGATTAAGAAGAGTATTGGATTAAAATGGTATAGCAATTTGATATAACAATTACATTGTCTTGTTTAATGTATGGTAAATGTGAACTTTAACTTTACACAAGTCGGTAGCCCATTACAAATCTCTTGGCCCGTTAGTTGTCCATGTTTTAGACTGAAACGATACATTGGAGGCCCCAAATCCAAGAAAGACTTCACTTACAAATAAGTCTTAATAGGATTTGGGAACCCAGAAAGGCAGTGGGCCCAATTATATATAGAACCCTTTTTATATATAGAATATACATCAATTGGGGGCTTCAGAGGAAAGTGGGCCTAATTAGTAATTACGTACTAACAAATGGCCCGATATGGAAAATATGTAGGCCCCTTTATGCGTAAGGTATCCAGGTATGAGACCAACTCAGGACCAATCGCAAAAATATGGGCCTCAATTCGAACATCATTCGTAGGTCCCTTTTATATCAAATTATATAAAAGGTCCTTTAGGGGCAAAGTGGGCCCCCATGGGCCCGATTGGGAAGAAATGGACTCGAATTTTTTAAAAATGCAACTCTTCATATAATATTTACAAGGGCCCGCCCATAAGACCGGGGCCCACTTCCCCCTTTCTAGAGGGGGGCAGCTGCCCCCCTCTGCCCTATGGTGGGTACGCCCATTATCGCTTCAATGTTAAGCCCAAAGAAACGCTTGGCGACTTATTTGCCGGCAACTACGCTATGGTTTGAGAAGCTTAGTTGGAAAAAAAACAAGGTGTGTAGATCTGATCAAGAAAAGTTCCCACCAGTGATTATTTTGGTCGTAATTTATCCTAGAGAATCGGACATTTTTGTTTTTGTTAATAAAAACATTCTAAATTGATTGCAAAACACAAAATTTGCATTATGGGACGTCTTCATACAATAAGAAAAAAGATGGCAAGATCGGAACTCGCCACTAGCCTATGAGTAGCTCTAATGTGAAGCTTATCCGATCCAACCAATGCAAAAACAGGTTTCAGGCGGCTTCAAGAGTTTTTCTCGCCAAGCATTTCAACGTATTCCTATCTCTAGACCGGGGCCACTTTTGTTTGCCTCACCCTGTATATCAAAAGCCGACATCTTCAGTAGCCTCATAATAGAAAATGAGCATCAACACTACAGATAAAAAACCACCGACACTACATATAAAAACTATGTACGCCAAGTGTCCCCTTCCATGATAAGATGCCGACCATTATTATATCACACATCTTTCACACAAAAAAAGGATTTAGCCTTGCCGATATTACAAAAGCAGCTAGCACCCTTGTTAGGCGAGTGTTATGAGGCCTGGGCCTATTGTCGACCTGTATATAGAGGCATGAGGGCGGCCTTTTGTAGGAGTGAGGTCAGTTTTTGCTTATGCAGGTTTGTTGTGTATAGAGGGATGAATAATATTGAATCTCCAGTGCATGATAGTGAAAACCCCTTTTTTGCTTTCATTTTTTAAGGGGGTATAGGACACAAAATCTTCAACAAAATCAAAAAAATTATTCTTATCTTAAAAATAACAAATATATTTTGGAATACTTTAAAACAAAATATGTATATATTTCTGCAATAGATTGCGAGATGTGTAGTTTCGTGTGTCATGACATCTGTGTTGGCCAACTACGTTTATAAGCTTCAAAGCTGTTTTTCTCCTTGATCGTGTTTTCGATGATTTTTTGACTTTAAATTGATATAACTCAACATCTACTGCCCACAGAGTGTTAAAAATTTCCACACATATTTTTCAAACATATATCTTTAATTTGTCGTTAGGGATCAGTTGTAAATAACTTGTTTTTTTTATTTATTAATTTTTTAAAAATAGTGAACCTGTGAAATTATTTTTAAAAATTTGAATAATTTTTTTTAAAGAAAATTTTGACAAATAAAAAAAACCGGTAAAAACAGTTTATTAAGTACATTTTGCTGTTTGTAAAAATGCTAAATTTTTGTTTGTCAATAAATAATTTTTTGACTTATAACAAAAATATGAAACGTCACTTTTTGACTTATTTTATTTTTTAAAAACAAAATTAATAACTTTTTAAAACCTTTGACGATCTAAAAATGTTAGTATATTTTGTATGCATTTATGGAAAAAAATTATAATGATATCTGTAATATTTAAGAAAAAAGTGGAAAGTGTCTCATACCCCCTTACATTCGAAATAATTGAAAAAACGGAATGTTGGTATTCGTACTGTGAATTTTGTAGTTCCGTCTGCAGTATTTCTTAAGGGGATCGGACACCCCCATTCCCTGTCCTACCTCGATCGGGCTGGCTAATGCTAAGTCTATATGGAATTTTTTTTTTTTCAAAAAAAAAAAAAAAAAAAAAAAAAAAAACGAAAAGAAAAAAAAAAGAAAGCAAAGAAATTATAGGAATATTTTTATGCGGTTTTTTTTTAAATTCATAAAACTCCAATAAAAGTGTGCTTATAAAGGTTATTTATTTGAAAACGCTATTTACTTTTTTTAAATCTAAATTTTTTTCGATTTAAAAAAAAGTAAATAGCGTTTTTAAAAAAAAATAGAATCTAAAAGCACACCTTTATTGGAGTTTTATGCATTAAAAAAATGCATCAAAATATTCCTATAATTTCTTTGCTTTTTTTGGAGCAAAAACCATTTTTTCCCCATAGACTTAGCATTAGCCAGCCCGATCGAGGTAGGACAGGGAATGGGGGTGTCCGATCCCCTTAAATCTAGATTAAATTCGAGACGTGTCCCTGTCCAAAAAGAGTACTGGAAACTCGTCTACCAAAGTCCCCTTTTGTTCGAGTTGTAGAGAGGTCTCAGAAAGACACAGACGGACTAATGTTTAAAAACCACTTTTTCAAAATCAGCACCCTCCAAAACGTTCCATTTCTCCAAATCCATATTTCCGATCCCGTCGCGTCGCAATGATTCCATTACAACATATTTTCTATTAAACCTCTGGGGGATAAGAGAATTAGCTGAAGTGTCAGCTTGTTTTCACTCATGAGATTTAAATTACAATTTTTAACTGTAAATTAAATTTTTTAAACATTATATTTCTCTAGTCGATGGTTACCAATGGCTAATTCATGCTTTAAATTTCAAAATGTAATGAACATGTTATTTATTTATTTTTAAAAACTATGTGTGTTGCTGGAATGCCTTACAGCCAGGTGACAGGTTTGTACTTCTGTATTTCTCAGAGCAATTGAAAGTAAACTAACGCTAGGTTTCCGAATTTCCATAAAATGAGATCATCGACAAACTACACAACCACAACGATCCAAAAAACAAGCTTTTATTTGAGTGACAGTTTGTATTTCACTCATGAGATTTAAATTACAATTTTTAACTGGAAACTTAATTTCTTAAATTTTTCAAACATTATATTTCTGCGGTCGGTGGTTATCAATGGCTACTTCATGCTTTAAATTTCAAAATTTAATAAACTTATTTTTTAAAATTATTTTTAACAACTGTATTTCTCAGAGCAATTGCAAGTAAAATAACGCAAGGTTTCCGAATTTCCATAAAATGAGATCATCGACAAACTACAACCACAACGACCCAACAAACAAGCTTTTATTTCCAAGCTCCTGATTGGCCATTCCGAGGTGTGGGAACAAGACCAAGTCCCAACGCTCACGATGCATCAAGAACAACAGAATGAAAATTAGAAAGAACAAAAAGAACTCGTTGTTTGTTCGAAAATCGTTAATCGAATGGCTCCGTTGAGTTATTTCCACCGTTAACTAATTCTGTAAGGAAGGAGTCGACGTAGAAGGTTGTTATGCGGATTAGCGTCGGGAAAAAAAAATCGATTTGAACTGGTTTGGGGGATTATGAAGGTGTTCTTCGAACAGTGTGTTCGAATATTTGATTTTGGAATTTATTTTAATTGTTTTAAAAGTTATTAATTGAGGACATATGGTCTTTTATAATAAAAGAAAATCTGATGAAAGGATGCATAACAATGGGGTTGTTTCATTTCACGTCGTCGCTGGCAACAGCTCCGCTATCTTGTTTTCATTTTTCTGGAATTAATTTTGCTTTGGTATTCGAAAATGAGCTTTCTAAAAATATGTCCCATATTAATTTTTTAAAACTACAACTTCTTCCTGAGGTGTTGGTTTTTCAAAACATTTGTTAAAGAAAGCTTGCATATAAAGAAAATTTTCTTTTCATCCATATCGGTCATTATGAGAGTGAAACCGAATCAACCAATGAAATCGCAGTACTTAGAAAAATGAAAAAAAAAAAAAAGAGCGTTACATTATATGAAAAATTCCCATTGTTAAAAAAGTTATTAAATGAGGACATAAGGGCTTTATTAAAACAAAATCTGTTGAATAATGCATTATAATTGTTGAAAGAATGCATTATAATTGATTAATTTTTATTGAAGATTGTGTATTGTAATTATGTTGAATTTGGAATTGGAACTGAGAATAAACCATAAGGAAACAAGGTAAAATAGAACTATGTTTAGTTGGGTTGTGTTGAACTAACATTGCACTTGCTAAAAGACGGCCATTGGAGGTCGAAATTTAGAACCACACGCAAGAGATGAGCCGACACCTGAATAGGCACCCTTCGCAACTTTTAAGGGCGACATCATACGCGGACGTCGGAACTTTGGAGCACTTTTACCGTATACTCTCTCAATACGGGGTATTATTCTTCGGATTTTTTGGCTATACACAGACCGTTTATAGATCGGTAGTCATTTTGGCAAAGCCTGAGTCCGAAACTAGGAAATTTCGTATACAAGGCAAGGGCCTTACCGACTGGGCTTCCCAGTCCCCGCTATAATATTTCCGATTTACTACCAAGTTGTGACATAGCCCTCAAATTAACAGTCTAACATAGGGCCTAACCATGACAGGTTGAGGCTCAATGCCTAGATAATATTAGAGGTCCTTTTCGGACTGATATTTCAACATAAAAAATACATTGTTGAAAGGTAAGACATTTTAAAGTAAGACCAATCCTCATTTTTTGTAATATCAATCTATCCTAATGCTTAATTTTTAGAAAAGTAAAATTGCAATATTTTTAATAACTTTGGCCATAAAACGATACGAAATTGTGAGATGCGAAGCAAAAAATTTATAGGTTTAACCCTTTCAGTCCTAGTGATACCATCTGGCATCATCACATTTCTGATTACAATTAAAAAAATAATAATATGGCTGACATCTATTGCGATTAATAAAAAATATTTTCCAATAAAAAAAGTTTGAAGAATCGAATGATGTGCTTTTTGATATCATAAATGGCTATAGAATACAATAATTTTTTTCTCCAAAATGATGATGCCGAATTGTCAAGGCCCACGTCATGCAGGCCTATCATGTCCGGCTAATAATGCCCTTAAAAAACCTGCTTGACTAACCCATAAAAATAAAATTTAATAGCCTCAAAAAATAATTTCGTGTTGTTCTAACAAGACAAAAAGAACAAGCAAGCAAACGTTCCAACGACTTCGAGACCGCCATTACTGGAATAATGCCTCCTCCAATGCCCTCTCACAGAGAGATTAGAAGACGATTTTACCTCTTTCGGTTTATCCAATAGTTTCTAGGAGAGGGAAGAAGCTAATTATTATCATCAATCCACCAAAAAGAAAGAAATCCCATCGAAAGATCATCAAGTCGCAGGTAATTGTGGAATGGAATTAAATGTGGGACTGCTAATGGCGGAGGAGGACCGTATAATGGTAATTGGAAGAGGAACTGCGATGGATATTTGAGTTCGATGTTAGTTCGACATTTCTTAACAATTTCTAGTAATTGGACAGCAGTTTTCGAATTCAATTTTGTGTTTTTGGGAAAATTATCAACGGTTCTCAGCAAAATATTAAACAAAAGAATATTCGAACTAGCAAGGATACAATTGGGCAAATTTGAAGTTTCAAAACAGAAGCCTTTAGTTTTCTTAAAAAATTCTCAACTACGGATCTATCACGTATCAGTTAATTGTGAAGTGATATTTAATGTGAAACTTCTAATGGGGGTAATTGGAAGGACTGAGTTGGATCGATTCAGTTCAAAGATCTTTACACGTTGAATTAGAAAGCGGCAGTGGTAGTGTAATCGTTTCCGGCTGCCTATTTCTAGCCTCCATTGGGAGGTTTAACACAGCCAATACGTTGAATTTAAACAATGATTATCACAGTCCATGTTTCGTTTAAGTCCAAATAATTCCAACATAATCAGCAAAAAATTAAAAGAAAAATTAAAGAAGGTTCGAAACATAAATAGAATTTAACTAGAATATGTGTGAGATTATTCAATCACCAATAAACTTGTGGTAAATTTTAGTCTACCATCTTTGCCAAATTCAGCTTCATATAATCAATTGTATGTATTTTACACATTTTTTTTTCGTGAAGTTACATCTAAGTAACTAAATTTTTTTAAAAAAAAATTCGATATTTTGAATCACTGTTCTTCTCACAGATACATTTAAAAATAAAATTCTTAAACTTATTACGGTTTCTAAATGTTACTTAAGAATAATCTCAAGCTGCAATGACTTAAAGCTCGAAATAAAGCAGACTAGCAATGGCTAATAGATGTTTCTATGGACTCAAAAGCCAACTGAAATCAAAATATATTAACACTAAAACAAAAGTAAACCTATACAAAACCCTGATAAGACCTGTGGCCCTGTATGGCAGTGAATGCAGGGATTTGAACAGGGCAGAAGAAGAAAAAAGTATGGTGGAACCCTATCCTCCTAGGGTGAACCTGACATTCTAAGGTGGTAAAGGCATCCCGCATTAGTTGGTTGTAGTGTCAGCGTAGAAGAAGACGTGTTACTTAAGAAAATGTATACAAACATATTTTAAATTAAACTAAAACTTTTATGCAGTAGGACCTTAAATCATTCTTGTATTAAAAGCTCTAGTTCTAACTACAATTTCGGTATAAGGTAATGCTTGTAAATACGGTACGATGTGTTAAACTTACCTGGCTTCTTCGGCGACATCTTTGATCTTCTGAGGTTTGACGTAAAATGAATATCTGTGTTTCTTAATAAGTAAATTCAATGACACGTTCTTGTTCTTGAATGAATCAGGTAAGCCCTAAAAAAAGATTATGACAATGAGAAATACCATAATATTGTTTAACAAAGTGTCAAATAAATCTTGCAGAAATTGAAGTTGATTGTGAAAATAATTATTTTATAAAGATAAATTAATTAAAATATTCAATCACTAGCAGTATGGTCCCGCCTTACTGGGAACCCGTTAACTTCGCATTGCTTCCTTTTAGAGACATGCTTACTTGTGAAAATACACTGAATGTCTAAACTAAATTCAATTCGTGTTGGCGCATGCTCAAGAAAAAAAGCAAATAATAAAAGAGAATAGCGTCAAGCCCCTGTTACAGCCCGATCGTTGTGTTTTGAAGCCCCTGTTATGGTCTGCCTACTTATTATAATACACTCAAAGTTAAAAGAAAATTAAATTCGTGTTGGAGCAAGCGCACTTAAGAAGCAAACACTAATAGAGGATGGCGTCAAGCCCCCGTTTCGGCCCGGTCCATGTATTTTTAAGCCCTGTTATGGTCCCGCACTCCCACGTGGATGACGTTTTTTTAAACTAATTATATTAATTAAAAATCGTAATCAAATATGAAAAAACTAATCCTCAGGTGCATACGTAGGTATTAAAAGTAATCGGTATGAAAAATTTCGAATTTTTTAGAGCAGTCTAAGTAGGTCTTTTGCGATCCACAGACATACACACAGACTCTTTCTTTTATTATTATAGATTGAAAATAAAATATATGAATTCGAACGATTTATTCTGAATTTTTTTGGTAAAAGCAATTAAATATTTAATTTCTTTCCACTCACATTTTGAATCACAGATTTTTTCGATCAAAATAAAGAAAAATCAAAATTTAAGATTTTTTTTTAAATTTGAGAATTGATATCTAAAAAAACCCATACGAAACATAACAAAACGAATTTATCGAAGCCATTAATCATTACAATAAAAGCTTTTCCTAACTTTTTAAACATGCTTTTTTTTTTAATATAACTTGCAAAGAACCCCTAAAGTATTATCACGGATTAAAACAACACCAATCACAATAAGAAAAAAAATATCTAATTAACAACATAAAAAATAATTACAGCTTAAAAAATGTTGGAATGCAATTTTTTTAAACGATATTTTATTTCGAAAAAAATAATAAATATAAAAAATATCGAAAAAGAATTATCGTTTGCAAAAAATCAAAGCACATCGCTTATAGGACATCATCTTTAGCGTTATTCACTTCATTCTACGGGGGTGAGGTAAATTTGAAGGGAGGGGTGAGAGGTGGGGATGATTGATTACACGTTATTCCATCAGTTCAAGCTGCTCACAATTCAATATCAATAAATGTCTGTTAACAGAGTTTAATATATATAATATAAAGATACTTAAGGGCAGACGTTTGACTATTTTATTTAAAGATGATTTTGTTGTTATTTTTAGGATTTAAATAGTTAAATTTAGTAGTACTTTTTCTATTGGATTGTCTTTTAAGCTTTTACAGATTATGAGTCGGGCATTTTTATAAAGTTTATTTTTTTAAAATTCAAACTTTGTTTTAGAATCCCTCTTTTAGCGCAACACGTTTTTTTTCAATGACATTTAGCCTTAATTTTTTTTTAAGGATTTAACTGGTTTATATAGTTGTACATCAAAAGTTTGGCTGCACAATCAGATTTATTAAGCAATAGAAAACAACTCCAAACACGTACAAAATTTATTAAAGTTTAATTTGATTTCAATTAGTTTTCACAACACTCGTGACTATTTTTTAAAAAATAGATAAACAAAACGACAAAAGGGGTTAAAGTACCAAATGGCAAAAATTTTAGAGCATATGACTTAAGCAGAACACTTTTCAAATCACTATCTAATTCATATCCAGCGTAAAATAATTTCAATCAGTCATACTTCAAAAAATCACGTGCAGCTATCCACAATAGTTATTGGCCTATGAATTCAAAAATAATGAATAGGATATAGGGTAGACTAACCAGTGAATGAACGTTTAAGACGTCACGTTCGCCAGTGAATGAACACCAGGATATAATGACCAGGACAACCAATCATATGTCAGATAGCTTCCTACTACATGGGAGGAAGTCAGTGTTGCCAATCCATATAGTGGAATGATTTCCAATACTTATTTTTTAAAATTATATTAACCAAATGTTCATTCACTGTGGCCTGTTCACTCACTGGTCAGTCTACCCTATGTAAAATAAGTCGACAAGGAAACTTAGATAGAATTAAATATTTTATTGTATCAACTATTCATCAGGATAAGATGGATTTTAGTGTCCAGACTCGAGGATAGTTCGTGGCGAAGTCCTTCACACATACTGCAAGGAATTTCGAACACTTCTTCACTCACCAATTAGAGTTAAGGTTTTGTTATAAGAAAGGTTTTAAAAGAACAACGTGTGGGCGGATGATTCAACAAAGTTCTGTGGGAACGATCGATCTGGGCGACTGTTCGGCGGACCAGGATGTTTTTGGAATGTTAAAGACATTAATAGGTGATATTAAGGATATGTGAAAAAGGTAATTTAGGTTATTAAGTTTAATTGCGGTTAAAAGTAAAATAATTTGATGATATTAAAGTTATAATATATCACATATATCTCACGAAGGTGAATTTTTCAATGTTAAAATTGGTAAAAAAAAGCGATTTAAAATTATTTTGTTCAACAGGATCGGTATAAGATGTTTAAGAAAAGTACATAACCTAGCTGCTATGGTAGGGTAGGGTAGGGTATTTTACATATATATTCCGACTTGTGTGCTTGCTCAGTGAGCCGCTTATACTGCTATGGTATCATCTGTGGGATAACGGCTTAGCTTACCACAACATCGCATACGCAAGTTGATCTAAAGAATATTTCCATTAAAAAATATCTATTTACATTCAGATATCCTGACGATAGAAACTTAACCTAAAATTTCTCTTTCACAAGGCCGGTTTCCCCATTCTACTTTCTCCAGCAGATGACTTCCTCTTGGAATAATAATAAAAAAAGATCCGGAGCGGGAGAGAAAGTTTTTGAAAAATATCCACCCACTCACAGCGGGAGAAATAATAATAAAATCCCGCTTTTATCGGGGGAAAAAAGAAACCCTATTCCACGGCGAAAACCCCGAAATTTAAGAGGCCTTTGTCCCGACTCGCACTTACATACTTCGACTGTCAATCTAAACAACCGCCATTTTCTAAAAAGGGAGAAGGAGGTCTACGACTCAACTCGACATATAATAATAATACACGAGAGAAAAAAAATCGTCTGCCCTTTTAAATCAACTCAACCCTGCGACACAAAAACGGGGCACAATGTTGGCAATTTAACAGACTTCAATGGAGAAACACAATTTTTCGAACGTCCACAAGAGAGATAGAGACAGGAATAATAAAAGAAAACGACAAAACCATGATCCATGGATATTGTTGCAGAACTCGGATCTTTTCAACTGCTTTTCGAATTTTCAACATCTATATAAATATATATCCGAGGGTAAAGATGGTTTCGGAATATATCGATGTTCCATTGTTAGGCCTAGTCCTGACAGATATTCTTCCGCGTTCGGCAGCCAAATCGCCCACTTCCGCCTAATAAAACCACTGAGCACGACGTTATATCCGCGGAAGGAAATAGGCATTAGAAACTATAAAGGGGACCGGGGATAGGCTTTATTTATGGCTATAGTGCAAGGAAAATTTGCTGCATTGGCGAAATATTGATTTTGTTGGCGATGTTTTGAAATTGTTTGTTGGCCATGATAGAAAATCATAAGTTTTTAAGTCGAAAATTGCGAAATGAACGAAAACCCCCAAAATTTTTAAGTGCTTTAGGGTAGACCTAAATATTAACTCAGAGCAAAATGCTTTAACCACAGTTCTTCTTGTATAACAAGGCAACTTTTCCATATACAGCTCAAATGAATTTCCCAAATAAAGGGGTTTTTTTACTCCACAATATGTTAAACTTTGTACAACATAATAATAAAACTTAACTATCCTTTTTATGAAGGTTGCAGACAAAATTAACGATCTAGTATAACGGAGGAAAAAAATCTTACAATGTAGAATAGGGGATATAGATCAAGCATTAAAAAAAGTATTGCCTCTTTTCTCGATAAATTGATTTCTTTATTTGTATGTTTTGGTGAATCTGTGTAGTGTTGAACTCCATGCATTTTAGTATTAAAATGAAACTATCTTCGATAGAGGCTGGTGATAAAAGTAAGGGTAATGAAAATGTAAAAACATAATTATTTATAGTACAGAAAATCCTTTTCTTCTGTTATGTTGAATATAAAACGAAGTAATAAAAGGACCAATATAAAATGATATTCCTTAGCATATAAATCAGTACTTCAAATCCACGCACCCTTAAAGTACTAAAACTGAAGTTTCTCAGTTTATAATAGACTTAAAAATTACTTTGTGATTTTATCTCAGAATGTTTTCGTTAATATAAAAAAAATTCAAGCTCATTCTAAAATGTTACTTTGTTATGCTGTGTTGGACTATAGGAACAATACATCTCATAGTAAAAAAGACATAATTTTTATGGTGGTTGCTGAGAAAAATAAAAACCCATGAAAATGTTATTTCATTCTTATAAGACAGAAAATTCTCTGACAGAAATTTTCGCTTTTCTAACTCATAATGGGTTTGTTATAATAATAATAAAAAAAAGTTTGTACAAATTAATCAAATATATTACTTTGTGTTGAAACGTGTTTAAAATATTTTAAGATTTACTTTAAGTTTTATTTATTTAATTATTCATTAAAATTTATTTTTAAATATTTCTATTTAAAATTAAATGGTTTCTACCTCATACTGGATTAAAATGTAATTTACAAATATTGTTTAATAAATACGATAAGGAATTATCTCAAAAAAAATATATCATTTTCATAGTTGCATGTAAAATCCACAGTAGTGCAATATTCTGAACTCCAGGAGTAATGTTTTATGTTTCGTCCTCGTTCTTTATCCACATTTCAAAATTATAAATCTCTGCCACAAAAGAAAAGCCCATTTGTAACTATAATTCGAAGTAATTTAACCCAATACCAAGAACTTTAGCTATAATGCCCTTACCTCTTTTAAGTAGCTTGGCAAAAAATAATAATGGTGAATGACGTAAATATATGAAATTAATCTATTATCTCTTATTATGCAATTATCTTGACCGAAGAAAACCAATGCGGACATCAAAATGATCTCTATAAATGTTATTGAAAAAGGTAATATGAGCCATAAGTAAAGGGACTTTTCAATTTATCTGGCTGCTTAAGATCTTCTGAAAATCCCGTCGACTCCCCCATTCCTTTTGCTTTAACTAAAGTATCCGAAAGGAATGAAACAAAGTAAACATTCAAGAACAGTTGTTACTAATTATTGTTCTTTCCCGAAGTTTTTTCATTTTTTCCTTAAGTTTAGAATTTTTTTTCGAAAAGTATTTAATCATATGTTTCTGAAACCTAAAAATTTTTAGACTTTTTTTTTCCAAACTATTTTAGTTAGCTACAAATTCAAAAAATTGGAAAACTTAAACTCGAGTCCTTACTTCTTACAAACAAAGAGGGAATAATTTTTTTTATAATAGCTAGATAAATGAAAATACGCTACGTCTTAAGGCTTTGCCACTAATTTACTGTGCCATCGCTTGCCAGTCAGGTTTTATTTCAATCATACGATCGTGGTAGGTAATGTAATCGATTCCGACTGCCTATTTCTAGCTTTCTTTAGGAGCTTTAACACAGCCAATAACGCCTCGTAATTTCGAACCCTGGTCAAGAGACGAGGTAAAGAACCACACTCAAGTGACGAGCCGGCACCTGAGTAGGCACCCAAAGTAACCGTTAAGGGCGACATCGTACGCAGCTTTAGGACTTTGAAGGATATTTAACGTGCACTCCCGTCATACGGGGTATTATTCGTCGGACATTTTTGGCTACACGGGCCGTTTATAAGATCGGCAGTTATTTTGGCTATGCTAGGCCGGACCCAAACCCGGGACCTTCCGCATGCTAGGCGAAATCCTAACCGACTGGGCTCCCCTGCCCAATCGTTTGAATAGTAAAATCTTACTGGAGATATTTTTAAATTTCGTGAATTGCAAATATTTGACTCGGGGTTCTTCAAACCACAGAAAAACAGTGATTAAAGAAAATCTTAACTAAATGCCGTTGCAGAGGGTTAAGGGTGACTGCCCATTTCATCTTACGAGACCTGGATGTACAAAAAGTGAGTTTTTAGTTCCCAAGCTAGCTTGGTTCACATTTTATCAGACAATTGAAAAGCTAAAAGGCAGAATGAATCTTTTCTAAACTGAGATTCGGACCCAGAACCTGTAGAATGATAGCGTGATTTCTCATCAACGGGCTTTAAAATTAATAAACATACTTTTCTTCAAAACAGGTATAAAATTACATGGTATTATATTCCTTAACATCCCTCCTCCTAACGGTTTAGGAACTAAGTATTCGGGTTAAAAGCGGCTTACTGTGATACATGGGCCTATCAGTTTCTTGTTTTTAATGATCCTTCTTTTCGCCAAATCTTGGCGGCTCATTCGGCGACTTATTTGCCGAGTACTAAGTCCGTATAATGTCCTGATTAATTGCCAAGATACCTAGACGTCATTAAATAGAAGTTCGGCGGGTCATAAGGTTGTTAGTATAAATTAAATGACTAAAATGAGTTTTTATTTTTAAATTAGAAGATATTTTTTATGCTGTTTTACATGCTAGTTAGTTTTTTAGTGTTAGTTAAAATCTTATTGAATATAATGATATTTTTAATTTAAGTAGTTTACACTCTTAAAACAAACACTCCTAATTTAACTCAGTCTGAGTGGATTTCACTCCTCCAGACTGGAAAATGCACTTCTCCTTTTGGAGTGGATCCTTTGTGTGTTAAACCTCCGACAGGATCACTCCAAACGAGTGATTTTAACTCAGTCTGAGTAAATATGCATGCCTTTACGGTGTCGAAAATGCACTTCTCCAACTGGAGTGGATTTCACTCTTTTGTTTTAAGAGTGTACCTTACTGTACTTTATAGGTTAATACAGATTTAAGGTAATCTCAGCAAAAAAAAAATCGTTGTAGAAATGAGCTCACTAAAGAAATTTGCTTAAAGTTATTTCATCACTCTAATTTTTTCTAGATTAAGCTTCACTTAGGACACATGAAAAAGTTAATGTTAAAGCGGGTTTTTTTTTTGGTTTAAAACAATATTTGTAAATATTAATTTCATGATAAATATTTAAAAGAATGCACTGAACTAGCTTTTGAAAATATTTTTTAAACTTTAAGTAAATTATATCAGACTAGTATTATAATGAAGAAAAAATAAAACTGACATACCAGAACACTTATTTCAAATTCTGAACCTAATTCAATGGCAATATTATGTTGCAAGCAGGTATCAATTGTATTTTCTGGTATTTGAACGTTTAAAGATGCCTTCTGTTCTGAAACTGTAAAGAAAAAAATCCACAATTAATAACAGAAAGTTTATTCATGAAACAATTCATCATATAGAATTTTAATTGCAAATTTATATAAAATTGAATTAGCTAAATGTTAATACCTTTGAATAAATACTATACTAATTAGATAAAGCCGCATAAAAATATCTTAGACCTAGTCCATTTGTAGTTAAACTGATAACTTGTCTCTATTTATACCAATCTAAAGTTTTATATCTGGTTTCCAACTGAAAATGTTAAGATACGAGTAAATTAAATAAAAGTATGCATATTAACTGTAACAGCAAAAAAGTAAATTATTGCTAGGGCTAATTTAAAGAAACATCTGTAAAACAATTTGTACGCAATAGTATCTCATTTTTATAATTATAACTTCATATCTCTTTTTTACAATTATAACTTGTTATATAGTTCGTGTTTTATTGTATTAATATTTTGATTTCCTTCCAAGGAAAACATTTTTATTTAAAAAAATTATCATTGAATACGTCTTTCCCTTGTCTAATTTTAATAATATCCAGATTTGAATCGTTAAATGCAAGACGGACCCAAGTCCATTGGAAAGTTTCCCTCTATGATTGTGATTTTAAAACTTTTGTAAAAGAAAAAGGGCTGGAGAAAATCTTTATAGGACTTAAGCCTCTTTTACATTTGAAGAGTTTAGTGAAAGAACGGGCTAAGCGACATTTTTGAAAATATTGAAATTTTTGTGTCAATGAACGTGTTATTTCCTCCTTCAAAGATAACAACATTCCCTTTTTTCATAAACATGAAGTTCAGTACATTTTTTACCTTTGGTAAGTGTCGTTTTTAACGTACATCTAAGTGCAAACGAAAAACTTCAAATGTCATTATCTCGTTTTCACTTTTTTGTCACTTAGCACGTTTTTCCACTAAGCTCTTCATGTATTAGTTAATTATATTTTATAAAAATTAATTATTTAATTAATATTTATGAATTAATTGAAGATGAAACAACTGTTTCAAAAGAATAATACAATTTAGCAAGCATATTTGACTAAAACTCAAATGTTAACAGCAATTACTTAAGAAAACCCTTATCATCATCGGGAAAAATCAAGTATTTGTAATTAAAATTAAACGACGCATTCTTTGAAAATTAGTTTAATCTCGTGAAGCGCTTCCAAATATCTGACGTTAAATGTCGCAGAATCCTTTGAAAAAAAAAAAGAGAAGAGGAGAATAGAATAGTGTTTAAAACTTAACTGATAACGAATGAAGAGGTGGTTCTCCTACAAAATCTGATTTTAGATTTTTTTGAGAATCGTCAAAAGATGAAGTTTAATCTTTAACTATCTTACACTCTGCGTGGGAAACTGACACCTTTCTCATTGAGTTTATGTGACTGACGCTTCACTTTTTCGTGTAGTGTATGTCATTACAGTTTTGTTTTAACAGGGGTCTAACCATTAGATAGTCAAACCGAGTGCTCCCTCACACTTTCTAGAGAAAACATGGGGTGTAAAGGACTCCTTTCTCTGGCCATGTAAGGGCCCGCTCTAGGAATTGTATAGAATAAAACAGTACTTTTTTTCTTTTTCGGTCTAACATCTTTCTAACATTTTCGGTCAAGCCTTTGCAGACTCGGCAAATTCCCCAGAACTGAGAGCCATTTTTTGTGGCACCATCTATACTCTTAAAACAAAAGAGTGAAATCCACTCCAGTAGGAGAAGTGCATTTTCGACTCTGGAAAGGAGTGAATATTAACCTAGACTGAGTTAAAATCACTCGTTGGAGTGATTCTGTCGGAGGTTTAACGCACAAAGGATCCGCTCCTTTCGAGGAGTGCATTTTCTAGACTGGAGGATTGAAAATTAACTCAGATTGAGTTAAAATCGCTCGATCGTTTTAAGAGTGTAGGCAACTCTCGATACCAATTTTGACGCGCAGATTAAAATGATTCTGAGCTCCCTGTGGATGTTAAAGGTCGCCGAGGTTTAATTTTGTCGAGAGAACCCAAGCCAAATGGGCCCTCCCGGGATCATGCCACATAATCATATGAAATGCGTGCTCAAGATTTTCCCATCCAGAAAATCCGACGACTCAGCCAGGGCTCGAACCCGCGCTCTTTAGCTTACGAGGTGGACAAGTTTAACCTCCCAGCCACTGAGCCGCTATAAAACAGTACTTAACTTGCGGTAATATACCATTAAAACTCTGACATTCTTCTACGGACACCCGTATTTTTTTGTTATAATATGAGGTTAGATCACTATTCAAATAATCCCTACACATTTATTTAATAAACACAAAGGGGAGTTAATTAGCTTCAGGTCGCGAGCTTTCTGTGTTATTCCACTGACAAAACATACATGAAAGTGAAAACGCTAATTAATATAATTAAACTCGGTGACAAGTTAAGAAAAGGTCCTTTGTGCTCTTCCCGAAGCCGTTTTTTTCCTCCTAAAATTTAAATATGCGTCTGTGTTGCCATTCGCTGTAGGCTAAAGTCGGGAGATCATTCCACAAAAGAACACTTTAAGAACAGTTTTCGTCGCACAAGAAAATGGCGCCCCCGAGCGCGGTTGTTAGCGGGGATAAAAGCTGACGCAGGTTTTACCCCCCCCCCCCATCCCCCGATTTTAAGGAATCTGCTAAAATACTCCTCCGGCGCTTCTGATTGCGATAATGAATTGTGACAATCGCAGCAAAACCGACTGCTGAAGGACGATCCCACCTACACTCTTAAAACAAACACTCCTAATTTAACTCAGTCTGAGTGGATTTCACTCCTCCAGACTGGAAAATGCACTTCTCCTTTTGGAGTGGATCCTTTGTGTGTTAAACCTCCGACGGGATCACTCCAAACGAGTGATTTTAACTCAGTCTGAGTAAATATGCATGCCTTTACGGTGTCGAAAATGCACTTCTCCAACTGGAGTGGATTTCACTCTTTTGTTTTAAGCATGTAGAAATTATTACAGGCACAATAGCGTTGTTTGGGGTCTAGCTTCATGATAATAAGGATTAAAAATTAGGGGATCGTAGGCGTTCATTTTCAATTACATACTATATTGAATAAACAATAAGTATAAAGGTAATTACATACCTTATAAGGTAATTTCACGCTGCTTTAAAAATTAAAAATAATTTTTTTATGGCAGTTCCATGACATTCATGCGAAAACCTTATTATAACGTTCGATAGGACTTTATAGTAAGGTAATAAGGACGAAAAAATTCTGTAGATCATTAAGGTGACAAGAATTCCCGAATAGAAAATTAACCTCCTTATGGTGACCAATGGAGAAATTGCATAGAGATTTTCACGAATAGCATCTACAATTTTTCACCTGTTTCTGAACTTGTTGATGTGCTTAAGTATTGATAGGGCCCACGTTGGTCCTTTTTTTAAAATTGTCTTCAAGGGAATCAGAAGGAATTATTATAAGCTGTTACGAAAAACTATACTTTTTTTAATAGTAGATTAAATTACATTAAAAAACAATATTAAGGATATGGCTACACCTTATCAATACCTAGCATACCAACAAACTCAGAAACAATAGGTGAAAAATTGTGGATGCTGGTTTCGGATACGAAACAATTATTAGTACAATTTCTTCTTCTTCTTCTACTACTACTACTACTACTACATATGTACCCGGCTTGTGTGCTTGATCAGAGACCCGCTTATTAAGCTTCCGTCAAGTAAGACATACACAGAAAGAATATTAACAGCGACAAAGAAAGGAATAACACATAGACAAATAACGACATTTATTGACAAACACAAACATCCATGCCTGACCGGGATTCGAACCCAGCAGCTCTAAAGACTAGCACAGTAACCATTCAGCCGCCGCCCCGGTGGCTCAATCGTTACGATGCTGGCCTTTGGAGCTGCTGGGGTTGGGTTCGAATCCCGGTCAGGCATGGACGTTTGTGCTTGTCAATAAATGTTGTTATTTTTCTATGTGTTTGTGTCGTCCTTCTTTGTGTGTCTCTTGTGACTGTATCTTCTGGCGAGCTGGGTAATGGGCTATAAAGCCTACACTCGCCCTTCTAGAGGGCGCAATCACTGTCATTTGTCATTTGTCAACCATTCAGCCGCCGGGTCGGCTAGTACAATTTCTCCAGATTTTAACTTTGAGGAGTTACTTTCGTTGTCGGAAGTAAAAGTCAAGTTGCCGAGGTTACACTGCAGTTGGATCGTTGTCTAAGCCAAACTGCTCGAAGGCGGGGGTGGGCGGGAGGGAAGACTGCAGAGAGTGAAAAGTTCCACTATGTCACGTTTCCATTATCAAAAAGGAAATATTTCTGCGTAATTGTTCCCCCTTTTGCCGCCGAAATTATCGGCGAGCATCAGATTTATCTGCCCATTGTTGGTTTGGTTCATCTCGCTGCCCTCAAGGTGTGTGGGGGGTAGTAAATACTTTTAACCTTTAATACGTTTTGCGGGAGAGAGATTGTGTGCATAAAAGTGATAATGCTATTTTAAGAATATTCGAAAAGTTGAAGAACTATTGTATTGCGATTATATTTAGATAACAAAAGAACAACTAGAGAAGAGATATAAACATACTCTCTCTAAAAGTTATAAAGTGTTTGCTATACTTGTAATTTACTTTATGGGGCAGATAAGTTTAGTTTGAACTATCGTCGCACTAGAGCTACAAGAGGGCTATTGGCGACGGGCGTCATATTTTAGGACCACAGTCAAGTGACGAGCCGACACCTGAGTAGGCACTCAACGCAACTGTTAAGGCTGCTCATCACCCCCATACCCGGTCCTCCCTCGATCGGGCTTGCTAATGCTAAGTCTATGGGGAAATGGTTTTTATTCAAAAAAAAAAAAAAAAACAATGAAATTATAGGAATACTTTGATGCGGTTTTTTTTTAATTCATAAAACTTCAATAAAATTGTGCTTTTCGAGTTTATTATTTTAAAAACGTTTATTACTTTTTTAATCGAATTTTTTTTAGATTTATTTAAATGTACAGCGGGCAGGAACCAAATTGTTAAATTTACAAATTTTTAAAAAAATATGCGCATTGCTAGAAACTCTGATAGGAAGTTACGTGTATATCCTCTTGTGATCTGCCGTCCATATTTGGTAACATTTTTTAAAACTTCCCCATGAACAATTAACACATTAATTACTTCCAAAACTGACCTGATCCGATAGAAGAAGATTCAAGTATCAGTTTTCAGCCTTTGATTACAGATATCAGTCATTTATTTCTACCAAAAAGTTGAATGAAGGGCATTAGGATATTAGAGCTCTTGAAAAAAAAAATATAATTTTTTTTTCAAACTTTTGGAAAAATTCTTTTAGTAGATAATGTTCTTCTAGTAATAAAGGCATTTTGCATTGAAAACTATGTTAAAACAAATGTGATACGTCCTTTTTTTGTTGCATTTATAGCACATAAAAATATGTGTATTTTTAGAGTTTAAGCCGTGTCCCTAAGTAACTATTAAACATAATTAAAAAATATCTTTGGAAAACATACTTTTTAGCATGTATTTGTATGAAAATTATGTTTATATTAAGAATATACGTGTAGGAATTTGCTCGGGTCTTTAAAGGATGTACGTCTGTATCCCTCAGAGGATATACGTTGAAAAAATTAACCGAATTTAGAGGTTTGCAACTATTTGAGGACCTGACAAAATGATAAATCAAAAATGAAATTTTCCGTTGTGAATCATGCTTAAGTTTTCTAAAGACTTATACGGTTTTACTCTGTTTTGAACAATTGTAACGAGATGAGAATCCAAAATCAAATAAATAGAAAAACCAAATCTAACTAAAACAATTTTCCGAACGAACCAAAGTCAAATTCAATAAATCGATGCCGAAAAAACATTATTTGTAGCTTTTGACGCAAGTTTTCATCTTCGAGTTTCGAACATCAGAAGAATCAAAAACAGAAACAATACAATTCGACAGAACAGGTAATTTACGATGGTTTTTTTTTTGTTCTTGTTGTGGAAAATCGGTGGCAAGATCTTTCCTTGCGAATCAGTCGTAAAGTTAAGAATAATATGGAGACACTGACTGGCAAAAAGCAATACAAAACTAGTGCGCCAAGTGAGGTCATCAATCGCCTTATAGTAAGCCCAATCAAGCGCTCTTGGCGACTCTTTTGGCGCTGTGGAGTTGTTTCACGTCTGGATGGCAATGGCTCCAACGGTTTGTTTTCATTTGGTGCCTGGAATTACTTTTGTTTTGGTATTCGAATGAATGTTATCTATTTTTTTTTAAATATAAAATTTTTTAAATACCAACTTCTTGCTGTGCTGTTGGTTGTTCCAAAAATACGTTAAAGAAAGCTTGCATAGAAAGAAAACATTCTTTTCAACTATATCAGTAAATTTTAGGGTGAAACCGAAGCAACCCATGAAATAGCAGTATGGAGAAAAAAAGAAAACAAGACCGTTACATCATCGCAAACATTCTCATTCTACATCGAAGTTTGTATGGGCGCATTATATCGACTTGGCGACTATTTGACTATCTAATAAAAGCATAATTACAAAGTATTTTTCTACCTGTGAACGGAATTACTACCAGCAAGTATGAATTCTGATCTCAAAATGCAGTATACAAATAGTTTTTTTTTCCTTCCAATTTTTAATTAACGTATTTAACAAATTTAAATGACACGTTTTACTTTGAACTAATGTTGAGAGAGAGGTTTTTTTGGGCTTAATAGGGTTACTTGGCAACTCTTTGGCGGCTTCACTTTGTTTCTCGCCAAGCACCACCCTCCTCTTCTGAACTCCCTAGAATCAGCCGTCGGTAACTGCCATCTGCGCCGAAGTGGAAGTTGAAGTGAATAGTTTTCCACATTGTTCGTTTTGCGTGAATAATGAACATTGCCTGCATCAATCGTGGGATGAAATGCGGCACGAACGAAAAACTTAATTGCTTCCACTTTTTTGTTCTAAATGTCAGGTAATCATTTAAATAAAATGTCCTATGCTTGGTTTATAAATGAGGGTCTCTGTTTTAGGGCGAAAATTTCCCTGATTAGCGGCAATGAACTATGTTAGCATGATGGTTTCCTCTCCTGGTATTAGTAAAATCACTTTCTAGCATATTTAAAATAGTTTTTATTGATATGGGCCGAGAATGGTAGAGTTGAAATATCGTTGCACTAGAGCTTGGGGAAGGGCAAGGTAGTCAAAACGAAAGGTTAATAAGCAGTAATTCCACCACTTAAGTGAAAGCCGTTTCATGATTAAACTTTTTTTATCCTTTCTTTTACCGGTTAAAATGGCACTTTTGGAAAATTTCCCTGATTTTTTTAAAAAATCACCAATTTCCCTGACTTTTCCATATTGATAAAATTCCCTGACTTTTCCATGATTCCCTGATTTCCCTGATCTTGTAGCCACCCTGTCAGTTCTTAGATCAGTTCTTTAGTTTCTTTAAAACAATGATGTTGTTTCAGATGATGTAACTTTTCTGATTTCATTCATTGCGATTTCATTGATTTGTTTGATATAAAAAAAAACCATGATAGAAACTATTTAAATGTTTAAAACGAATGTAATTCTAGAAATACAATATTGAAAACAATACCACTGTAACTGTTGCTACTCGAAACGTGAAAAACTAACTTTGTATTTTTTGAAGTTGGAAGGATTTTTGAAGTTCAAGGGGAGAACATAGTGTAGCGTCAACGTTTTGGTCCTTGGCCCTCTACCGGCCAACTTGGAAGCAGACCCGCAGCACGGAATAAGAAGAGAACTTTTTTAGACACTGAACGGAAAAGACATAATTTTAGGTGTGGTCCTAAATGGACGAGTGGTCGTCGGAAATGAACGAACTCTGATTAATTGATTAATAATTCTAAAGTGATTTTGTTAAATAAATAATATGTTAATAAAAGATTTTCGAATCATCTAAATAAAACTACCTTCGTTTTCGCTACTACGGGAGTGGTTTTTTGTGTTCGAGTATTCTGGAGTCTTGTATGTTGTTACAAGACCTATAAATGGTGGCAGCGGTGGGATTTTCGACGACAACATCATCTCGTCACTTCTTGGGGTGAGTGCCTTTTGCAAATTTTGTCTTTTGCCGGTGTCGAGAAAAAATAGTTGCATATAAATTAAAATGTCAATACAAAAACTGTTTATGAAATTAGTTTGGGTTTTCAAAAATAAAAACCCTTTAACTCGTAAAAAAACTTAATAAGGTGTAGTTAATTCCTTGGAAATTAAGTTTTGAGTTTGTTTTGAAATGATAAACAGAAAGTTTTGTATTAATTACTCTAAAATAACTATTTTTGTATGATATCAATGTTCGTAACGTGCTTTAAAAGCTATAAAATTCTATTGAAAGCGCCATTATTGGTAACAAGTGATTCCTGGATACAATTGTGAAGCTTAAATACTTATGTTATTTGCTTGAAAAATATTTATAACTTAGTTAAATATTAAGCATTAAGTAGCTTATTGTTGGAATTTAGTGTTACTTTGAGCGTAATAGATATTTGTTGCGAAGTAGTATATATTTTGATATCAAGAGTGAATAAATATTTAAGAATTTAGTGTATTCAAACGTCTTTGAATGGTAGCACTGTTAAAATTCTTGAAAAAATATTTTACATATATTTGAATGGTATAAGATAATTATACAGTTAAAAAAAATCTTGTGTCTATCAAGTTTCTTGTTAACGAATAAAATATATATAAGAACCTTAGTGTATTCAAGTATAAATATTTGAATGACAGCACTGTATAAATTCTTTGATGATATATTTGAGTGTTTATTCGTTAAGAATTATTGTATGAACCCAATTACATGTTTAAAAAAATTCTTTTGTCATCCGAGTTTTCGTTTTGAGAAAATGTGTTCGTGGACAAACATGGCGGATGGTTTGACGTCCTGTTGACTGAGAAAGAATATCGATTGTTTTTTTTATTTAGTTATTGGCACGTGTTCGGTTATTTTCTGTGGTCGAAATAAAAGACTGGATATATTTTTGATGTTTTTTTAAGTAAAAAGAAAAAATACATCTGTTGAATAAGAAGTTTATTTACCATATTCTGTTTCTTTTATTTTTTATTGGAAAATAATTTCGTGGTCACATTTTATTTTTTTTTTAATGCTTATTTTGGGGATATTTGTTATAAGTGATTTTGATATTTCCTTGCATTAAATATATATTAATATAGGTGAAAATATTTTCTTATGGAAAATTTATTGCAATTTATTTCTTTTTGCCTTATTCTTGTGTTTAAGCATTGAGACATTTCTTTTCGAATGTATTTCTTACGTTCTTAACGTTAATACGTTAACATAATACGTTCTTATTGCTTGTAGAAAATGAAATTAAACCTTGCTATTTATCTTTAAAAAAAAAAAAAAGATATTGTATAATTTATAAAGGTTTATAGTTATGAAAATAACACTTTTAGTTGTGAAATTAAGATATGTAAAAAAAGTTTATTGTATATGAAGTCTATTACGAGTGTGGATTCGTCTCAGACATTTAAAGAAACTTTTTAATATCTTGTCGGTAAAAGTAGTTAGATATTTTTTTTTATAAAAATGGCTATTTGGGGAAAGTGTCGAAAAGGGGACTTATTAAACCTCGCTACGGAAATGAACATTGACATAGATGCGAATTCGACAGTTTTAACTTTGAAGGAAGCCATTAAAGCTAGTACACATTACGAACAAGAATTCGTAGAATCATTTCTTCAAACTGCTGTCGAAGAAAGGAAGCAACTAGAAGACCATCGTTTATTTCTAGAAAAGCAAGAGTCGGAAAATAAGTTTCTTCTCGAAAAATTAAGATTGGAGAAAAATGGAACAAGTGTGGCTCCAAGACATAGAGAAGACATACACCATTTGATGACAAAATATGACTCCAAATCTGATATCAGTTTGTACTTAGTCCTTTTCGAAAGAACAGCCAAGAGGATCGGACTTCCAGAAGAGCAATGGGTGTCTCACCTAACGGGGCTCTTGCCAATTGAAATGGCCCAGCTCATCGCTCGGGAATCGGAAGAAACATACGAAGATTACGAGGCTATTAAGAAGGTACTTCTGAACCGATACAAACTCAGCCCAGAAAAGTTCCGTCAACTTTTTTATAATCACCATAAAGGACCAGAGGGTACTTGGAAAGACTTTTTGTTTGAGCTGAAAAACTATTTCTACGAATGGATAGGAGGGTTGGAAGTGAGGAACTTTGAAGATTTGTGTAATTTGATTTTATCTGAACAAGTAAAAAGGAAAACCAGTTTAGAAATTAAAAATCATTTTATTGATGAGTGGACCCAGATGAAAAATCCAGAGAGGGTCGCAGAAAAACTGGATGAGTATGAAAACGTTAGGATGATCATGAAAAAGACATTTCCAACCAAAGAAAAAACGTTCAAACCATGGAGAGGAAAAAATCAATCTGAATCAAAGGTCCCTCTAAACGAAAAACGGGTTGAGAAGAATGAAAATGAAAGAAGTAAAACTAATGAAGGCTTCGAAAAACGCAGAAAACCACGATGTTTTCGTTGTAATTCTACTGAACATCTAAGACCTGACTGTCCCTTGATGAAGAAGAATGGTGGAACTTCAGACATCAATCGTCTTATAAAGAAAGGAGATGAAGACGTTATGTCCCCCTATACTTTTATGGCTGAAGTAAATGGTTTCACTATGCCTATTTTGCGAGATACTGGAACCAGCATCGACGTTGTGTGCCGCAACAGAATCACTCCTAAAATGTTAACTGGAGAGAACATTTGGGTACAACAACCGTTGGACGAATTCCCAGTATGCTTGCCGTTGGCAGAAGTGGAGTTGAAAGGAAAATTCGGACATGTAATCACAAAGGCAGCTGTCGTGCCATGTCAACTAGACAAAGGAAGATACTTGCTGGGTAATCAAACAGCAGCCTTATTAGATACAATGAAAAATGAAGATGTTCCTCACCAGATCAATGCTATAGAAACAAGAGCTCGAAGACGCAAAGCAGAACAAGAGCAAGCTGTCGAAGACCTAGTTGAAGAAGTTGTGGAGGAAGAGGAAAATGAGAATGATGAAATAACAATTGAAGAAGATGATCTGTTTTCATTCCCACCTAAAGAAGATAACTATGAGGGCTTGGCGTTGTTGAAAGTGGATTCTAAAACTTTCTCAGATCAACAAAAAGAATGCCCCGAGCTAAAATCACTTTTGGAAAAAGTGCAAGAAAACCCAAGTGAATCTGCTGGTGGATTAGAGAAGCTGGAAAATGGAATACTCGTGAAGAGAAAGATGGACAAGACAGGAGTGGAGAGACTGTTACTGGTTGTGCCTAGAAAGTATCGAAATGACTTGAAAGCCTTTTGTCATGAGGGAACATCGGGACATTTAGGAGTGACAAAGACGAAAGACATCTTTTCCAGACACTTCTTTTGGCCCCAGTGTTATAAAGAAATCGAAGACTACGTTCGAAGCTGCGACAGATGTCAACGCGTTGGAAAACCTCTGGACAAAAAGAAGGCTCCTATGAAGATAGTTCCGGTGATTCAAGAAGTCTTTTCCAAGATAAATGTCGATGCTTGTGGACCTTTGCCAGTCACTCCAAGTGGAAAAAGATACCTGTTGACTGCGATGTGCCTATCATCTAAATATCCAGATGCCGTCCCAGTAGAAGATATAACATCCGTGACTGTTGTTGATGCCTTAATGCAAATCTTTAGTAGGATGGGATTTCCGAAGGTTTTGCAGTTAGATCAAGGAAGTTCCTTTACCAGCGCACTTAGTACTACTTTCCTTGAGAAGTTCGGGATAAAGGTAGTTCACAGCTCTGTCTATCATCCACAAAGTAATCCAATCGAAAGATTTCATCGGACAGTTAAAAGAGTCTTAAAGGTGTTGTGCTTGGAGTCTGGGAGTGATTGGGAGCAAGCTATATATCCAGCTCTGTTTGCCCTAAGAACTGTTACCCATGAAAGCACTGGATTTACTCCTGCTGAACTGGTGCATGGCAAGAATCTTCGAACGCCTCTTACTCTGTTGTATGAAAAATGGTTGGACGTGGAAGAAACAGAAGGTGAGCCCGTAACTGAATACGTCTTCTCCTTGATTAACAGAATGAAGCACTGTCAAGATTTAGCAATCTCAAAGATGGAAGAATGTCAGCAAAAGAATAAAACTTGGTACGACAAGAGAGCAGTAAAAAGAGAATTTCGAATAGGAGACCTAGTGCTGATTTTTGCTACATTTAAGAGCAACAAGTTAAGCCCACATTGGACAGGTCCTGGAACAATTCTAAGAAAACTCTCTGAAACCAATTACGTTGTGCAGTTGCCAGGTGAGAAAGCAACTTCTAAGGTGTACCATGTGAATATGCTGAAGCCATACTATAAACGACCAGAAGAAGTGAATTATTTGATAAGTGATCTTGATGGAGAAAATGACGAGGAACAAATGGAAATACCTTGTGTGGACTCTAACCCGAATATATTGGACCTTGAAGAGATGTTTCAAGATTACGGTGAAAGTTCAAATATGAATGAGGACCAAATCTCTCAAATGAAGAACCTAGTTTGGAAATATATGAAGTGTTTTTCAAACATCCCAGGAAAAACCGAACTCGTCATGCACGACATTGAACTTAGCGAAGAACAGTCCATTCTTTCGAAGCCTTATCGAACATCGCCAAGACAAAATGCAATTCTGAAAACCGAAATACAGAAAATGCTGGATTTGAAAATCATAGAAATTGGTTTTTCAGATTGTACTTCGCCAATGATTCTGGTAGAAGCTCCTGGTAAGGATCCGAGACCTTGCATTGATTATAGGAACTTGAACAAGATCACTAAAACAAAGTTCTTTCCCCTTCCAAATATAGAAGAAAGAATTGAAATCGTGTCTTCTGCTCAGTACATAACAGTTCTGGATTTGTCTAAAGGCTATTGGCAAATTCCTCTTACTGAGCGAGCCCAAAGACTGGCAGCATTTGTGACTAACTTTGGCACGTATAAACCCTTAAGGATGCCATTTGGTCTAAAGAATGCTCCTTACGAATTTAGCAAGATGGTATATCAACTTCTAGAGGGATGTGAAGAGTACGCAGTTCCGTATCTCGATGACATAGCGATTTTTTCGAACAGTTTTGCTGAACATCTAAAACAAGTCGATATAGTTCTGAAAAGAATAGAAAAAGCTGGACTAACCATCAAGCCGTCAAAGTGTAAATTTGCCCAAGCGCGAGTGCAGTATCTTGGACATGTTGTTGGACAAGGCCTTAGGAAGCCAGCTGAACTAAAAATTGAGGCGATCAAGAACTTTAGCCCACCTAAAAGTAAAACTGAAGTTCGTGCCTTTTTAGGGTTAGCCGGTTACTACAGCCGATACATTCCAATGTTTTCATCGATTGCTGCCCCTTTAACTGATTCTTTAAAAGGGAAAGCTAGAAAAGGTTCCATAACATGGACTAAAGAATGTGAGGAAGCATTTGACAAGCTAAAGAACTGTCTTTGCAGCTATCCTGTGCTGTACTCACCAGACTATCAAAAGCCGTTCATAGTTGAAACTGATGCGTCAGATCGAGGAATGGGGGTAGTTTTGTCCCAGTTGGCAGACAATGAAACTGAAGAACATCCTATTATATACCTAAGCAAGAAGTTTACCAGTGTTGAAAAACGATATAGTGTTAGTGAGAAAGAGTGTGCCGCCATCATCTTTGCAGTTTCGAAACTTAAGTGTTATCTCGATGGAAATTTCTTTCAAATTGTGACTGATCATAATCCTTTGGTGTGGCTGAATTCTCATGCCAGTTCTAACGCACGTTTGATGCGATGGTCACTAATATTACAACCTTTTAATTTTAAAGTTATTCATCGAAAAGGAAAGCTGCATCAAAATGCAGATGGTTTGAGTCGGATTCACACTCACTAAAAAAAAAAAAAATGTGTGTATGTGCCCAATTTATTTCTTTCTTTTCATACTTGCATTTATTTCTTTTCAAATATTTATTTAAACATTTGGTTTCTCTCGACACTGGGAATTGATAATTTTTGCTTGGCACTTGCCTAGGTTCCTGGAACAGTTGTATAACTCTTGTATGAACACTAATCATAAACTTTCTCATTCTTCGAAAGTTTCCCCAGGGGAGGAGGAGCCTGTAGCGTCAACGTTTTGGTCCTTGGCCCTCTACCGGCCAACTTGGAAGCAGACCCGCAGCACGGAATAAGAAGAGAACTTTTTTAGACACTGAACGGAAAAGACATAATTTTAGGTGTGGTCCTAAATGGACGAGTGGTCGTCGGAAATGAACGAACTCTGATTAATTGATTAATAATTCTAAAGTGATTTTGTTAAATAAATAATATGTTAATAAAAGATTTTCGAATCATCTAAATAAAACTACCTTCGTTTTCGCTACTACGGGAGTGGTTTTTTGTGTTCGAGTATTCTGGAGTCTTGTATGTTGTTACAATAGTTAGCCACAGCAAAAATGAGCAATTCTTAGTATTGAATTCGAAAGGCTCTAAATAATTAAAAAATTATGTTAAAAAAACAAATTGTACCAAATTATAAATTGTACTTTTTATTATTAGATTTACACCTAAGAATCTTATTAAAATTTTTTCTTTAGACAAAAGACATCTTTTGAAACATACAATTACGAATTTCCAAAAATACAAGTATTTTTTCGGTACCATTTGTACAAAAACTATACAATGAATGTTCGTAAAACTTGTTTCAAATGCAAGTAAACAGTTAGAATTATATTGGTCAACTGTTTTTTTTGGCCTAAAATAATTGTTTTCAATTTTATTTAAAAAACATTGTTCTAAATTCATAAAAATTCCGATTTTCAACGCAGAAAAGTGTAAAATAATAAAACATTTTTTTTAATTTGTAAGACTAAATGAGGAGACCTAAATAGATCTAAAATTGTTTTATAACACACAAAAAAAACTATTAAGAAATATCTAATAGATTTAGAGAAAAGTGCACCGATGTGTTGAAAATCATAGTTTTGAAAAATGCTTGAAACATATACAGTCGATCCGGTTAACACGAACTCAAAGAGACCACCGAAACATTTCGTGTTAACCGAATTTCATGTTAACCATCAGCAATTTTTTCTTACATTGAACCAGTGAATAGTTTAAAGAAAATCAACATAAAAAAATCTTATTTTATAATATAATACCCTAATAATGCAAACATATACAATTAGTAATTCAAAGGGGGCGTGGCACATTTGTTTATTTTTATGATTTTAATTTTTTATAAGAAATAATTATTCGATAGAAAATTCTATTATTTTGGTTTTAGTTTACTATGTTATCCCCTTAAATAACACGATCGGAGATTATGCCTGAAACTGGTTTACTTGGCCATAAAACAGCTATAGAGGAAAAACAACTTATACAGGATCAAAATCTGTTTTTCGTTTTTTCTCTTCATCATTGTCACGCTGTGACATTTTATCTGAAAAAAGTAACATTTTCTGTATATTTCTGTGTCTGATAATACAATTAATATTTTTATGAAGAAATATCATTGAATTAAAACTGCATGCAAATGTTGTTGTTGTTGTTGTTGTTGCTTATCTCCTTGGTTTAGCAGAGCTAAACTAGGTCTATAATTGAGTGACATAATCATAGATGGAGGGAATGGGCAGCTTCTGTTGTCTTAGGAGACTGGAGCACCAGAATAGATAGAAGACTGACTTAGCTCCTTTGCCCCAGGCTTTAGCTGAGCATGGTGGAGTGGCCTTCACGCCTTGGGTGACCCTACCAGGAGATTACTCTCCCGACGTACTTCGCCCACTCCGCCCAGGTACACCCCCTCGCCGGCTACTAGAGCACACTTTGAGGCAGCCTGTGGGACTTGAGGGGGACTGCATGCAAATACATATAATGTTGCAATTATAATATAAAATAAATTATACTTCTCCGATATAGGTAGCCACTTTTCATTAAAATAAACTAGTTTTAACTGATTAAACTTAGTTTTAGTATTACCGATTTTTAAGAGTTTGAAAAAATCATGTTTTCATTATGATATTCTTGTTTAGCACGCTAAATTACTTTGAAATGGGATACTCCTCCTCTTATACTTCAAAATTTTAATAAAATTGTTACCTAGTGTAATTTTAAAACAATAGATTTATTGAGATATATTTGTGAGAAAACAACACAATTATAATTACGTCTGACTATAGTTTATTATACATGTTCAATACATTGAGTCTTCTTTTTAATTAAACAAAAACAATACAGCATGCACCAAGGACATTGAGACTTGTGTGAATTAATAAATACACAGGCAAAAAAATGTAAGCTAAGTATATAACAAATTTATTTGGAAATAGGATGGTAACAAAAGGAAAACAAATCGAAATCTGGGTTATATTACGCTAGAAAAATTAAACTTTATTATGAATTTTAGAAGCTAATATCGTCCATGCAAATTAACAGCGCAAGGAAAGAAATATTTCCCGCAATAAGTGTCTGTTTTTCTAAGAGTCTGGTACGACTTAATGGCACAACCTTTCACGCCATTATTCAAATTTTAAAAATTAATATATTTACTAGCAATTTGAAAAAGTAACCAGAAACTTTCCATGTTTCGAAAAATAATTAGAGATGTTAACACATTTTTGACACTCTTTATAACCTTGTTTGTGTTAAGTTTTCTCGTCGAAAGACAGTATCTTCCGTACAGAAACACAGAAAATGATGTTTTACTTTGACTAAGGTTCAACCGACAATTTTTTAAAAAATGTATAAACTTTGTTTACACTTCTATAATTACTTAGAGAACTAGTAACGTCGTACATCTATCCGACCACTTTTCTGTTGGAACGAATAGTAATTAGTAAAGTAACTAGTTACAATTACTTAATACGAAAAGTAAATAATTACAGTTACTTTTAGAAACGAGTCACACGTTTGTACCGCGAAAGAAGAACCGAAATTAAAACCGGTTTCCTGTCACCAATGTCCGCCAAGCAGACACAATTACGGGAAAACTCCTAAGAAATCATGCGGTTCTTCCCGTGCTATCAGCGGGTCTCTGACCAAGCACACAAACCTGAATATATACGTCTACCAACTATCATTAGTAGTACTGTCTTTTCACCAAAGATTACCGGAAATACCGTATGTGAACCGGACGGGCCTTATGATTTTGTCATTCCGAGTCAGAGGAATGGCGACCAGGGAACTGCGATGTGTATCTCATCCATTATTCAAAAGAGGGAATAATATCATTGTCAGAAGGAAACAAAATGATGGCAGACGTTTTCTTCATGGAACGGTACGTTTGTTTGGTGACTGAAAACGGCCAATTTCTGCCATCGTGATAAACAGATTTTTCATACACCTCTGTTATTGTTTTTCAGGGTTTTAAAAGTTTTGCCTTAAATATTTTTGCATAACACATTTCATGCAGATAAGAGAATGCGAAAGTAGAATTCTGTTGCTATTGCGAATCAGCAAAATCACGCGTCAACAAAACCGTTTATGCAAAATTGCAAGTTATATATAATTATTACTTGTCATTTTTCACATCATTATGAACATTATGTTTTGCATCATTTTGACAATGGCATTAATTTTCATCATTTGGCATCAATGATGAAAATTATCATTTATCAATTCATCATTTGTCATCAATTAATTCATCAATGGCATTAATTTCATATGTTGCATCATTTTGACTATTGGCATTAATTTCATATGTTGCATCATTTTGACTATTAGCATTAATTTTCATTTTTCACAGCATTTCGACCATGATGTTTTCACATCAGCATTGCTTTTCATTTTTAACGCACTCATGACCACCGAAAATTCCCCTTCATTATTACTTTTAATTTTTCATATCATTACGACCATCATATTTTCACCATTATTACTTTTCAATTTTCAAAACATTACGACCATGCTTTTAACCACAATACTGTACAATATTTATAATGATAGTCTAACTTTTACACCATAGTTGCTTTTAATACTTCACATCATGGGCATCATGATTCTAGATCTTCAACATTTTCCTTTTTTCACAACAAGAAGACACCGATCTTTTCCATCATCATTACTTCTCATTTTCTCATCATACTTTTATACCATTGCTACTTTTAATTTGTCACATCATGGACATCATGCTTTTGCATCAACTTTATATTATTTTTACATCATTTTGACCACCGTATTCCACATCATTATTTACTTTTAATTTTCCACGTAATTAAGACTATTATATTTGCAATGATAATTATTATTTTTCATTTGACGACATCATCTTTATTTTTTCTTTTCACTTCATTATTAAGGTAATACTTTTAACCATTGTCATTATCTCTCTTATTTAGACTTTCATAAGCTCAGCTTTAATTACAGCAAAAATGTATATTGAATATATTTTCATTTTTTTTAAAATCAATTGTTTAAAAGAATGCTTTTCATTTCAAAACCTCTTTTTGATTAAACTAATATAAAAATTCCAAAGAATAAAACACGAATGGCAAGCTTATTAGTGTGATATATCAAGCAATTGAACATGAGGGTTTTTTAAAACAGAAAAGTTACATAAAACAAAGCCATAAGAAACTATTTGAACTTTTTCTGGTTCTTTACTTCAAACTAATGATTAAAATAGAGTAAATATGCGAGCGCTTAAAGAGTAAATTTCGAAGGAAAGATCCCAGAACAAAAGAATATATTTATTTTATTTTCAGATACTTGGTTCGAAAGTTATTGTCTGCCATTTATACATTTCGCCTAAACGACTTCCAAAAATAAATTCCTTTAGTTCCAGAACCGAATAAAAAAAAATCAATGCAAATTTCCTTTGTCGTACAACTTGCCTCACACTTTGATGCATTTCTGCCCTTTTTTTTCAAAAAAAAAGAAACAAATTCCTAAAATTCTTAAAACTTTTTATTGCAAAAAACATGAAAAAACAAAGAAAAATGCAGGGTGCATTCAAGCGACTACGGTTGACTCTACATTTCCGGTTGAGTTGATATTTCCCTCAATAGATGGCGCTTCTTTTATGGTAATGGGTTGTGTTGTACACTCGCTTTGTCGGCTTCTTCGCCGTAAATAATAATGATCGAGAAAGAAGAGGAGAAAAAAAAAATCATTCTTTGTAGAGATGTAAATCGCATCGATGTCAAAGAACAGGTTTTGCCTGCTCTTGTTACTGTTTTTAAGAACTGTTTTATTTTATATCTTTTACTATCATTTTTTATCCTTTAACATCAGATGATTTTATACGTAAACAAAAACTTAAAATTCAATGGATTGAATCAAAAAAAAAATATTGTATGCTCTCCATTTCTAGTAACAATACTGTAGGGGAGAGTGTTGTACCTTGGGACAATTTTTACATTTCATTTTTTTTCTTCGATAATTATAGTCAAAATAAAAATTTAAAAGCAGCATTTCAACACACCAATATATTCCTCTATAATATATATTTTTAAATTCTGGCAGCTTGAAACTAAAAAATTGACGACCATTTAAAGTAGAGAGGATAAATTGTTCCAAGGTACAACATGGTGTTGTACCTTGGGACATACCTTATTATTCAGTCAATAGTCATACACTTGAACTAATTTGTGTCAGGAAACAAAACTTTATTGTTTTTTCAAGGAAATACACAAATAAAACTTCATAATTTAAGAATAATTTAAATTATACAGCAAAATTGCAAGTCCAAATTATTTAACATTATAAGATGATACAATATGCTTTACTGTCCCAAGGTACAACACACTACATGGTTTAAATAAAAGCAAGATAGTGGCCAATCTAAATGCATTATCAGTATTTTCTCATAACCAAAATATTTTAAAATCTTCTCTTTTATGAAGAAAATAAAATACAGTTGACTTTTTGTAAAAGTACAAGGGTAAAAAATTATATTAGAACGAGAAAAATAGTTACTTTGGGGTAATGAAATATTATTTTTTGTCACCAATTCATCAATTCAATGATGCTAGTGTTACATTTTATTATGATGATGTCTGTTGGTTAAGGTTACTATTAGAAATAAACAATGTATGAATATTGCCAATAGATTCTTAGAAATTGTCAGTGTCCCAAGGTACAAGCGTCCCAAGGTACAAACAACACTCTCCCCTACAACATATCGCACTGTAAGCGGAAAAGAGATCTACCTCAAAAATACTAGTTTTTCAGAAAAATCGTCTGAAGTTTATTTTTTCCGTAGCATTGCACTATAGAAAAAATAACGATTCGCTTACTGCCTTCCAACTATTCTACAAATTGATTTAATTTTCTCTTTTCGTTAGATATTTAAATTTTGAATATTATAGCATTTACAGATCGGAGAGTCATATTTGTGTGATAAATCACTTTTACACACCGCGTATAGTGCGATATATTTATCTATAAATTATCTGTTATGAATCTCAATTTCTTAGTGTTTAATTTAATTGTTGCTCTATAAATTTCTTTTTGAATGCTTTCGTGAATAATATGAAGAGTACACGGGAAAAATCGATTGATTTTGTAGAGAAGTTTCCTTAGCAGGCCACTTTGGCGATGATAGCGAGTGATCGCCTAAACTTGTGTAAGGAAACCAGTTCCTACCACAGAGATCATAGTTAAAGTAATAGAGTGGAAGATTGCGTGACTTCCAAATGCTAACGACGGGACGTGCAAGGAGCTCCCAGAAGAGCCCCAAATGAAGCCAGTGTTGCAGGTCGCGTGATCTGCCACTCTAATAACTTTAACTACTATCTCTGTGGCTCCTAGCTACCAAGATTCAGGCGATTGACGATACCGGCGCTTGGACCAAGCGAAGAAGAAAGAGAGATACCGGTTTTCTGCCGCCAAGCAGACAATTGCGCGCGTCCGCCTAATAAATCAATCGGTTCTTCCCGTGTATTCTTCATATATCATGATATTTATGTTGTCTTAAACTATGCTTGGGGTTCAGTGCGAGGTTGACAACCCGATTTGGACATATGCTTCTCCTCCGAAAACTCTCGATGAGGATAAAGCTAAAATGGGAAATTTTACAGACAGATCCAACCAGATCATCCCAGAATTTACTTGTCACCGTCAAGAGTTACTGATTTGGTATGGGAACTGAAGGGCTTGATGACCACGAGAGAGTTTAATGTGCACCAGTCACCATTAGCGTAGTTTTCGGAGTTCACCGGAGTTTTCGGCCAGCAGGGCTCGAACTTGCCACCAAAGAAATGTCAGTCAACACTCTACCAACAAGATAATGCATGTAGTGATGCGTCGAAGTTCGTGGTTATCGGGTATCGATTATGATAATAGATTAAGATGTTTAAAAAGATGTTGTTTCCCTGGAAAATAGGAGACAAGGGGTGATTTAATTCAGTTATTCAAGTTCATAAAACAGGGAGACATGAAGGGCTTTACCTTACATAGCCGGACCAGAGGACATAATCAGAAATTGAATAAATCGGGCTTCAGAAGGGAGGTAAGAAAACATTATTTTTACAATAGAGTCGTCAATGAGTGTGGAATGCTTTACCAGAATACGTTGTGTATTCGAAGATTTTAAGAAGAATCTCGATATCTATTGGGAACTGTTAAGGAATTAGGTATATTTTGACCAATCTTTCTGGGTCTCTGGACTGCTGTTTGTCGACAATTTTTGCATTTGTATTTGTAATGGTGCCTTTACGTTCATGGTTTAGTTTATATCAGAGCGTTTCAGTGTTTTTTTTTAAACAGGCAAAAAAAGGCTACTATTTTAATTAACTTACTCTGGGCTCGAAAAACTATCACAGTTAAAACAGCTTCTACTGGATGGTTTTGAGGGAAACTGTATTATCCTACCCCCCTTCCCACAAAATATATTGTGAAATTTTTTAACCATAGAACCGGTGCGTATACATGAGCCATCGAATCCATGGATTGAAGAACAAACTCAGCAATTTTTCTCTTGGGGTTTTTCTCCCAGGCAGAACCGGAATTGCAGGGTTTATTGGGGGGTTTCGAAAACCCGCCAATGAAGTAGGGTTTGATGTTTCATACCATGGAATAGGCCACAGACTATCATTTGTGTTAGAAATGCTGCTCGACCTCTTTTTCACCTTATGGGGATTTTTGCATTCCATGGATTCGATGGCTCATGTAAACGCGCCTAATATGCATATAAATGTGGTTTAAGATTTTCCGGTATTGATCATACCATAAAAAATGTTATTTTAATTTGAAATTTTTCTTGAATTTTTTTTTAAATAGCTGAACATTGTTTTTAAAATGCACTACTCTTATACTTTTAAGATTTTAAAATATATATATATATGAGGAACAAATACTGTGAGTTTAGGCGTTTAATTCCAAACTTGGCCAGCTAACAGGATAAAAATAATGTATTGTTCTTCTCTTTGACACCTTTCGGATTTTGTGATCGACTGTTTGGGCTTTTTCATTTCCGGCAGTATGCTGATTCATTAAGCCAAGGACGGAAATTGGGTCCCTGGCGGTTTTTTGGCTTCCACGCCTCACTTTATTTAATGGACTTTTGTTTGTTCGCGCCATAACTGTTGCCCCACCAATTATGAGCGAATTTCAAATAGCGCACCGAGCAAAAGTTTTATGTCTTTTTTTTCATCCTCCCTCTTTTAATAAAGTATAGCCATTAAAAACTAAATTTAAAAGAAATTTCGAGAAAAAGTAAATAAACGGAATCTTTTAGTAAATTGTCGGAAATAAATATTTGATTTTCGAGATTGACTGTAATTGAAAGAGATGTTCAGAACGGCTTTATATTTCAAAGCTAATTCCGATTTAATTGGTCTATAATGTTTTTGCAGAATGCGTTATTTTTTATGTTTCCGAAAAAGCTTTTATCTAAAATAAAACTTCGTTGTTAATTAGGTTTGTGAAGTTAAATTTTTAAAGCATTACTTCAAATTTATTCTGAAATACATAAAATTTTCCTAAATCAAAATAGAATTCGACTTATTAAATAAATCATTGTTTGTTTGCTGGGCATTATTAGTGTTTAAAAATTTATTTAGAAAGGAAATTGTACAATAGATTTATGTTTCAGAGAAGTTGAATCTTTATCGGTAAATAGTTATAATTACGCTTTAGGTTAGGTTTTGAAATATCATCGCACTAGAGCTACACGAGGGCTATTGGCGACGGGCGTCGTATTTTAGAAACTCAGTCAAGAGACGAGCCGACACCTGAATAGGTTCCCAACGCAATCGTTAACGGCGACATCGTACGCAGCGTTTGGACTTTGTATGATATTTAACGTGCACTCACTTACGCGGGGTATTATTTGTCGGACATTTTAGGCTGCATGAGCCGTTTATAGGTCGGGAGTTATTTTGGCGATGCCCGGACCCGAACCTGGGACCTTGCGCATGCTAGACAAGTGCCTAACCGACTGGGCTCAAAAGCCCCGTTAATTACTCATTAAAACTACTCATTTACACCAAAAATTGAAGCTTGATAGACATAATTAATAATTAGTTTCCTAGATGATAAAGTAAGAAGTACATTTATGGCTTTTATTTTTTTCGACATCGTTTAAGGGAACTTATTAACAAAGCGATGCAATATTTTACCCCCGACCCCCGAAGTTGAGTTATTAGATTGTTTTATCCCAACCCCCAAAACCAATATGACACTCCACAAAATACCACTATACCCCCCAAAACTGAGTTAGAGCCCAAGTTTCAGCAGAACAAGCAGATTGGCTCGAAAAACCCAGGTACATATTGCGCCCTCGAAGGACAAAATATGTAGCCATATTTTGCACTGAACCAAAATAGAAATCAGATTTTACTACTTGGGCCAAACAGAAAAAAAATTACTGTCCCTCAGAAAAAAAGTTACTGTCCTTCATAAATAAAGCCACCATTCTTATTGAGAAACCTTTACGAGAAAAGTCCAAGTGAAAAGCAATTTTCCCCTTTCCTGCTACGTCTTGACCAGTAACACGGCGGCCATTACTTTTCCCCTTCCACGTTTTCGTATTTATTTCACTTCTTTTTATTTTTCGGATGATGTGTTGCCATATCGGTAGCAGAAAAAAAAAACGACAAGCGTACTACTTGGCGATGATTGGCGCTTGTCTCCAGTTATTTGCGAACAGTCTTTCTCGGTCGAGAAATATGAGACGTTCTTTTTTTTTTTGTCCGAATAAAAGAAAAGTTCTCCCAATACTTTTTTTCAGTGTTCTTGGTCTTTTCTTTATATATATTCCTGTGTTCGTATTTCTTTTTCCGGCGCCATCTTTTTACTACTATCTTTTGATGTCTTTCTCTGTTTTACTTTTAGTTTGGTCATTCGATCGTTATTGTTCGAGAGAGGATAAGTTTGGTGGTTTTAGTAACGAAATCATTACACTGTGTGTTCCCAAAATAAAACATCCAACAAATACTAATCGTTCTACTTCGAAAATCTTTTTTGAAGCATTCTTAAGGAATACAGGAATATACATTTCATTCTTTTCAATGTTAATATTTTTTTATTGAAGAAGATGATTTTTGAAAGAAGAAATTTTTAGGGGTTTCTAAATTTTAGAGATAAACGCCTAATTGCACTTAAGGAAATTACTATGCTTTTTAAGTAAACTTAATAAATGGTTACGCACAAAAAACTCATTAGATACAATTATGTGTTTTAAAAGCAAGAAATATTTATAGAAATTCCAAAACCAAGAAAAATTCATTATATAAAAAAAGGACCATAGAGAAGAAATACACAAAGAATTTAAAATTCCTTTTAAACAATTTTTTAATTCTGCACAAACACAAATTTCACTTTTAAATGACACGTTCTGGATTTTATAATTCATTTAAAAATTTTGAAAATATAGAAAGTATTTCCCAGAACTAGTTTTTTTGGGGAAAATCTTTTACCAAATTAAACATAAATTGGAAAACGTGAAAAATAATAATATGTCAGGGTATTTCTTGAAGCACTAAGTAAAGCGTTAGTTTTATAACAAATTTCATCGGTTGTGAAAGCAATAAATTAGTCTCAAAATGTCGGAAGTGAAAGACTTTGCTCTTTGTCAAGTAATTGTTGGTTTTTCTTCTAAAAGATAAATTCCTTCCTAATGATCAAGACTGTAGAATTTGTTGTCAGATTTCAGAAAAATGAAAACTATAAATGTCATAGAAGAAAAGGTGTTAAAGTCGCATTGTGCTTTAGATTTTAGTCATAAAAAGATAGAAGAAATATTTTTTGGTTTGCTATGCAACACAAGTGATAAGAATAAATATAAAAAACATAGTTGTAGAATATTTTTTATTACATAAAAGAATAATTTTTACGTCTTGAACTTCTAAAAGTGATAAATATGTCTTATTTTATGCTTAGAGAATTGAGCTAATTTTTGAAAAAAACAACAACAACATAAAATAGGATTAATTGCAAAATATGAATTAAAATTATTATTAAGGATATTAACACCATGTATTTTAGCCTCTGAAATTTCTACTAATCCGATTAATTAAAGAGTTTTTCATTCGACTTCACAATTGAAAATGCTTGTAATCAAAGAATATTTTGTTTATCAAAGAAAACATTTTTAATGGTTAAGTAAAAGTAAAGTGCCGACAGTTGAAAACAGAAGTTATAATTTTTTTTCTAAATAAATATACATTATTTTTCAGTATTGAATTTAGGGCGTCTCCCAAGCCATTAGTAAAAACATAACGGTCAAAAGAGAAAAAGGAAAACTAATTTTCGATTTGAATCTAATTAGTGAATAAAATTATGTTCTAAATCACTCAGATTTCATTTCGTAAAATTTAAATTTAATTTTCCATATGTCATAGAAATTCAAGTATCTTGATTAGAATAAATATTTGGATTGAGATGTATTACAGAGCTAAAGGGGTTTTTAAAAAATGCAAATTTTTTTTTGCTGTAAATAATTATTAACTTCACACACATAATACTATTTAATTATTTTTAATTTCTATAATTATAGTGTAAGAGAATATATTGCGAAATATTACCCAAAAAACAACACAATACACAAAAATCTATTACTTTAATAATATTTCCAGTCGACAAAATACTTTGATATTCTTTTCAAATCATCCTTAAGCCGATAATCCTCTCAGTTGTTACCTAATTTTTACCATACGATCCATTATTTTTTAATACTTATAAACTACTTTACAAAAATAATCATACCAAACATTCTATAAGTCTTGTATCTGACAATCACTTAGCGACAGCATTTCCAACTTATCGTCAAAGTCTTTGCCTGTATTCTGTTTTTCCCCCGAAGAACGAGAAGATTTTTTTACGCCCTATGAAAAAGTCATCCATCGCAACTTGTTAGCTCCCTTCAATTAAAGTAACTCCCCCTTTTCTTCGTACCATCATTAGGGGGTTTACAGATTTGGCTAGAAGTCTCCCGTTTGGTGAAATTATGTATATTGAAATTGAATTTGAATTCATTTTCTGCTAATTAAATTCAAAATGGCGTACACAATTAAAAATGGAACTCTCGTATATTAATTTTAAAGCTTCTAAAAGTTTAACAATATTTAAAGCCATTGAAAACAGATCAAATGATATCTTGCATGCCTATTTCATTCTTTTTTTCATGTACAAGCTAATAAGCATATTTTAAAATTTGACCATGAATAAAAAAATTAGCTCCCCTCAGAATCATGGGGACTTTTGACAGGTCATTTATAATGATGTTCTTAAGATCTCCACCAATTTTCAGTTTTATGGGAATTTTTCCGATGTTTGGCCTTTTTATTTCCTATTTTTCGACTGGCTAACGGAACCTGTTCGGACACAGAAGATCATACTTTTTATGTTCCAAACAGATTTCGTTCTTCTTCGGAACAGCCGATACTCTAAAGACGACAGGTTATGGATTGCCCATTAACGACTGTTGTAAAAAAATTGAGAGGCAGCTGACTCAATTTGAATATGAGCCGTATCACTTAAAAATCAAATACCATGAGCTTTTTATTTAATTTTTCTGATCTGCAAGATCAGCATTTGGGTTAATTAGGTTAGGTTAATTAATCCGTTAGGATAGCATTACGGTGATAGAACACAGAATTTTGCAGAACCAGGATTTAATTTGTTGGAATATTTCAAAATAACGGTATAGGGTAGATACATATATTCCGGCTTGCGTGCTTGATCAGAGACTCGCTTATATACGAGTTTGTCAAGTAAGACATACACAGAAATAATTTTTGCTGTCACAGAGAAAGGAAGTACAGAGCAGGAATCGAACCTACACCCGTTACAGCTCGCAGACTGCTAGCATTATGGTCCAAACCACTGGGCTACTAGGGCCCCAAAAATAACGGTAGAAAGAAACCCTTGAAATCTACGCCTGAGACTGGTTTACTTGGCAACAAAAGGGCAATAAAGGAAAAACAACTTCTACAGGCACAGGATTTCAAAATTCCTTGTATATTATTTTAATTGATTTTTGGGACGAAACTTCACTGTTGGAACTTATTATTTTGTAAATTATATTAATTTCAATCTTTTTTAGATAATTTTTAAAAATATAAATACACATGTTTAAGTTTTATTTGCATTTTTTTTGTGCTTTCATAGTATTTATAAATATACTTTATTTTTATACCAGCTGACCTAGAGCCCTACATCACTACTGCGTCTATAAGAGACGCGACATATTGGCAGCCGCTCCTGATTGGTCGAGGTCCAAAATTGTCCCCCTTGGGCGGTTTTCGTTTCGTCCCTCATAGAGTTAGCATAGGAAAAAAAAGTAGCCTTTGCAATCGTCAACAATCCATAAAATTTAGGAAAAGTACAACTATTTTATGTTTATTTATAGCTTCCTAAATATGTAAAGAATATTCTAAAACCATAATTTTCTTCAAATATACTTTCTTAGTTAGAAAAAAGACAGTTTTAATTTAACAGTACGCTTTCTGAATGTATTTGTGATGGCTATTAAAACATATTATGCATAAAGTATTGCTTCATTTCGTTTTAAAAAACTGTTTTTATTCACTTTGTGTGTGTAGAAATCTTTTCACCGTTTAAATATTAAAAGAATCTTCGTATTTTCTTGAAATACGAGTATAAACATCGATTCGCTTGCTTTTCTAGTTGGCTACTTCTTGGCGCCTTTTGGCGAAGATTCTTTTTGTAAATAGACTCGTCTGCTCAAAACCTAAAAATATCGTGTCGCTTATTAAATATTATTGGTAAATTTGGAATTTTTGATTTGAGTAATTTTTTTATTTTGTGATTTATTAATAAAAGAATGTTAACTTGTATTGCGATATTAACTTGAAAAGCGATAAACCGCCAAGTTCAAGCAAGCCTGACCAGTTTCTCCCCGGTGGTTTCGCCGTGGCAACCCGGCTTGGAGAATTTCGTGCCCTATTGTCGCATCTCTTTCTACCCAGTGGGGATAGAGGGCTCTAAGCTGACCCGGCGAACTTTGTGCCGCCTTATAAGAGGCAATAAATGAGCAGACTTTTGATTTTATCCAGGTAAATTTTTTTATTTGGGTAATAAACGTAAATTTTTTTAAAAAAGGAAGCATTATAATGATTTTTTTTATCGGCCATATGCATTTTAGTGTATGAGTTCCACTCTTTAGTGAAGCACTTTGTCATACACGACATTTTTCGTTTTATAATCAGGTGCAAGAACAAATAACGCAGATGGTTTTCCGACCCGTGAACATTCCCCATTTAAACAAATTGTCATATTTAGCATTTCTTTGGCTGTACGCAAATGCACACAATATACGATTTTGTAAACAGCCAAACAGTTTATTTTTTAATATTAAAAACAATGAAGGCTACACTACACCGATTGGCGATTACCAAACTTTCAATTTGGCTGCTTTGGCTTCTGTCAGAGAATAGGGCTGAGAACAAGGGGGTCGGGAGGGGTAGCAAGGGCGTGATTTAGGCACTGATTGATTAAAGACCTCTTTCCTTGACGACTGAGGGGGATTAATACGAGAGGGGGAGGAGGGGAGGGGGAGGAGGGGAGGGGGAGGGGTGAAAATAATTGAAAGGACATGCCCCCGCGAAGGGTGGGGAAAAGAACTTGACGAATTGCTCGAAGAGGAAAAAGAATGCGGAGGTTTTCTTTATCTAGAGTTTGATTAAATTATCGTTTGGTCGTTTTTGGGGTGTGTAAGAGAGGAGTTTTTTTTATTGCTATGTATCAAATGATTTTGTAGTTATTTTGTAAGTTATAGAAGTTATTTTATTTGTATCGATTGTTATGATTTACGTAGTTTCAATATATATTGAGCAGTATGTATAGCAGTAGGCAATACAATAGTTCCAAAAATTATAACTAGTTTTCGAAAAAAATAAACGATTATCAAATGATTTTTGCCATTCAAAAACGAAATTATCACGTGATCTGTATGAAATCATGACGTTTTGAAAATACTTTTGGTCGTATTGCTGATAAACAATTTTATCATCACGCTTAGAAAAAGAATTTTCCAACAATCAGCCACCTCTTATTAACTTTAGGCATAAAAGTAAAGCTTAAACACGCTTTCGTTAAAAACATCATTTTTGCAACAATTATTGATTTGAAAAGTTAAATTATAAAAAAACTTATTATTACACTCTATTCAGAAATAATACTCCTCGAAACACGTGCAAAGTAAAAAAAAATGTTTAACACTAAGAATATTATTTAACTCGCACGTATTACTATCATTAAGTGAATAGTTTTTTTGCAAAAAAAAATAATAAATAAAATATAGTTTTCCGCGCTTGTTGCCATAAATAACAATTAAATCGATTATTTTGTGTGTTAGTTATTATTATTAACCATACGTTGCGTCCCATATAATGTATGATATCCATATTTAATGACATTTGCTCCAATTGCGGCGAATATTATGAATATGTAGATGTAATAACAGGTAAAAGCATATTAATATCGGTAATGTAATTGTTTCATATACGTATGTAATTATATGCAAATATATTATCATTTTATTCCATATGGTTCTGAATAAATGCCCCGGGATATAATTATTACATAATAAATTTTGTAAGTAGTTCTTAAATTGATTCATTTATTTCAAAAACCAGATAAGTGCAAATCACTTGAATGGTCTCTGAAATAAACGATTAGTTTGATCTGCAAACAAGAACAAATTGATAATTTTCTACCCTTGTTTTTTTTAAAAAAATAGAATAACAGGAAAATTAATTCAAAATTTAGTTAATTAACAGATTCAAAATTGAGTTATTGGACGCTTTAGGTTTTGTTGAGGTTCGTTATCGTTGAATGGAAGACATTAAGAAGAGTAACAATTCAAGAAAGCCCGCCTCACTAGGAAAAACGTAGATATTTGAACGGCTTGAACGTGTTAAAGAAGGAATACCACATGGTCATTGTCACAAAAATTACATTTTTTTCGAAAATGTCACTTATCACGTTCTTCCGTTAAGCTCTTCAATTCTAAAACCTCTAACCAACTGCCTATAGTATTGCATTGTCGCCTTAATAACTCCACAAACTGATCCAAGCACACTATAACTCCTAACATAATTTCATTATTACCAACCGAAACCTCATATAATCCAATCAAATCATAGTTCATTTCCATATTTGACGATATGCTCTAGTTTCGTTGGATGTTAATCACAATGCAGAAGCAATAGTTAAAGTTTAATAATATTTTAGTCTAAACTGAATACTTGTTGTGCAAATTAAGTTTGTTAAACTAATTTATGTTAATTACCTATGATAACATGCCAGTGATTATATTGGGGGAATTTAGGTAATGTTATAGAGAAATTGAGAGAAAATTACTAATATACACTATCAAATGTTAAGTTATGTTATCATGTTTATCGGTAGAAAGATTTGTGCCAAGTGTAAATGATGTGCACTTATGTTTCACATTAAACAAAATATATAATTACTTTGTCAATTTTTTTGTGTATTACCTAGATAATGGACAAATTAACGGCATTTGCACTATTAAGGTTTCAAAGTATTTTCTTCCATCTGATTGGTTTTACTACTAATTAACCCGGTAGTTTGATGTTATTGATTAATTATTTTTCTTTTGCCTTACAAGTTGAATCAGGCGCTGTCAGTGCTCATTTAGTTTGCAGGGTTGCCACACTTTTTGGTAAAATCAAAGACAATATAACTACTTTTCAAGAATGAATTTCTCCATTTTCAAGGACTGTATATTCGAACATGCAATTAACGGTTGCGTTAGGTGCCTATTCAGGTGTTGGCTCGTCACCTGACTGTGGTTCTAAAACACGATGCTCGTCGCCAATAGTCCTCGTGTAGCTCTAGTGCGACGATAATTCAAACTAAACCAAATCGAACATGCAACACCTAAATTTCACGATAGTTTTGAAAAATTCATTTAGAAAACGACTAAGGGCTCTCTAACTTTCAAATGAACGTAAATATATGTTATATAAAATAACCATTTAGTTATTAAAAATTCAACCTAAAATCCCTTGCTCTGCCTTCATAGATTATACAAACAATAAATCAAACAAGAAGTTCTTAAAGAACTAAAATAGCCTACTTTCCTGTTACTTAAATACTTACTAAAATTCTTATCTTGAAAAAACTGGGTTCGTAACAGTAAGTGACATAAACAACCGTTTTTCCACATTAAATTTAAAATAAATTTCACTAAATGCAGCATCTAACTAAACACAGCATCTTTCACTAAACACAGCTTTATTTGCAATTATAAATAAATCTTTAATTTTTCGTAGAACAAAAACCGAAAAAATACTCATCAATAAAAATTTACTTGCTAAATTCAGCTGGTTTCATTTATTTTATTTCGAAAATTAAATAATTATAACTTAAATCGTTTGCAAAAATTTATATTTCAAAGAATAAATATGTAATATTCCTCGCTTTTAAATAGAATGAACACAATTTATATCACCATACAAAGATTCGTAGTGAAATATATACTTGACGTCATCTTAAATTGATCGATGTCTCAAAAATAAATTTATTTTAATTTATTGTCTAAAAGAATTAAAGTTTCTCAAGCAATTGTTGTGATGGCAATGGTGATTTATTTCTTATAAAAATGGCTTCCTATGCTTTTTGAATGAGCATTAAATTTTGACGTTTTTTAAATAATTGAAGTACTTCGAATTCGAATTCTTTTCTGAAATTTTCAATGTATTCTAATTTCGATGCGCTGAATTTTTTGACGTATCTCACCTGTCCGTAGCATTTGTAGTTAAATTCAGCGATCTAAATGACTCGAAATTGAATTCCAATGCTAATTCAATGGGAAATTTGTCATCAAATAGTAGATTTATGTCCGTCCTATCGCACAGACAGACGGACAAAAAGTATGAAAGTGGGGTGTCTGAGGTTATACCTTTCTAATAAAAAAAGAATTTTTAAGATCGGATAGATAGAACTGATTTTGGAAGGGGGGTACGGACAGACGGACAGACGGACAGACGGACGGACGGACATCGACCGCATGTCAATACCTACTTTTTAATTTTTTTTTTAATTCTTCGAATTAAAAAAAAGAAAAGTAGGCTAAAAATAAATTAGGAACTGATTCACTTTGGAATTTTTTTAATGAAGTCAAAATTAACAATTGGAACACTTCAAGATAAATTCGTCATAAAAAAAAATAAAGACTTTTTAAAGTGGATAATGTTATAAAAACGCTTAAAATAAATTGAAAATCAATATTTTCTTCAAGGTTTTCAAGAACAGTGGCAACACTAAGTTTAGTATCCGCCACATTATATATTATGAGGCCGATCCCGCGGCATAGTGGTTAAGGCATTGGCCTCTTTAGCAGCTGGGTCCGGGTTCGAATTCAGTTCAGGCATGGATGTTTGTGTTTGTCGAGTATATGCGGAGTACGTGCTCGTAAAATCTGTTGGGTCCGAAAGTCCTGTGGGCGATCATTGCGCAGTTTCCCATGGGTACAGGTCCCTGGAGAAAATTTCCCTCCCATTCAGGGACATGTCTAAATTGCGGAAGTGGCAACATATGGCAACATCTGTCATATGTGTTTGTGTGTGTCCTGTGTTGTCCTTCTCGACGATGGTTTATAAGCGGGTCCTTGCGACCAAGCACACAAGCCTGAAAATATATGTCTACCAACCAACCAACCAACCAACCAACCAACCAACCAATATTGGACCGATATTATGAGCCCCGTCACCAAGAGCCCAAGTGTCGCTCTAGTATGACGTTACCTAACTAACTAAACTTTTAGTTGTGGACTTAGCTCTTTGTTGCCCTAGTCTCACACCTTGGATGGTTATCTCTAGTTGCGGTGCGTGTCATGTCCCTTATCTCCTGTTGCCACGATTATTTCAATAATTTTCCATTCTAGGCGAGATGATATCTTGGAGGTCCGCTCGCATACCAAATGAGAAGGGGCGAGCCGTGAAAGATAGGTTATTTTAGAAAGAACAGCATATTTCTGAATTATCACTCAAGAATTAAAATAAGCTTGTTTCAGGTGGGGTAGTTCCTCCCAGTCTCTTATTCCTGCCTATCCTCGATTGGTATGTTCCTATGTGACATTGATCCACCAATCGAGGGTCGAGTAAGAAATTACTTTTATGCAGCATTTCTGTCTCCACTCAAGGCCTAAACATGCCCATGCCCTTAGGAAATTATCGTACACATCACTTGAGACATTAAAAGGCGTGTTTAGATGAGCCATCGTATCCATGGATTGAAGAGCAAACTCAGCAATTTTTCCCTCAAGGGGATTTTCTCCCAGACGGAACCGGAATTGCAGGGTTCATTGGGGGTTACGTAACCCTCCAATGAAGGAGGGTTTGATGTTTCATACCATGGATTCGTCCACAGACCATCATATGGGTTAGAAATCATGCTCGACCTCCTTTTGGCATTCCATGGATTCGATGGCTCATGTAAACGCGTCTATTGATCTATCATTCGTGGGTCGAGTGAGAAATTATTTTCATTCCGAATTTCTGTTGCCACTCAGACCTAAACATGCCCTTTGGAAATTATTCTACACATCACTTGAAACATTAAAAATTTTAAGATTGAAGATTTTGTTGCTTCGTATCGCACCATGGAAATATCTATATTGACTACTTTGTTCAACTCACGATGGTGTTTGGCAAGATTTAAATGATTGTAACAAGTGTGATGAAGAAATTTACAGAGCTAGAAAACATCTAAAACCATTTTTTAAAAAAATATTTCAAAAGAATTGTTAGTTTAAGAAACATCATTGTTGCAATCTGCGCCTGAAATTGGTTTACTTTGCAATAGAAAGACAGTAAAGGAAAAACAGCGTCTACAGACACATTATTGTTCAACAAACATAATGGCCATTATTTAAAAGTTGCCAGAAAGAAAACACTGTTGGAAAATATGCTTGAAACTGGTTCAACTTTTTTGTTACAAAAGTCAACAAAGAAAAAACACTGGCTCATAATTGATCAAACAAAAGATTTTGAATGTAGATAAAAAAAACCGCAATATTGTTGGAACTTCTTCCTGACACTGGTTTAATTGATCATCAAAAATTAAACAAAGTAAACTATTTTCCATTGGCTCAAAAGTTGTTTGAATATGTCAAAGTAAATAGTATTTGTTTCGTTTGTACAATAATTTGTAGTTGAATTATTAGTTTGCAGAATTTTTGTAATAATTAGTTTTTTGAAGCTCGGATTACATTTTATTTAATCTGCAATATTTAAAAGCAAAGTAGTTGGATTTTTTTAATTTTAATAACCATGATTTACATTTAAGAAAACAGGAATTTTGTTTTTTGTCGAATAGTATTTCTCTTTAGTATTTCTCAAGTAATTAAGCTTGCATCGATTTCTATTTAGAGCATTAACAAAATGTTAAAAATATATAACGATAATACAAAGAAGATTATATAATTAAATGATTTTATTTGGTTCAATGACATACCTGACAGAAGAGCCAAGCAGAATAAAAAACATGTTAAACAAAATTAAAAAAACGTGTTAAACATTAAATGCAGTTGAGAAATTTAACACCTTCGCTACGTAAGCACTTTGTTGCAGCGTAATTTGATAAAGGGATAGCATTGTCGAATCCTTACTTGTACGGCTGTCCAGGCCGTTTTAGATGTTAAAGGGTTAAACGATTTTTAATCGTCCACTTACGTTTGGTAAAACTACAAAAACTAAGTAACAAAGAAAATACAGTTCCAGTATTTCACATCCTCAGACATAGTGTAAGGCGCGCGAGCGAGAGTAGTTGTTTAAGTCAAGGGATATGGGAATATGCGAGGGGTCTGTATATGAGACGTCAGAAAGGGCTGGGGGAGGAATGTTTATGTACTGAAGATGTCGGAAGAGACTGAGATTGGAGAAGCTTCAGAATCCAGGGTGGAATTACGAGTTAGGGACGTATAAATGAGGAGAGGTCAATGATAGGTCGGTGGGTTAGGTACTGAATATCGTCGCGCCAGAATTTATGAGAACTATTGGCGAGGGGCGTCGTAATGTGGAACTACATTCAGGTGACGAGCCGACACTTGAGTTGGCTGCAATGCAACTTTTAATTGTGACATCGTACTCAGAGTCAGGACTTTAGATTGCAAAGACGATGTCAGAGGCACAAAAAATAGTTTCAAGGGAGAGTACCAAGGAGGAAGAAAAAAGAAGACACTGAAAAAAGATGTATGGATGAAGCGGGGAAAGATCTAAAGGTCATAAAGATCAAAAATTGGAAAGCGAAGGGACTGACGACTTTGGAGTCGCATTTTTAGGGAGGCTACAGTTAAGCATGGACTGTAGTACCAGGTAGTGAGTTTTTGACCTCGTGTACCAAATTTGAAGTTCGTAGCTCTTTTAGTTCAAGCTGAAAAGTAGTTTAAGACCGACCATTTTTCGAGAAACACTTTTTCAGATTCAGAAACCTCCAAAACGCGTAATAAACACAGTTTTTTCCGACCCTATTACAAACTTTCATTAATTGATATTTAAATAATTGTAAGTAAAAAATTATCATATACTTAAAAAAATTCACAACCCTCGAACCCCAACAGACACACTATCCGGAATTTCCTTTGCTACAAACCCCATCCCGTCTTTGAGTAGCAGTCAACCCCATCACTGGCTGCAAAAGATCCACACCAAAAAATCGTGCACGAGTACTCCATCCAACTCGCTCCTTTACAGCACCGTCTTTTAATGGACTGAAATCTAAAGTAGCTGGAACACCTGGTCCCCTGTCATCTTTTAGATGTCAATTTAAACAAACAAAAATTGCACAAAAAATCCATAACATATAATTGCAAAGTTTAAATTACATAAAAAAAAGATTTTTAAACTTTTAAAAGAAATTCACGCCAAATACTTCGCCAAGAGCTTTTTTCAGGCTTACTACAAAGCAACCGATGGCTTCACTTGAAAAACCGGTTTATGTATTAGTCTTTGCTCGACAGCATCTTCGTCTTCTTTTTAACTCCATGCGATAACCCCCATCCCATCTTTTAGTAACAGTCAACCCCATCACTGGCTTCAAAAGACCCACACAAGAAAACCGTGCACGAGCATTCCATCCAACTCGCCCCCCTACCGCACCGTCCTTTTAATGGACTGAACTCTAAAGTAGCTGGAACACCTAATCCCCTAATCGCGTCGCCTTTTGATGTCGGGGGCGAAATGGTGCATGCACGGACGCGTTTCTCGAAGAAGAAGAAGAAAAGTTGTTTCATTTCGGGTGACATTCCGTTGCGCTTGTGCGTTTGGGTTAATTTGCATTGTTAGATTGAGTTGTTTGCATTAGGATGAGTTGTTTTAAGAAGGGAGGGAGAGTTTTAAATTAAGTGCAAATGATGAATGTGTCTTGTTTTGTTGTTCGAGATTTTAGAGGTTGTTTGTGAATGAGTGTTGTAGCAACGCCATTTATTTTGTAGTTCATTTTAAATGTAATAGATAAAATTACATGCCAAATAAAAAAAAGTTACAGATACTTTAAAAAAGGGAAATAAATTGCTAGGTATTAAAATTTTTACTACGCATTATTTTCCCTAAAAATAGAAATATAATCTTTAAGTCTTTAAGTTACAAACAAGGAAAATAATTACCACTAAGATTTTTGCTTGTAAAGACTTTCTTAATACAACAGTTTGACTCTTTAGTGTATATGTTTTTCATGAAGAAAATAATTTTGCGAGGCAAATTTAATTTTTGTAGAGTTTTTTTGTTAAAAAAATCAGTTTGAATTGAAGTCGACCAGCTTTACTGACCAGCATCACTGGCGTTACTGACCAGCTTAAACACATAGTTTTAAGCTTGTTTGGGGTAAATATCCACTCAAGTTTGATTATCTAGGTTTGCAATCGGTAAAAAAAATCTAAATATGTTTTTTTGCTATTTATCAAAGTCAAAACGTCTTCATCGAAAACAAAAGAACAAACTAAAAAATTTATAAGAGTGGTTTTTTATTTGTTTTTAAATTAATTAATAAATAAAATTTTAATAACTTGCATAAATAATTCTGCTTTTTTTAGCGATACATTATGGTTAGTTCACAACAACCCAAGACAGTAAACAAAAAAAGTATCATCCCATCCAAAGTCAACTCCCATTTTAAAATGAAGTGCGAAACCCAGTTGGAGAAAACACCTCAAAGAACTTTTAAATTATTTTGAAACTAATGATAATTGCTTTTATCTTCCTTAAAAAAAATAACTTTTCCATTTAGGTCAACCAGTACAATGACTATACTCAATCTTAATGGTGTATTCATATCGGTAATGTGTAGACATAAACTTAACCTGTTCATTTGTCGTCCAAAGAAGGATAAAAAAAACCCTTTCTTTTTAATCCAAACCATTCTTCCCCACACAAAACTTCATCACACACAGCCATAACACCACCAAAAGAACCTCTCATCCCATCCAAAAGTCACACCAAAAACCTTCTTTTCAAAAAACGAAACACGAAACCGAGTTACAGAAGAACACCCTACACAAACCCTGGAAATACGTTAAAAGAATCCAGAAGCAAAAATGTGATGAAAAGCTCGGGCGCGAAAAAGTTTCTTTCGGCTGAGACTCTTAAAAAGATGTTAAAGGCTGTGATATCATTTGCACATGAAAGGCGCGTCGCGGGTTTTTTACTTATGGGATGTGTGTGTAGCTTTATTACCATGCTCGTCTCCGAGTCGTCTAATATCCCCTCTGCTTTTGTGGCCCCGCAGGTAATAAAGTGTTCACTGAGGTCGGAGTGGAATTTTGAATTTTTGGAAGAGATTGGGGAAAATGGCGTATGTCGATGTCACCAGAGTGAAATGCATTTTAAACCCTTTCAGTCAAAATGATGCCATTTAGTCATGTTTATGATAATAATTTAAAAAAAAATTGTGGCTGACATCGACTTGGATTAATAAAAAAATATTTTCAAATAGAAACAAGTTTAAAGAATCGAATGATGTGCTTTTCTATATCATAAATGGCTATAGACGATCAGAAAAAATTTCTAAAATGGTGATGCCAAATTGTCATTGCGACTGAAAGGGCTAACCTTTTGGAGACTACTTAGTGAATACCAAGAGGCTGAGTGCCTGAGAGGTTAAACGTGTCCGCCTCATAAACCCAAGATCGCGGGGGCGAGCCTTGGCCGAGCCGTTGGATTTTCTGGACGGGAATATCTTGGGCACGCATATCATATGATTATGTGGCATGTGTAAAAAATCCCTTGTGTACACATTTAACTCGGATTCCCTCGGCAAAATTAAATCTCGGCATACTTCAACATCCACAGAGAACTCAGATTCATTGCAATCTGCGCGTCAAAATTGGTAGCGAGAGTCGCCTAGATGGTGCCACAAAAAATGGCTTTCTGTTCTGAGGAATATGCCGAGTCAGCAAAGGCTTAACCACCACGTTGCAGCCCCATTGAAGAAAAGACATTTACGCCTTCATTTTCGAATAAAAGCGTAACTTTAAAGTTTTTTAATGTTTTTTTTCGTTTAACCTAACTTTTGCTTACTAAGATAAACTTCTGCAAAAACCTAATTTTTGTGAGGCTAATTTTAACGCCAACCGTCGTTAATGAATTAAAATAACTTAGCTACTAAGTCTTCTTAACATACGCAAATCCATGTGTTTATTTTAGCGTACGAAGTATCCTTGAACTAAATAGAGAGTCCAAGAGATTGATATAAAGAAAAGGAGAAATGTTCATGATTGCTTCAAAGAACAATCCTGTAGAAGTTGTTTCACCTTGGTTGTTGTTTTGAGGCAGAGTAAACCAGTTGCAGGATCAGTCACGCAGACGAGAAAAAGGTGAGATAAAAATGGAATGTTATCGACTTTTTTTTTTCTATTCTATATGACATTGATGTGTTTAGTCACTGTCGCTTAGAATAGCTTCAAATCAAATGCTCGAAATCTTCGAGTTATGATTAGCGCTTACAAATACAATAACAATTATTTTGATGTTTCAGTCGCCACTAACACAAAAGACTATATTTTAATGTTCAATTTGCATTAAAAAGGGTTTGGTATGTTAAATCAGCGTCTCACTAAAGCTACATGAAGGCTGTTCCATATACAGGAATTTCACACAAAAATGCTACAAATCTATTCTTTGTGATATCATAATTTTGTACGTAAATTGAACATTCGAAAAAAAATTAATTGCTACCATACGGACATACATAAAAAAGATTTTCAGAACTATTGCGTTATACATAGCATTAGAAAAACTGTTTAAAAATACTAAGTCAAAAGTCTGTTTATCTTTAAAACTGTACAATATAGGTGAAAAAGATAAACAATGTTTAAACATTTTCCAACCCAAAGTATCCTAAAATACGATAAGACTGCGCGCATAAAAATGCCCAATTAATTCCAAAAACAACAAAATTTAAAGCAACAAAAGACCAACGAACGCTACAAACAATGAGGAACAAAAAAATAATTTCGCCATAAAATTCCTAAAAATGTACCACAGTTTAACGAAATGCCCGTGTTTATGACACAAAACAGAAACAAAATCATTGAAATTATGTCGCCAAAGATAACGATTCGAACAAGAACGCGCCAAAAAAAAAAAAGGCCTTTAAAAGACAGGTCCGATACGCAGGTGTGTGTTATATCTACCTTCACGTATCTGTTTTTATCATTAATCATGGGGGCGGCTGAAACTCATAATTACCCGCCAAATCGGGGGAGTTTTCCCATAAAAAGAGGCCAAGATAATAATGAAAAATACACTAATTACCGACGATTATGCGATCTTCGTTGTTTTTTTATTTGGTGATTATCACCTTGGATGTCAAATTTTTAGGGTTTTTTAAAATTTGAATAGCCAAGCTTTGGAAATGGCAAGTGTATTTTGTAAATATTTCCAGCTTTAAATTTAGTAGACAACATAGTTAAAATCTCTTAGAAAAAAAGTCATAAAATTGATTTTGTTTATAGTTGATCTATAAATGCAGGCTAATTCTTGAAAATAGTGTTCTAAAATGAATATACTTCGAAATTTTAATAGTTAATGATTTTTAAATTTAATCTAGTAGTTCTATCTAACCTACAGCTAAACGTTCTATACATTATATCTATTTTTAATTAAAGCAAATTTAAGAAATGTGTCATATCTAATATTTTGCATGAAAATCATAAGTTAATATCAAACTAAGCTGATACAGCTCACAATTAACTTTAATATTTTATTTATATTTTTTTCTATTATAATTTACTGTACAGTTCCACAACGGAATATCCCCCCAATATTTTCATCACAAACATTAAAAACTAAAATCTTAATATATGTTGCAAATTAATCACCAGTGATATTTATTAATTTTTATAAAAAAACTCTTTTTTAAGTTTTTTTTTAAAATTCAGCAATTTAAAAAAAAATGTCTGCAACAAAAAGAATTTTTCGCTACCGAACAAGACTCCATTACACCTCTACCAATTATACACAGTAAAAAGAGACCTACGGAAGACTGACAAATTACGAACGATTACGTGCAAGACGAGACCAAACCACACACAAAAAAAAACACCCTCTACTGTACCTCACGCGAATAAATTACAGTAAATAATTAACGAAGGGATTGTGTGTCAAAGATTTTTTTATGACCATCTTCTAACCAACTGTAGTAGATATTTTAAATAAATATCAAGGCGAAGTATCAAAATTAATGGCATCATTGCATGACAGGAAAAAAAAAAAGAAATATAATTTTGTTGGAATGAAAAAAATGTAAGTGCGCTATTTATCACAAATTAAGAGTACGGGTTATGTTAGGTTAGACTCGAATTATCGTCGCACGAGAGCTACACGAGGGCTATTGGCGACGGTCGTCGAATTTTAGAGCCACAGTCAAGTGTCGAGCCGACTCCTGAGGAGGCACCCAACGCAACCGTTAAGAGCGACATCGTACGCAGCGTTAAGAATTTGAAGGATATTTAACGTGCTCTCCCTCTACACGGGGTATTATTCATCGGACATTTTTGGTTGTAAAAGCCGTTTATAGGTCGGCAGCTATTTTTTCGATGCTCGGACCCGAACCTGGGATCTTTCGCATGCTAGGCGAATGCCTATCTGACCAGTCCCTGAAGAGAGCAGGGGTAAACCCTTTCATTGCTTAGTAAATACGTATTAATCACCACAAGCAAGTTTTAATTTGTGGGCAATAGGATGTAAATATTATAAGCGATTTTAACGATTGACGGACTGCTCTCTTTGTTCCGAGTTTGCACTACGATTTCAGTTCTGTTTTTTTTTCTTTAAATAATTTAGTATCCATTCTAGTGCAAACATCCGTAAAAATAAGTTCCTATGTTTTCATTTCTTTAACATCTGAAATATAAAATAGCAAAATCTCGAATTTTCAAAATACTTAGTTAATTTTATGTGATTTCATGTCTTCTTTTATTACTTTTCATGGTTAGGGATTTTTGTTTTTTAGAATGAATGAATTATAACACAGCAGCAAGGGAAAATATTATTTGTTCATTATTTCACACTAAATCACGTTAAGAGAGAATGAGAGCTGTTGTCGGGTATCCACCAAAGTCTCCTCTCTGTCTTGATCAAATGGAATACATACATAATATGTACCACTGTTTGAAATTGTTTTGAATACTTTTTTAGCTTCCACACTACGTTTATAAGGTAAAAAGTGGAAGGTATTATAATCGTTCAGTCCATCCGTCTGTTCGTCACCCGCTTTCATAGCCCAAACTACAAATTCTACAGACAAGTGTGTTACGTCAAAAAAATTCAGCGCATCGAAATTAGAAGGCATTGAAAATCTCAGAAAAAATATTGAATCCGAGGATTTTAATTATTTAAAAACTGCAAAATTTAATGTTCATTTAACAAGCATAATAAGCCTGCATCTTATAGTGAAAGATTCTAATACAAACCTACTGGTTATTTTTAATAAATAATTTTACAGCAAAATTATTTGAACCAATTTGAAAAAGTGCGGTTATTGCGAGCCCTATGAGCCAGTAACATTTATTACATAAAAACCGAGTAGCCGAAGTATTTTTCATTGTATTAACATAAAAAAAAAGAAGCGGCTCAGTGGCTGAGAGGTTAAACGCGTCCGCCTCGTAAGCCTAAGATCGCGGGTTCGAGCCCCGGCTGAGTCGTCGGATTTCGTGGATGGGAAAATTCTGGGCGCGCATGTCATATAATTATGTGGCATGTGAAAGATCCCTGAAGGACCCATTTGGGGGGGGCCTGGGTACTCTCGGCAAAATTAAATCTCGGCATACTTTAACATCCACAGAGAGCTCAGATTCATTGTAACCTGGGCGTCAAACTTGGTAGAGAGAGTCGCCTAGATGGTGCCACAAAAAGAATGGCTCTCAGTTCTGGGGAATGTGAAGAGTCTGCAAAGGCTTGACTGCCAATGTTGCAGCCCCATTAAAGGAAAAAAAAACATAAAAAAAGATCAAAGTGGAGACACCTCTACCACTCCTTTTTTTCCCATAAGCGAGTTCATGTTCAGGAAGTTTCAAAATTACTTGGTTCCAGTTACATTTTTAACAACCCGAAGCAAAATTGCACGCTCTCAGTCCAAAGAGATAGTGAACGTTGTTTAATTAATTATTAATGACAAGGAAATAAACGACCTTCCTGTCATTTTGGTTTTGCGCTGAAGAAATCTCAGCAGAATATTCTAATTAATGGATTGTAGAAGGAGCAGTTTTAAAAATCGATTTGCAGAGTTCCAAGTTCGATCGTATTGTTTGTATTATTCTCAACAAGAGCGGTTGTGTCAAATTGTTTTGGATTTTTTTTATAAATTAAATAAAAAAATGTAAGGAAGCATATGGAACCCATTCAAGACAATCATTTTATATTTCAAACTTTAAAGTTTATATCAATGTGTTTTTGGACTAAGTTTACTGTGATTGAACATAACTTAAGGGAAAATATTATCTAATTGAAAAGTAGTTTTTAAAACTTAAAAACGTAAACAATTTTTATATTTTCTTCAAACTGCTATACTCTTCTTATGGAGTTTAGAAATTTGTCTAAGGATTTTTAAGGAACAGTTACAGATTTATTTTAATTAGCACCGCAATAAAATTTGGTTAACTTTGATTCCTACACATCCTAAAAAAATACTTTATTTTTTCATATCAATAGTTTGGTTTCAACCAATTTTGGTTGCCGATTTCTATTGTACGAGATGAACTGTAGCACATCCAATATCAATACATACTTAATAAGTTATATACTTAATTGGTTGGTAGACATATATATATATTCTGGTTTGTGTGCTTAGTCAGAGACCCGCTTATAAACCGTCGTCAAGTAAGACAGACACAACACACACACGTAAGTGACAGATGCTGCCATCTATCGCCTCTTCCGCATTTTAGACATGTCCCTGAAGGAGAGGGAAATAGTCTCCAGGGACCTGTACCTCGAGGGAAATTGCGCCATGACCACCCACAGGACTTTCGGACGCACAAATTTAACAATCACGTACTTCATATACTCGGTAGGTCTTCAATGGTATCGGGACTTGACCGCGGGACCTTCCGTTTCCGAGATCTCAACCACTAGGCTCCTCACAGCCCAAAATTACTTTATTTTTTCATACCAATTGTTTTGCTTGAACCCTTTTGGCTGCCGATTTCTATATATTTTTCTAGAAACTTACACACACCCAATATCAATACTTAATAAATTGTATACTTAATACAAAATGTCTTACCTTGATTTCTAACGAAGACAGAAACAGTTAAATTTCCACTTTGCGTCATAACACCCGATTGTGCTAACGGTATACTTGTAAAAGAAGACGACTTCACGTGGTTAATTTGAAACTGCCATTTGTATAGAAAATGCTTGTTCTCAGCAGGAATCTCACCTAAAAGGATATAAAGTAAATTATTTTATAAATATTTTTAAATACAATGGTAAAAATTTATATTAAAAAAGTTTACGTACAGTTTCTTAAGGTAAAAAAGTTTTTTGAAAGTGAAATTTATTCACCTATTAATGACGACTTAATACAATTAATACCTTCATTTTTGAAGAAAACCCCATATTAAAGTTTATTTTAAGGGGAGGTAAATATTATCAAAGAAAGGTAAATATTTTTTTTGCGTTTTGTCAAAACTACAATTTTCAACACATAGGTACACTACCATTTTATATCTATTTAGGTCACCTTATATAGAATTACAAATTTAAAAAAATGTGTTATTATTTTACACTTTTCTGCGAGGAAAACTTAATTTTTATGAATGTAGAACATGATATTTTTAAATAACATTTGAAAATTATTGAAGACCAAAAAACAGGTGAAAAATTTAAACCTTACTGTTGACTTGCATTTGAAAATAGTTTATGTAAATTCTTGGTACATTTTTGTACAAAGTGTACCAAACAAATACTTGTATTTTTGAAAATTCGTAATTGTATGTTTCAAGAAATTTTTTTAAACCAATTTTTTAAAATAAGATTATTAAGTGTAAATGTAATAATAAAAGAACAATTTATAACTTGGTGCAAAGCTTTTTTTGTTTGTTTTTTTGTTTAAATTTTTTTTGTTATTTTTAAATTATTTAGAGTCTTTCGAAATCAATGCTAAGAATTGCTAATTTTTGTTGTCGTGGACTATAATCTCCCCTTAAAATAGTTTTTCTTGTAACTGAAATTGTCTTACATAAACTGCTTAGGGTTCTGTGGCCTTCATTTGTTTTATATACAGTGTTTATTTAAATTAACTTAAGCATATTTAAATTAACTTAATCATAACTAGGTATCTTACGAGTGAGTAAGATATTTATTCGAATTTCCAATTATAGAAACAAGCCTCTAAAAGTAATTAAAATAACAGTTATATAAATGAAACGAAGAAATATTAATTTAGTTTTCTTATTTAGAAAAAAAGTAAACTGAATATTTTTCATTACGAATAACAAAGCCTTCTCTAACACAATTTCAAATCGACATGAGATAAAATGCAATTAACTTCAGAACATCTTTATGACAACACGGGCCATTCAGAGAGAAGACACTGCGACCCAAAACACTTTTCTAATCAAATTAAGGGTTAACTGCTAAATCGCACCTCGAACCTTCTGAAACGGGGATCAGGTGTAATTGGTTGCTTCTAATTACACAACGCTGTAGCACAGGCCTCATTACAGTATGTCCGCATTTTGCGTCACCGTAATCGGGCCATTTACTTCGACTTCTACTTTCACGCGTGCATAGGGTTGGGTTGTCCGATTTGGCGTAGATTCCTCAGTTTAAATAATTTAAAATAATTTTTTTAGATCATCCCTTTGTTTGATATTAACCCTTTAACTGCCACTTTGTGAATACCGTTAGAACATTCATTTCAGAATAAAAACGGCAATTCAGGTTCGTTTTTCGTGTAACTCAATTTGTCCTAGATAAAATGTTCAGTACTATGGTCTACATTCGTTAAATTTTAACATGCGTTTATTTTTTAACGAAGAAACAAAAAAAAAAAATGGAAAGTAGACATAGAAATCTTGGTGAATCCGTCCGTAGCCCCTCACAAATTAGGTTCTATCCGCCTGATTTCAAAAGTTATTTTCTTGTTTGAAAGGTGTGACATGCCGACTCGGTGGCGAAACGCTAAGGGAGCTTCTGGGTTCGGGCTCGTATTACGATAAGTCATGGATGATTGCGTTTGTCGAGTGCATGCGGAGTACGTGCTCGTTAAATATGTTGGGTCCGAAAGTCCTGTGGGAGGCCATTGCGTAGTTTCCCACGGGTACAGGTCCCGGGAGACTATTTCCCTCCCCTTCAAGGACGTGTCTAAATTGTGGAGGTAGCACGCGATAGATGGCAGCATCTGTCTCGTATGTGTGTGTTGGGTCTGTCTTACTTGACCAAGGTTTATAAGTGGGTCTCTGATCAAGCACACAAGCCTGAAAATATATGTCTACCAACCAACCAAATGTGTGACATCGTTATAATTTCCAAAATTGCCGTTTGAAGACAATTCTTTTTTGTTCGAAAGATACAACATCAAATTTATATTGTTATGCCTTGTTATCTTATCCTTGCATCCCCTCACTATGATCTGAGAACATTTGAGAGTATTAAAGCAACAGAAATATAATCTATTCCTTCAAAACTTGTTGTTTTCTTCGACGATTATTACTTAATTCATACTTGGTGAAAGAATGCATCAATATAAAGCAATGGCTTGGCCTATACTATGACTTTGCAAATAATGGATTAGGTCTTAGGACACAATATCTCTCTCATACCCCAACGTCAATGAAATCAAGCATATGCAGTAAATTTACTGCAACAACTACCTACAATAAATTGGCGACATGCTTGGCGATTTCGGTGAGCAACAACCCCTCAAAAGGCGTCCATTTTAAGAAAAGGCAATTTCCCTGGATTAAGGCTGTGTATGATGGTCGGGAGAAATTCGAAAAAGGGTAATTCATTATTTGAAAACGCAAAGTTGGCGGTCGTGGAACGTTTTTAACGGATGCGGAAATTTTCCGGACCACGGAGTTTTCCAGTTACGCTGTATCCCAAGTTTAAAATGTGTTTTATGGTTTTGGGTTCTAGAATAATGGCATAGATTACTTTAATGCTTTTAGTGGGGAATGGATTGGCTGCCAAACGTGGTTAATTCAATTTCAAGGGTAGATTTTTAGCCTACTTTTCTTTTTTTTTTAAATTCGAAAGAATTTTTTAAATGAAAAAGTAGGTATTAACATGCTGACTATGTCCGTCCGTACCCCTTCCGAAATCGATTCTATCAATCAGATCTTAAAAAGTCTTGTTTTGTTAGAAAAGTTGGTGTTTGGAGACCCAACTTTCATACTTTTTGTCTGTCTGTACTTACGACGGACACCCGCCAACTGTTTGTTGGAGAAAATTTCCTATGGGGTTGTTTCACGTAGGATCTGGCAATAGCTCCGAGGTGTTGTTTTCCTTTCTCTGTTTTGGTTCGTTGGTAGGTAGAGATAATCAGATTTGTGTGCTGACCAAGCACACTAACCTAAATATAGGCCTACAAATCAAAGCACTTAACCAAAAGAAAAGCAATTCGAGAGAAAAAGGAAAACAAGACTGCGAAGCTGTTGATAGATCCTTCGTGAAACAACTCCATTGGATTAGTATTTGGATTTAAAAATTGAAATTGGTTTCAAAAATCTTAAATTACGATTGGATGCTGCGTTTGAATTTGTTTCTAATGTGTAAAAATATTGTGTAAAACCGGTCTTGGAGACAGTTACTGTTACAAACCTACTTTTAACCTGTAAAAATATTAGTTAGCATTTAAGTAACAGAGGAATGTATATTAGGTTAGTTCTTTTAGAATTTCTTGTTTAGACTAAAGGTTGCGAAACCTTTTCATTGATATATTAAGATGATAATTTCAATGTTGTATATTGATATGAATTCTTTTGTTTCTATTTAAGATAGAGCAATATTATATATTTCTTTTTTGAAATGCTAATAAAAGCAAATAATAAGGATTAATTATTATATATTCGAGGAATTTTTTTTTAAATTTTGACTTTAAAAAGTTCAATATAGAACTAAATGCTAATTATGGTGCTTGTTTAGAAGCATGAATTTTGTGTGGAAGTGGTTCTCAGTTATAGTTTTTGTTACAAATATACTTTTCAGTTTTACACTAAGTATATAAGACTATGGCTAAATTTCGGTTAGGTTTAAAACAGCAGTATACCTTTAAAACCTGTAATTAACCTTTTTGTTATTAACTTGGTTTATCCTTGTACTGTATTCGATATTACAAACATTTATTCTGCCCCGTGATAGTACGAGAGCTAGCAACGTCGGAAAAACAAGCATTTCAGGTGGGCCAGTTTTAAGATATGCTTATCTCTCTCACTCTCCCGGACATCATAAGGGCTATCTGGCTGGCGGTAGGGGTTGCGTTCCTCAGTGCGCATCCTACTAATACAAGTAAAAAATTGATTTTTCAAATCATTTTAGGACGTTTTATTTTTTTATTATTATTTTTAGTGAACTTTTTGCAACATAAATCTATTATTGCCAGACATTTTTATTGTTGTTTAAGCTGTGCCAGACGCTAATTTTGATTTTGAAAGCTCAAGTGTTGCCCAAATTACCAGCTCAGGTGTGAATTCACCGATCATTGTAATTACGTCATCGTCATTCATTGCGCAATACCATGTAGCAATACTTGTAATGAGCTGATAATTTGGGCAACACTTGAGCTTTTAAAATCAAAATTAGAGCCTGGCACAGCTTAAACAACAATAAAAATGTCTGGCAATAATAGATTTATGTTGCAAAAAGTTCGCTAAAAATAACAATAAAAAATAAAACGTCCTAAAATGATTTGAAAAATCAATTTTTTACTTGTATTAGTAGGATGCGCACTGATGAACGCAACCACTACTGCCAGCCAGATAGCCCGTATGATCTCCGGGAGAGTGAGAGAGATAGCATATCTTAAGACTGGCCAACCTGAAATTCTCTCTCAAAAACGTTGCTGGCTCTTAGACTATGAGCTGGTAAACTGCAGCAATCGCAACTATGAGTTGTACCATTTTTAATCTGAAATAAAAAAAAATCAATTATGTTTTCTTAATTGTCAGAGTATTGAGTGCTTGCAACAATGGTCCAAGTCATTATGGAAGTTACTGCTGTTTACCTGCCCACGGCAGTATTTGTAAAATATAGAAATTACGGATAGTTTTTTATTATTTCTGTTTGGTAAAACTCCCTTCTCTTAACCTACGCAAATAGTTTACATTTGAAAATACTTTCTACTTAAAAATCGAAAACATATAACTCATTTAAACTTGAACAATAAGAAAACAAACACAAAATTACTTCTGAATAAAATATTTTCAGACAAATAGACTCAAAATGTATTCAATATTGTTCATTGAAAGAAAAGAACATAAAAATATATTTCGTCTTTCCGATGCCTGAGAGCATTTCGTGCGACGAGAAAAGTTCAATGCCAAATGTGAAAGAAGAAACTTTTTTTTAAAGAATACTCTAATCAACGATCTATAATAATCCTGCATAAAGTACTCAATACCAAGAAAGTGATGCAGGGTTAGCTGGAGACAATTATTTGGCTTCTTTTCCAAATTTGTCGAAGGATTTGGCTTTTTTTTCAAATTTGGCTAAGGTTTTGGCCACTTTTTCCAATTTGGCGAAGGCTATGGCTCCTTTCAATGTTCTTTTAGAACTTTATTGCCACCCATTTAGCGATAAATTTTAAATATGTCAGTAAATGACATAACAGTCTGATGCTGAGTAGTATGCCTGCGCCATTTTTCGGGGGACAAATCTGGTTGTGCTTTCTGAGATCCGTTAGCACTAGAAGCAGTTTATCCAGTACATGTTGTAGATCGTTGACTGGAATACAAGAACCTTCTTAGGAAAAGGACCGTAGCGTATTACTTTTGAAATCGATATTTATAAGTAATGATGCAATTTAACCAGAAAGAAAAGAAAAAAAAGAAAATGGAAGAATGTCTTGCATTTTAGAAATCGTCTGCAATATGTAGTCGCCATTTTTGTTGTGAGTGAACAATGTTTGAATTTCTAAATAGCTGCCGGAGAAATAACGTTTTTAAGTGGCTTTTTGTGACAATCCCATTTAATAGGGCTTTTGAACCAAATGTGCAAATTCTTTTGCTTAAACTATTTTAGGTTTTATGAAAATGGTTAAAGGAAAATATTCCGATTGAAATGTTTTCTGATTATTAAATTTTATTCCTTTATTTCCATAGGCTTAGATGAAAGTTATTAAATTTAAAAATTGGACTTATATTTGAATTTTTATATGCGGGTAGTAGCAGATTGTCTTTTTTAAAAAACTGTACATTTCATAATTTTTTTTAATTATATTAAATTAAAAAAAATTACATAATTAAAGTGACTTACGTTACAGGGACTTTAGTAAATGCTTGCGATTAAAGTATTTTTTATAACAACGTGCAAAAAAGTTAACTTTTTTGTATCATATTCCTTCATAAATCGTTGCGAAAGTGACACTTTACATGCTTACGTCACAGACTGTGGCGAAAATAAATGCGATTTTCGGCACTAGTGCGGTAAAGTAAATAAGAGTATTTGATTGGTAGAAAAACAAAATGTCATGAATATCTCCATGGAAACTAAATGATGTCATGAAACTCACTTATTTCAATTGGTTCATTACTTTTGCAGTTTCTAATATCTCCATTTAAACTACATGTACTATAAAAATTATTAAAGGAAATTAAATAAGACAAAAGTAAGAAAACAAATTTATTGCACTTTATTATAAAAAATATTGTAAGCAAGCACGTGATAAATAATACTTTATTTAGCACTTGTCATTATTTCACTCGATTGTACCTCGCTCGTGAAATAAAAGCCACTCACTTAATAAAGTATTATTTTCGCCACTAGTTACTTAAATAACTATGTTTAATTCGTTTTGGTTTAAAAAATAAGGGTAATAACTAAAGTAAATAATTGTCAAAATAGTTTATTATTGTGCTTGAAATCTCAATTATGAGGTAGGGTTCATATTTTTGGGTTGACAAATGACAGTGATTGCGACCTCTAGAAGGGAGAGTGTAGGCTTTATAGCCCATTACCCAGCTCGGCAGAAGAGACATTCACAAGCGACACACAAAGAAGGACGACAAATAACAACATTTATTGACAAGCACAAACATCCATGCCTTTACCGGATTCGAACCCGAGCCCAGTAGCTCAAAAAGGCTAGTACACTGTTGCGCCGACGGGCCGGCATATTTTTGGGTTACTTTGCTGACGAATAAACGCTGTTTGAAAAGCAATTCATAACGAAAATATAAATATTCATTAATGCAATGAAATCCAAGAAAATTACTGAAAACAAAATCAATGAATCGCCTAACACACCTTATCAGATGCCACATCTAATAGGCAACGTCCCATACTCGTTATTTAACACAGAAAACATGATACCTCACAAATAAAGGTAAGAGTAAAACATTTTATGAAATTTTAATCCATAACTGCTTCATGATAGTGTATCACGCTAACATGGTAAAAGTGGTGTGCTGTGTACTTAATAATCATTGGTTTAGCAACTAAATCTATATATTATATTTAGTTTTCGATTGCACAATCTAAATTGCCACACAAAATGCTTGTATGTAATAATATAACAAAGAAAACACAATTTCCCGCAAATAAAGGCAAGAGTATTTTACAAGATTTTGTATGTTGATTATAAATGTTTTCGATTGCTTCATGATAGTGTATCACGATAACTTGTTGTAAATGGTGTTTTATGGACTTTTTAATCATTGGTTTGGCAACTAAATCTTTATAAATGCATTATTTAGTTTTCGATAGCATAATCTAAAATGCCACACAAATGCTTCTATTTAAAGTGGAAAAAGTATATTTTCAGAGAAATTTAAATAAGTAATTACTTAAAATGTATTGGCAAGTAAAAATATTTTAGGCTCTCTTATAAAGTTTGTATAGTGTTTTGCACCGTACTGGTATCGATACCAAACTATCGTAAAAATATACTTTAAACTACTTAATTTAAAGTGCATTCAAAAATTTATTTAAAATTTGAAAAAATATATATTTTTATTAATCAAAGCAGTAATAAAAAAAAACGCTGACGAGAAATAGAACTACCCAAAAATGGTTCTGTGGCTCATGAATCACAAAAATATGATCAACGTCTTAAAAAAATTCAAAGAGCTACTAGCCAGCTATGTGCCAACTACTATGCCAACTTCATGGCTGTGCTGTTGATTGTTCAAACAATTTTTTGAAGTCAGATTTGCAGAGAAATAAAAGTTTCTTTTCACCCATGACGGTCATTTTGAGAGTGAAACCAAATCAAACAATGAAATCGCAGGTCACGGAAAAATGAAAACAAGGGCGTTAAATCGTCTGAAACATTCACTTTGATATTTACTGTTGCAAACCTATTGCTTTATTTTAAACCCTGTAATGCATGAATTTTTTTTCATCCCAAAACAAATTATTTGTATCTTTAATACTAATACATTTTGGTGAAAAAATACTAAAAAAAAATTAACTGCATTGGAATTGAAATAATTTAAATTTTTAAAATTTTTGCCATATGGCAAAAATTAGCTACAAAATTCCAAGTTTGATAAGAAGGAATACAAAAATACTAAATCTATTTTAAAATGACTCTTTTGAACCATAATTATTTTTTCAAAACAATTTATTTGTATTTAGTGTACTAATATTATTATACTTTGAATACTGCCAAAGACGTAATTTCCCAACAGTTAATAACTTCCTCTTTAATTTTGAATACACTTTTACTACTGTCATCTATGAGGGTTATTAGTAACTAAAACTTCAAAATGGAATGTAATAGAATAGATGAAAAAACACAGATTTGTAGAGAGGGAGCTCTACTTTAATAGAATAGATGTGGATTATGTTGCTTGTTGCCATATGACAACAGTATATGCATTAGAGGGTTAACGTAGTTATAATGAAAAAAAAAAACCATACTTAGGGTGCTCAAATTGCACTTGCATTCTTTTCTATGGACTTTTCAATCACATTTTTAGATTAAACTTTAGTTACATTTATATCAAGGTAGCGTAGCGGAATCCCTAAGCCCCAGCCGCATAAATAAACTCTCAGTTATTTCTTTTCCCCGCACGTGTAAATCCGAATAATAAACATGTCGCGAGGATTAGAGTTCAAAAAGCAAAAGTCAAAGAAGATGTCTCATTTTTTTTTTCTGTCAGAGGAATAAGAACTTTTTGAATTTATGTAGAGAAATAAACTACTGCGAGAAATATTTGTCGTGGTGGAAAAGTATTGAAAATACCTTTTTCGATATTTTTTGTAGAGTTTTTTTTAAAAATATTTTTGGCAACAAGAATCAAGGTTCTACTTCGCATACTTTTATGAGCTGTAGATTTTCAAAAAGTTTAGATGTTACAAAAAACGTGACAATTTTTTTAACACGTTATTTTAAAAATGAGCAACAAACTTTTATTTCGTCATACAAATTGTTATGAAAAAAAAACGTGGGAAACCAACCAACAAAATTATGGGATTTTTTTAATATTAGGTTTAAAGCTGCCGCCTCGGTGGCACACTCGTTAGGATTCTAGCCTTTGGAGCTGCTGAGGTCGGGTTCGAATCCCGGTCAGGCATGGATGTTTGTGACCGTCAATAAATGTTGTTATTTGTCTATGTGTTTGTGTCGTCTCTTTCTTTGTGTGTCTCTTGTGACTGTATCATTTCTTGGGGTTGAATACAATAGACCTTAGGTCGCAGTGTTCGGCGAACTTGCCCCCCACCAAAGAAGTCATAAGTCATAAAGCTGGCTACAGACGGGAGAGACATGATCAGGTTAGGTTAGGTTTTGAATTATCGTCGCACTAGAGCTACACGAGGGCTATTGGCGACGGGCGCCGTATTTTACAACCACAGTCAGGTGACGAGCCAACACCTAAATTGGCACCCAACGCAACCGTTAAGGGCGACATCGTACGCAGCGTTAGGACTTTAAAGGATATTTAACGTACACTCCCTTACACGGGGTATTATTCGTCGGACGTTTTTGGCTGCACGGGCCGTTTATAGGTCGGCAGCTATTTCGGCGATGCCCGGACCCGGGACCTTCCGCATGCTAAGCGAGTGCTTAACCGACTGGGCTCCCCAGCCTCCAGACATGATCAGGTAAAACATCACCCTCAAGTAACTCTAGTGAGGCTTCAATCCAACATTACTATTCCAATAAAGATCCAAATGAGACAGTAGCAAAATATTTGATTGGAATACTACTGCATTTCCTTTAACTATTATTAATCATTTGCTACAAAACTTAATTACCACTCAAGTGTTCTATAGTGCTATTTATTTTCAATAAATTCCTTTTCTAAGCTAAATTACTCCAGCAATATTGAATAGTTTCACAAACGGTTTTTTATATGCCGATTACAGTTGGCTCACAGGGTTCTATAATTACCTTTTAAAATTGTCTCGTATACTTTGTTGCAAAATTACTTATCGGAAAGTAGGCTAAAAATATTCAAACACATTTCCAAAGTGGTATTATAGAGCCCTCTCAGCTACTTTTACTATTTAAAAACATAGTTTGTAAGAAATATTCAATACAGCCAGAGAATTTTGACCTAGAAAACTATTACTTTCATCGAATTAACACAGAGAGACTTCAGTTCACATCTCCTATTCTCGCTTAACTCTCAAAAATACCGAAAAGTGTTTTTTACAGAAGCCCAAAACCACTGTTACTTCACGAAACCAGTTTCTAAATCTTCACCAAAACCTGAAGAAGAAAAAAACCCTAAGAAGTACATATTTATTCTCATTTTTATGTATAGATGAATACATATAAAATTCCACGGTGGCTTGTAGATGTTTTCTTGGTGTAAAGATACGGCGAGAAAGCAGAATTTAGAGGTAATAGCTTTCTCCGCCTGTGCCTTTTTTGTGCTTGTGCTGTGCTTTCTGTGCTTTTTTGCCAGCGCAAGGGGGAAGTGGACCCATGGGGGTTGCCGATTTGATTCATTTTGACAACTTTATGATGAGAAATAGCTCTAAACTTTGCCCAAAAAAAGAATATAATTCTAATATACGGTTTTTTACCTTTTGATGCCTCTGGGGTGGTGGGGAGGTTTATTATTACCTTTAAAAATTTCTGAGTTGGTTTTGTGGGGATTTAATAAGTAATGTCTGACAACTGTAAATTAAATAGTAAAGCGCGTTTAAATGTTATTTTTTTGTGCACCGGAGATTGCTTATTGAATTTAAGTAGCAGTGTGGATATCGTAAATAATTTGAGGTTTGTCAATTGAGGAAATTATTATTCGAAAGTAAAGTTAGTAGTATTTAAATTATTATTTAAAAAGTAATGTCTGACAGCTGTAAATTAAATAGTAAAGCATGTTTTTTTACAATGGAGATTGTTTTTTAAATTTAAGTTGAAGTGTAGTGTGGGAAGATGGACAATAACAGAGGCACAAAGAAAATTTTCAAGGGGTAATGTCAGGGAGAGAGAAGAAGAGGAAGACCTAGAAAAAGATGGATAGATGATGTGGAAGGAGATCTAAAGGCCATGAAAATCAAGAACTGGAAAGCGAAGACCAAAGACAGGCGACTTTGGAGTCGGATTGTAAGAGAGGCCATGGTCCAGCATGGACTGTAGTGCCGGGGAGTTAGTTAGTAGTGTGGCTATCGTAAGCAATTCTAGGTTTATCAAGGGATAGAGTACTTTAGAATATATTTCTAGGTATGGAATTAAATGTATAAATTTGTTTTGCAGAATTTAATGTGTTGAATTCTACATATTTAATTTCATTTGTGGAATTCTACATATTTAACGCTATAATGTAATTGACAAATTACGTATCACAAAGTGAAGAATCTTCTGGATAAGCAAAGAAGAGAAATTCGAAAAGTTTTAAAGAAGGAATTTCTAAGAAAAAATTATATTAGATTTGTATTCTCACTTATGGTTCCTCGGGGGCTGGGGAACTCAGTTGGTTAGGCACTCACCTAGCATGCGAAAGGTCCCAGGTTCGGGTCCAGGGCATCGCCAAGAAAACTGCCGACCTATAAACGGCCCGTGCAGCCAAAAATGTCCGACGAATAATGTGTAAGGAAGTGCACGTTAAGTATCCTTCAAAGTCCTAACGCTGCGCACGATGTCGCCCTTTACGGTTGCGTTCGGTGCCTATTCAGGTGCTGGCTCGTCACTTGACTGTGGTTCCAAAATACGACGCCCGTCGCCAATAGCCCTCGTGTAGCTCTAGTGCGACGATATTTCAAACCTAACCAAACATGGTTCTTCATTGGTTCGAGTTTTAACTTATGTTTAACTAATTTTTGAAGAAAACGATTTGAGAAGGAAAACTACAATTTTCTTTCTATAACATAATGTATCTGATAGTTTTGAAGAATTGTGTATCAGGTTTGCATTACAACTTCAATTTACCTCAACTTTTTTCTTGAAATATTACCCTAACTTATATGATTTAAATTTTCTATGTCCACAAAACTCTAAAAATATTCTTATTTTAAACTAAAAATGTATTGCATCAAAACAGAAATTTAATAAAATATAAGATTAATTAGTTAAATAAAGTTAACCTGATTTGCGTCTTTACTTGATACATTTGGGTACCAATGTTGCTATCTACATTTGATACACTCTTAAAACAAACACTCCCAATTTACCTCAGTCTGAGTGGATTTCACTCCCCCAGACTGGAAAATGCACTTCTCCTTTTGGAGCGGATCATTTGTGTGTTAAACCTCCGACAGGATCACTCCAAACGAGTGATTTTAACTCAGTCTGAGAAAATATGCATGCCTTTAGGGTGTCGAAAATGCACTTCTCCAACTGGAGCGGATTTCACTCTTTTGTTTTAAGAGTGTACCTTTGTTTCTATCTTTATTTTATGCCATTGCTGCTATCTTTACTTGATACCTTTGTTGCTATCTTTATTTTATACCTTTGTTACTATCTTTATTTTATACAATCGTTGCTATATTTATTTGATACCATTGTAACTATATTTGATTGATAACATTGGAATATCAATGTTGCTTTCTTTATTTCATACCATTGTAGCTATCTTTGTTTGATACCAGTACAACACCATGGATACCATTATTGAGTTTCTTTATAAAATGTAACACTATTTATCATCTGTATTTTTAATATAAAAGTCTTTAAAAGTTAAGCGCCAGCAAATTTGTAAGTCAGTAACATTGAACTGAATTTTAAAAATTTCATTCAGAGAAAAAAATTCCCCAATGCAAAAACTACAGAATGAACATGATGATAAAAGTAAGTGTCGTACAACATAAACTAACTTCATCATACTGTTTTTCACTTTCTATTGAACTGATATACGTCACTGCACAAAAGAATCATTGAATTATATCTTTACAAAAGAGTATTAAATGAAAGATAAACATATCCAACTCCAACAACATCTTTCCATAGAAATAAACTTTAACAGAAATCTTTTCTTTTCAGTTTGCCAACACCAGCCCTCTCTCCACTGCCAAATCTCAAACTCCAAATCGGTGAAAGTTACAGTTAAACTCCAATCTTTAAAAAAAATTATAAAAAAAACTTTTTCTCTTTCTGAAGAAGAAGAAGAATCCCAGAAAAGTAAATCCTTCGGTCGCCGTCAACGATAAAAATAAAAGCAAATAGAAGACATCGGGACTCGTAGGAAAAAAAAAAAGATTAGGGTTTACAGCACCGGGGATTCTATGGTTGGTTTATCAGTGCGACAGGAAAAACGTGGTCTATCACTCCAGGAGATAGGGTGAAGTTGGGGTGGGAACAGTGCTGCATCACTCAAAACCGTGAATACACACTGAGAACGAGGGTTTTCATGAAAAATAATCTCCAACCAGTGTGTTGCCATAGATACGGACTGTCATGGATCTGAAAACACACCAAAGACCGATGGGCCACGAAAGAAATCTCTGTAGTAAGTTGAATAGTTGATGGTGTGTGTGGTTTTGTAAGACGGAGAAGGTATTTGAAGAGTGAGTCGTATTATCCAGCTATATATTCTGTAGTACATGACTGAAATATTAACTGAAGTTTACCTAGGAATAGATCTATAGATCTGTATGCTACGACACGATATCTGTGCGTAAGCGTATAAGTTTGGTTTGGACAGCTTTTACCCCTAGGGTTAATCCTATACCTTGTCTATTTAAAATGGGAGCCTCGAAAGCACTTTCCTTCCACATCCCCTCATGTGATTTTCTTCGAAACGCCTTGAGCGTGTTTTTTGTGTGTGTCCCATCCTTCTTGGGTTTGAACTGTTCGGATAGTTAACCTCACAACAGAACCTCAAACGCGTTAGGTTTAGAAAAGCGATGCTCCCCCCGTTCCCTAGAAAACTAAGCGAAGGGGGAAGAAAATACTTTCGAGGCTCGTATTCTGGATAGACAAGGTATAGTCGATGGCCTGTCCTGATACTTTTTTAACTTAATGACATTGCAAAAATCCTAAATCTTCCTTTTCTGTAGTCCTAAAACTCGGTCTTCTGGATGTGTGCAAAGTTAGTTAAACATCCTTTTTTTTATTAGTGTACATAGTTTCCATAAAATTTATTTATCTCTTTAAAAGCTCGCTACCTTTTGTAATGTCACCGGGCCAGCAAATAGGATTTTACCTGCATGAAAGCTACTTTCAAATATTCGTTACATGGGAACGGCGATCAAGAGACGGTGTTACGCTGGCACCTAATGCAAACTTACAGCGATGTCTTACTCAGTGTCGAGTTATTTTACTACATAGATTCAATAAGCAAGTACTACCAAACAGAACTGGTCCGTTTACAGGCAGATGTTAACTAAAGATCTCAATTATAAAAAAATTACAAGTAAATACCTAAAGAGAAACAAAGTATCTATACTATAAGCATGTAATTTAATGAGTAAACCAATTAAAGTGATTCAACATAACAACAAATAAATGCAGCAAAACAATCTAAACTCTGCACAGAAAAAAAAAACAATTCCTGATTTTTCACTTGATTGCAAAACTCACATTACTGTCCTCAGAAAGAACCATTGCCATATCAAAGTAACTTAATATTTCTATTAACTAACAAAGTAATCCCTCGGTTACGTGCACTTAGGGGAATTGGTAGGGGAAAATAAAGGGATTTTCTTACTTCCTTTAATTAAGGACCCTAATATGGGCGAGTTTTCACAACTTTTAATTACGGGTCTGCCCGGACTGTCACGTCAGTATAATTGTTTAATGAGAAGCCACAGTGCCCGGAAATTGCCCTGATATATAAGGGTGTTCGACCGATGGGATGTTAATCATGAAAACCATTTGGTATTTTTAATCGCTATGCAACGTTAAAAAAAAACAGTCAGTTTTTTAATCTTTTAAAAATAATACGCCGAAAAACGCAGTGATTCCAACACACTCTTAGCTTGATAAACCTAAAGTTAAATGATTTATAAGAACTTCTAACCTCTGATATAACATTATATTTAGTTCTTAATAAATTAACAATTGATACTAGTGGATTGTTTGGTTGGTAGCGACACATGTATATTCAGGTTTGTGTGATTGGTCAGAGACCTGCCTATAAACCTTCGTCAAGTAAGACAGACACAACACGCACACATAAGAGATAGATTCTGCCATCTATTGCCACATCCGTAATTTAGACATGTCCTTGAAGGAGAGAGAAAGTCTCCAGGGACTTGTACCTGTGGGACACTGCACCATGACCACCCACAGGACTTCATCCCCCATCAGACCCACAGATTTAACGAGCACGTGCTCCACATATACTCGGTGGGTCTTCGGTGGTATCGGGACTCGATCGCTGGACCTTCCGATTCCGAGAAGTAACCACTAGGCTATCCATGAGTCCTGATACTACGGGAATATTTCAATTATTTTGGATATTTAAATTTTTTTGGAAGTGTTAGTGCTGCTAGTAAAAATTCCTAAAGAATAAACAGCTGGAACGGCCACGCTACGCGTGACGTCACAGTTACTTCACACTTCGTCTTCTATCGGCATTCTTCACGTTGTGAGTGGCAACAGTTCCAGTGGTATTGTTGTCATTTTATGTCCTTTTGGAATTACATTAGATTTGAACAATGCAATATTTCCTTTTATAAAACTGAAACTAACGTTGGTGTGCAAACTTTTCTTTCTTTGGAACTAAAGCTTTTCTCTGTTTTTGAATTACGCTTATTTGCAGTCCCATAATTTTGTTAAAATTTTCCACACATAAGACAAAATGTCATCGAATCCCAAGTTTTCCAATACCATTAATGTTTTAATAATCCTTTGCATACTTGAATTTTAATCGAATTAAAATTTAAAGTGTATTAAATAGTAGAAATAAAAACAATTTGCACGCAAAGAACTCTAAAATAGAAAAAGAGCAGAAGAAAAAAATCGCTCATTTTTAAGGTAACATCGATACAACTCTTGAAATTCCCATGAAAGCAAAAATGAAAACGGAGGAGTTGCATCACCTGAAACAAAATTAATTTTAAGCAATCGTTAAAAACTTATTTTCCTCTTTTAACCCAATTATAACCATTATGACCAATAAATAGTTCTCCAGTTACCTATTAAATATTTAGTTTAGAACGACATCGCAGCTGTTCTTTAACTTTAACTTATATTTTCCGCAATCTACGACTGTTCGTTGTCAAGTTGTTATGTCGTTTAATTTAAATAAGAAATTTTTGGGAATGTCTGGAAGATACGAGTTCCCCTAAAGAATTGAAAGATTTTCACATAACGTCAGAAATTTGATAAAGTTCTAGTTTAATTTTGGGGCAATTAATTTTAGTAAGAATTGTTTATTACTTGAGAGAAGATTTGAAAAATTCCAGAGACGATTAGAACATTTCCATTTCAGATACTGTTGAAAATTCCATTTTGGATGATTTAAAAAAAAATATTATCTTTAAAGTTATTATTTTGAAGCAATTTATTGTACAAAAAGATTTCGTTAAAGTTAATTTGGTGTTTATATTCTCAAATATGGTTTTATGGAAACAAATGTACTTGGAAGTTGCTGTGTATAATGATCAAAATAGATTTTTCTAAGTTTTGTCCGAACCAAAAAAAAGTGAAGAAGCTTTGAGAGAATTAAAATCAACAACTTTCTTGTAATTTTAATACACGCAGAAAATGATAAATGACAAAGCATGAACAGGCGGTTGTACAAAAGGTAGAAAGATAGGTCTCCGGTGTCATATCTTTCAAAATAATTTTTTTTTTTTTGAAAATCGGACGTTTAGAAAGGAAGTTGAAAAGTAGATGGAAGAATGGACAAATAGGTTGAAGGAGAGGCTGATGACAAAAAGTGTAGTAGAAAGGTCTCATGTTTCATACTGATGAAATAGGATATTCTAGTCCGCTACTTTTAGCAATGAAGGGCCCGAACTCTAAATAATCACTTGAAAATATTCAAACTCATCTTCTTAAAATATTCAAAACTCACTAAAAATGACAACTTTATTCTCAAACACATTTTAACAACTGACAGGTTACAAGATATAACATTTTTTACAACTTTCATTTTAAGCAATGCCAAAAACTAAAACATTAAAACAGTAGGTAGGAGAGCGTTAGTGAACTTGATCTACCTATTTTTCTAGGCTTTAACGCAACACATACCTTTCAAACAAAAATTTTTTTTTGAAATATAATCATAAGAATATGTATTGGCACGCTTTAGATGTCATTCTGTCTGTCCGTCAGAATTCTTTTTCTAAAACCATTTCAATCCATTGGATCTGAAGTATTTTTGGTTGAAAAGGTAACACATCAGAGACGAATTTTTTAAATATATTTTTAATCGGTCTGTTAGAACATCTTTTGATAAGAACTTCAGTTAATATTTAAGTAGGGTTAGGTTAAGGTTATTTTAGTTCTTTTAAAACTTCTTGCTATATTCTTTCGAATTCAAAAAAGAGAGTTAAAATTATTTGAAAAATTCATTTCGCACACTCTTGCCATATTGTGACATAATTTTTAAAAACTAAGCCATAAATTAGCACCCGTAAGTTGTAAACCGATATTTTTGTAACTCTACAACCTAGAACTTCACGAAAATTCTCATAAAAACATCAGAGATTGCCTTCAAAGAGCAACTGCCTTTTGTTAAGAATGAATAAACGTAGTTACGTATAATGTCATTCTTTATATAGTTAGGTATATCATACACAAACATGACGTTGTGTATTCTTATAATACGTAAACCGAATCAATCTTGGTCAGAATCCTTTCTTTGGCTCTTCAGGGCAAGTTTCCTGAGAATTAATGTGGAAATTGATTGATGATTATTGCTTGGTAATTGAGACGCAAGTTTTATGTGGAAAAGGAAAAAGCTTTTCTATTAGTACAAACAAAAGTTTAGATGTAAGGAAATGGGTTAATGTCCTGGATAATGGATTTGATCAGGACAACTATGGTTTTTTTTTTCAAAAGTAGTTTAGTCTATGATATGTATTAGACAAAAATAATTAAAATACATTATAATAACGCTTTTAGTCATAGTTAAATTTTTCTTCAAAATTAAACTTTGTTGTGATATTTTGAAGGAAAATTCAACTATGACTGTTTATTGTTTTACAAGTATTGGAAAAATCAGTACATTAGAAACATTTCTTAAATTAACGGCATTTTTAAAATATGTATATAGTGCTTAAAGAAAAGTTTTTTAAACATTAGCTAAGTTAATTTTTCTAGTTTATAGTTTTTTATTGTTTATTAAAATTTCGCTGGTTTTTCGCTGTCTTTTTTCTTTACAAGCACATCATAATAACTTTAAACATATCACAATAATTTTTTCAGCCATAGTTTAATTTTTCTTCAACTAAAACAAAGATTGTGAAAAATAGTATTCGGCCTTTCTTAAAGTAAGTTATATAAGCTTGGCATAATATGTTTTCTAAAACGTTAGTTATATTTTTCTAGTTCTTAGCTTTGCATTATTTATTCTAAATTCCCATCGCGAAAAACAACAAGACTTCAAACAAGAAACTAATTGTCAGAAGTGACGAAATTCGCCATGACGATTAAAATATTATCTAGATTGAGATTTTTTCCAGAGAATGCATGCCGCCAAGAGTGTCATAACTCTGTTTACTTATGCGGAGCTTATCCTCTTGTGACCTGGCGTCCTCATTTTGGAACATTTTTTAAAACCTTCCCACAAACTATTAACAAGTTAATTAGTTCCGAAATTGACCTGGTTCGATAGAAGAAGATACAAATATCAGTTTTCAGCCTTTGATTGCAGGTGTCAGTCATTTATTTCTATAAAAAAAAATAAGTATTCGAGGGTCAATGCGATATTAGAGTTCCTATTTAAAAAAAAAATTTCAATCTTTTCAAATGGTTGTTTTAGTAGGTAATTAAAAAAATTTGCATAAAAAACAATGTTTAAAAATATATCAACTGCAAATAAGTGATACGGCCTTTTTTTGTTGCATTTATAGCACAAAAAATGTGTATTTTTAGAGTTTAAGGCGTGCTCCTAAGTAACTATCAAACATAATTTTTTTTTAAAAAGTTATTTGCAACACATACTTTTTAACATATATTTGTATGAAAAGTATGTTTATATAAGAATATACGTATAGGATTATGTTCTGGTCTTAAGAGGTTATATCCAGGTACTCCAATAGTCGCACTAAAGCACTCTAACTACCATCCACAGCAACATACATCTTCTCCCTTGCGTCAATCCTACATCCGGTTCAATCCGGTTGCATCCAGCGTGCATGCAATTACACCCTCATTCCAAAATCCCGCGATTCTAATTCGCAACTAAATGGTGCAAATCGCCGGGATTGCGATCGAATTAGTGTCCGTCTGACACGGGGAAATCCCTCGCATGTCCGTCTGTCCGTTGTGCTGTTTGTAGCAATCAAGGGTTCCGTATTGGCTCGGAATAGTTTAGGGAATGTAGAGAAACGGCCATAATTCGTATTTAGTATGTTTGTGGAATGGGCTGAGCGTGAAATGTATTGCCCTTCTAATTGACCAATAAATGTGTGCAGTTGTGTTCGGGGGAGGGGGGGGGGAAGAATTTAACAAGGATTGATGAAACCAGTTTTAAGGGTTTAATTGTTAGGAAAGGCAGGGACTAATTACTATATTCAGGCCCAAATAATAAAAATAGATAAAGTATAAGAATAAGGTAAAGTTTATATAAGCTCTAATGATTGCATCTATTTTGTTTGATATTTTTAAGAAGACCATTAAAAGCAGATTTTTCTCTATTTTCTCTATAGCCTTCTGAAAGGTACTAAAATGCACTGTAAAATATTCTGTAAAATTACAGCACATTTTGCTGGGTTTTTTTTTACATCACAGTGATATAATGCTTGCTTTTCCGCAGAGTTATTTTTTTTTATATAGAATTTAACTAGGATTGATGAAACCAGTTTTAATGGGTTTAAATGTTGGAGAGGCAGGGACTAATTGTTAACAAAATCTACATAGAAAAGTACTCGATAAAGGTTATACACACTTGTATAAGTTTATCTATTTTACTTATACTTCGATGATCACAACACATAGATTTTCCGATATCCTTCTAAATGGTACGTAAAAGTTATTAAATTTTTCCCTAACTGAAGAAAAATGCTAGGAGGTGTGTAACAATGCATGACTTTTAATTATAATTCAATAAATCAATACATTTAAAGGTCTTGTTAGGTAACAGATCTCCATACAGTTCCTATGGGGAAACTTCGGCCCCTGGTTTCAAATAAAGTATTCGACACGTACTCACGAAAACTTATCATAAAATAAAGAAATTATTTTGCCATTAAAATAATAAGTAAGCGTAATTTTAAAGATATTAATTAGTTATACCTAATTAAAACAAAATTTATTTTGTTTGCTATTTCTTACATTTATATGCAAAAGAATGTTTCTAAAACCAATGTTCATTTTATCCCATATTTCACCAATGGCGAATCAAAATATCGTATACATCTTTTAATGACCATAATAAAATACTGATTAATTGCAATCAAGAACATGGTACATTTTACTTTTATTCGTTCAAAAGGCATCGAAACACTTATTTGTACCAATTTGATTTAATTTGGAGCCAATCTTCGATGCTAATTCTCCCCACATCGATGAATTCATCCTATTCATTTCTTCCTACCACTTACCGTCATTGTTCCATAAATACCAAACGACAATTTACGACTGTCACTTTTAAAAAACCACGCTTAACTGCCAACCCACACGCATAATGTAAAACTACCATAGAGATAAGAAGAAGATAGAGATGCTTAGCGTGAAATAAAGTGAAGTTTGTCAGAAAGTCGCCAAGTAACGCTAGTAACCCAAACAGCCACTCGCTCAGTTTAATAGAAAACACATAATTTTATTCTTTTAACACTTTCACTACGCATGATTTTTGTTTCCGCGTAATGTGTGATATGAATATCATTATCTAATTCTTATTGTTGGCTAACTGGGTCGTTTTAGAGGTAAAAGGGTTAAAGGCGTTGATAGAAAATCGAAAACTGACTGATAGATAGATTTTAAATTTTTTATTTGTCTCTTTTTATGCTATATCAGGTTTTCTTAATTGAATTCTATTTATATTTCCGAATTTAATTTAATTGATGTTTACAAATGGTAAAAAATAAAGATATTAAGGATGATTTAATTGTAAATAATATGTTTGTGAATTTCACTTCATATTTCATATAACTCATAGTTGTTCCCGGTCGTAGGCTGTAGCACGATACGATACCTACGTTACGATGTCTAAATTTACACAAGATAGCTGTAATCTCCTTTCTATGTCAGAAAAATGTATTGTAATTATAGTTTTTAACAGAGATTCAGAAATCGCCAAGTCGAAGCAGTAAGCTCTTACAAACTCCATTTTAGAATAACACCAAATACACTGCTCACAACAATTAGGAGAGCGCATGGTTTACACTCTTTCAACCCCAAAGTTTCCATTTGGAATCATGAGCTTGTAATTTTTTTCTCACTAAGTTGAGCTTGCACTAATTTATCGTTAGATGGAAGAATAATGTATTTTGAGGATGTAAATAATGTTTGTTTTAATCAAATAAAAATATGAAAACATTGTAAAATAAAATTTACTCCCAAAATTTTTTTACGAAATAAATTGACCCTTAATTCCTCACTCTTGCATTCTCAGATGTTTAAAAATTCATTTTACCTCTTTTTTGCAAATAAAAATTTTAAAAATGTATTGTTATAATTTATCCTTAATTTTTGACTCCAATTTCCCCCCTTAAATTTTACTTAAAAAAAAATAATATTTTCCACTTGTTTTTTACCATTTCATTCAGGATGCATAAGGAATCTTTTTCACAAATTTTAGATTTTTAGAATGAAAAACCTAGCGCTGAAACTGAATGTGTTAACTAAAGTACGCAAAGTGCTCCTCTAATTGTTTTGAGCAGTGTAGTTCGCCGAGAGCGTTCATTTGGGCTTACTACAAGGCGATAGACAACTTCTTTTGGCAAGCCCGTTTTTGTATTCGTTTTTACCAGGCGGCATCTACATCTTCTTCATTCATGACTCAATGAAACCCACTGTTTCGAGGCTACACTCACGCATCGTGCGTAAATCATTTTGGTCCGTATGTCCGTCCGTAGCGCCGCTTTTATATTAGCCATAAATAACCGTATTTGCGTCGGCCATGACACCTATAAAAATGGCGGCGCCATTTTCTGGAAGTTTGCGAACAACACTAAATCATTGTCGTATTTGAATAACTGTTGACCGGTCTTCCGTAGGTCTGGGTTTCACAAATAGGTTTCAGGATGAAATTTATTTTTTGGTAGTTCTATTTTGAAATTTTGTCGGTAGGTTTGTCGGCTCAGTGGTTTTAAGGTTAAAAACAGATTTGTGCGATAATCTATTTTCTTTATTTTCATTTATATACTATATAGTGATGCAGTGTTTTGTGATGGTATCGAAAATCCGAATAGGTTTGGTTTTGAATTATCGTCGCACTAGAGCTACACGAGGGCTATTGGCGACGGGCGTCGTATTTTAGAACCACAGTCAGGTGACGTAAAAATCCGAATAGGAGATTTTAAGTATTCCATATGTTTTGGTAGATGCTTATTCTGAAAAAGTATTTCTTAAAACAATATTCCATCAGTTATTCTTGTCTGAAACAGCTTGAACTTTTTCTAGTAATCTGTAGTCGGACATCATACTAACGTTTTTGAAAAATCACGCATATGCAAAGTGTAGCTGCCATAGAACGTTTTAGTTTGTAAAGCTATTAAAATGTTAAATTTATTACCTTATAGGGGTACACAATTGCCTCTAAATGTATTAGTTTATTGACGGGTAATCGAAAATCTTGTACCGTCACACACTCGAAGTTTTTTTTATATATATAGCGGTACTTATGAGTATAAACCTCCCGAAGTTTACACCCGTCTATGAACTACAAGTTCTTTAAATACATACAAAACTAAGTAAAGTTTAAATTAAAATTAAGATATAGAATTTATAAAGTTTCAAGTAATAAAAGGGGACATTTTCAAGCAATTCAAGCATATCTATAGGTTTTGAGACCCTTTTCACCTCACTAAAGCGTTAAACACAATATAAACATAAACCATTCCAATCCTAGGCAAAGACCATATTTCCATTGGTCCTTTCACGACAACTCAAACCAAATAGAGCGAAAAATACCTTTTTATTCCTCCCCAGATAATCGTTTAGTAAAACCATGCTGCCATTTACCTTTGCGGCCCTATCACTCCCTCATGGGACCTTCGGCTATCTATGGTGCTCTCTGAGGGGCGTTGCCCGTATTCTCTTTGTTGTGGATGATAAAGGTTCGAATAGCTTTGCTAAAAACATGGAGACTGGACACTGTATGAATTTGTGGGCAAAGTTCTTGAGTATATTAGAGTTATACGAGAGGTATAGCATCAAAAGTCACTAAATCCAAAAAATAAAAATATTGGAAATCGCAAAAAACTGCTATTAATACCTTAATATTGTATAGAGTAGAGGTGAATACATGTAATTTTTGTACAAATGTACATGTATGCACTACATGGTCAACATGGTAGGTAGAGCAAAAAATTTGCCAACGTCAAATAAGAACTGCCGGGACTCACTACGCATTATTACAAGTCAAAATTTAGTGACTCTATAGGCGCGTTTACATGAACAATCGAATCCATGGATTGAAAAGCAAACTCAAAATTTTTTCCCTCTTGGGGATTTTCTCCAAGACAGAACCATAATTGCAGGGTCCATTGGTTTTTTTTTTTCAAACCCTCCAATGAGGGAGAGTTCGATGTTTCATACCGTGGATTCGGCTACAGACTATCATTTGGGTTAGAAATCCTGCTCGGCCTCTTTTTCCCTAATGGCATTCCATGGATTCGATGGCTCATGTAAACGCGCCTTAAGTAGAATTGGTATGTCGAGCGAAATATTTGCCGACGCCAAATTTAAGGACTGCCGTTACTCATTACGCATTATTACAAGTCAACATTTAGTGACTCTATTATGCACTGAAACCAAGTACTAGCAGTCCCAGTACAAAGTTCGTCCAAGGCAATAAAACTCCTCCACTCCCAAGCCCTGTCCAAAAAGGTCAACAAAGAGCCCCATCTTTTCCAATCATCTCTTCTCCTCTCGACACTAAACTTTGAAGGAAGCATCTCTCTTTCTGGAAATATGCCGCCTCATTTATTGCGGGCTTCAAACGACTTTCCTCTCGCTCTGCTGTTATGAGGGATTTTCCCTAATAAAACTGGGACAGAACTGGTGGTCGATCCTACTGTGGAGTTGTAAGGGAAGCATGTGATTTGAATGGGGTGAAATGTCGTCTAAGTACGCATTGTTGTTATCGTGTCCATGATATAGTCTGGCTGCCATAAGTTGGAAACCAAAATATCTTAATTGTGGAAGATCCCACTTTGATTTAAGGTTCCCGAGCTTCCTTGGCTAATATGTCAGCACACTCGTTGCCCTCGAGACCCACATGAAGTACGCATTAGTAGTGTTAATTTCAGTAACTATAACACTCCCCACAGCAAGTAGGGGAGCGCATGGTTTATACCTTTTCACTTTGTTACTGCCGTTTACCCTACATAAACTGCTCAAAACTATCAGGTGAACACTTTGCGTACTTTTATTACCTTACAGTCTCAACTTTTTATATTTTTTTCAAAAAATGCTCATGATTCCATTTGGAATCAGCAGCTTGCAATTCCTTTTTCTGAATAAGTTAAGCTCGCATTTATGTATCGTTAGAGGGAATAATCATCTCTTTTGATGAATTAAATAGTGTTTGTTTTAAAATATGAAAAACATGGTAAAATTAAATTCACTCTGAAAGAAGTTTAGCAAATAATTCGACATTAAATTCTTGATGCATGCATTTTTTAGATGTCTAAAAATTGATTTAAGTATTTTTTACAAATAAAATGTTGCAAAAAGTATTGTTATAATTTATTCAAAAGTCGTAATTACAATTTCCCCCCTTAAATTTTCTTCAAAAAGATTTCCCCCTGTTTTTTACCATTTCTTTCTGAATGAATAATGAATCTATTTCACTAATTTAAGATTTTTTGAATAAAATATAAAAAGTTGAGACTGTAAGGTAATAAAAGTACGCAAAGTGTTCCCCTGATAGTTTTGAGCAGTGTATATAGGGTAAACGGCAGTAACAAAAGTAGTATTAACTGCAGCAGCTAAGGAGGTGCTAACTGCAGTAACAAAAGTAGTATTAACTGCAGCAACTAAAGAGGTGCTAACTGCAGTAAATAAATAATACTAACTGCAGTAAATAAAATAGCGCTAAATGCAGTAACTAAAGTAAACGTTAAATGCAGCAAAGTAGTGTTAGATATGTAACAACTGAAGCAGTGCTAAGTGCAGTAACTAAAGTAGTGTGAACTTAGTAATTGATAATGCATGGCTGTATTACTTATTAACGACAACTAAGTAATACAGCCTTTTTAGTTGCATTTATAGCACAAAAAATGTGTATTTTTAGAGTTTAAGGCGTGTCCCTTAGTAATTATTAAACATTTTTTTAAAATTTCTTTGAAAAACATGCTTTTTAGCATATATTGTTGAAAAGTATGTTTAGGTTTAGAAGGTACGTGTAGGATTTTGCTGATGTTATACTGACTTTTTCCCAAAGCAGCAAGGTGGAATTCACGGAAGCTTCGGTTACGATGCTTACAAAATTCAAACTTTAAGCTTAAATAAATCATAAAAAAAAGTATTTTCGGAACATATAGGATAAGACGTACATTTAACTCTTTAATCATTCAAATACATTAAAACTTACAGTGGGTTTAACATTTAACCACACGTGCCCTGGCAAATATCACTGGATCGAAGTCTTTATAGGAAGAGTGTTTATTGCGTATGGGGATGCGTTTTACTGCTCGAGCTGTTGGTTCGAAAGAGTTTTGTGACCACTCTTACGAGGTTTATTTAGTTTTCTTGTTCTGATGGAAATTTGGTTTTAGTGATAGGAAAAATTATTTTCTATAGTCTAAAAAGAAATTGTGATGGGCGAATTCTTAGCCCGCTTGTGAGTCGATGTAAAAATCAACAATGCAATTACGTCCGTCAATGTTAACCAATGTTTAACGTTAGCCAGAAACAATATTTTGAAACTCTGGATCTAGTTAGAATCTCAGAGCTCTAAATATTTTTTTCTGGTCTGGTGAACATATTTTTTTCCGGCAAGTAAAAATATTTAAAAACTGGCTAGAGAAAACGGAGATTTCAAATTAGGTTGGTCTCAGTTTTTATAGGAAATAGAGGCTTTAAAGCCCAAGTTCTATTGTTCAATAAATTTTTAATGCTTTAGACTTATATAAATGCCGGACATATTTAATGAAATTTTTAAAATGTTATTATTTTTTAAATGTGGATTTTATTTTAAAAACACAGTTTTCATTGTTACTGAATAATGATTCTTCCCATACATCTTAGAGGTAGGAAGGAGAATAGAGAAGTCCTTGTACATGAGCAGCAGCGCACAAATCAAGCGGGCTAGAGCGTTGCATCTTAGGATACCTCGGTGCCAGTATGTTATGCGCAGTAGCTGAAAAAACTCGACAGCCCTGCTTCAAATCCTCAACTGGAGAACCTATCTACACCTGCTTCTTACCTCTAAGACTTATATATATTCTTTAAAATTTAAAACTACATGCTCTATCTATTATACAATTAGGTATGTTCGAAAAGTTGGGTAATTAGTCTCAAAATTAAAAAAACACGCCTTTTAGGATCTTGCACTCACGCAGACGCAGTGACATTCTCTAGATGACATTTCTGTCTCTGCGTGAGCGTGAGTGAATTGGCAAGTTTTCAAATGTGATGTTTGGTGATAGGATATGCATTGAAAATTGTCTGTTCTAGCTGTTCACATGCAAAATATATTTCTTTCAATATCATAATCCCACCCCTTTCAAACACCAGCAAAAAAACCCAACAACTTATAAGACATATTTTTAGATAACCCGAAACAAATTTGACACAGCATCTATATAAATACACGAAAAAATAGTAAAAACCCTACAAAAACATACCCGTTCCAAAACCTGCCAGCGACCAAAAAATCCCTCACAAAGCATCATACCATTCCCTTTCCCCATCCATAAATCGAGGAAAGGAAGGGGGGAAAAAATCTTACGCCAAACGGTTATCGACAAAACAGCCCCAAGAATCATTTTCTTTTCACAACAGTTTCTCGGGTCTTCCCTCATTCTCACATAGATATGCATATACGGAGTTTATACGAGTTTTATCAGGGCTGTTTCGGATTGTAAAGCAGCCGCTGGGAGGGGAGTATTGCTGTGGAGGCATGGAGTTAAGAGGAAGGTAGAGATGCTACCGGGCGGAAACCGATACAAATAAAGGTTTGACTAGTGAAGTCATTGATTGCTGTGTAGTAAGCCCAAACTTACGCTCTACACTCCTTGCCATCCTAAGTTGGGTAAATAAAAATATGTCATGGAGAAGATCCTTTCGCAGATGTAAAGAGTTCCATAAATTATTTGTGAATGCATCCAGAAAACATGTTTAAAACATTAATTTCGCTTAAGGTATAACATATTTGAATATTATTTTAGAAAATTTGGCAATTTTATCAGAATGAAAAGTGTATTTTGGTTAAATTGCATTCAGATCATTTTGTAGCTGAAGAATTTGGCGAAATTCTACAGGGGAGCTACCAAATCGACTTGGCGAATTTTTAATCTCCAATATGCAGAAGGGGGTTCGAGCATCGCCAAATAATTGCCGACATCTAAACGGCCAGTGCAGCCAAAAAATGCCCGACGAATAATACCCCATGTAGAGGGAGTGCAAGCTAAATATGCCCCTAAGTCCCGATGCGATGTCACCCTTAAAAATCGAGTTGGGTGCCTGTCTCGTGTGTCGGCTCGTCACTTGACTTTGGTTTTAAATTACAATGCGTCTCTAATAGACATCGTGTAGTACTAGTATGACGATAATTCCAACTAGCCTAGCCATTTTTCTTACCTGTGAAGGAAATACTACCATCTTGTATAAATTGAGTTCTCGTGCTACACCCTACAACTGTGTAAACAGTCGGTTTTTGATTTTTCATTAAAACTCTTTAAATTTTTAACTTCTAAAATAACGCTGGTGACCGTATTAGTAAGAATTCGATAATGCTATTCCTATAACAAGTTACGAGGCAACAAAGTGCTTATGGATCGAATACCTTAAAGAATAAAATTATGCGTTTCAGCATGAACTAACATTAAGTGAGAGATCTGTTTGGGCTTACTAAGGTTGCTTGGCGACGGCTTCACTTTGTTCCTCGCCAAGCACCTCCATCTTCTTCTGTGGAGGTCTAGGCGGGCGATGTATACTTATCGTGCCAATTTTGGCTGACATCCATGCATTTTTATGTGGCACTTTTGGTGTGTTGGCCAGAGATTTGATGTCTATTGAACGTCGTATGTAAAAGGGAATAATGAAACGGCGTGTTTTTGATTTGGTTTTTTGGATTTAGGAATGTGAAATGGTGATAAATGTTTATTTTGAATAATAACTATGGTTATTTTATTCAGGGCATGTAGCATGGAAGTGAGTAATAAATTTCATGACAAAATTCAATGCTGTTTTAATTCGTTTTCTTTCTAATCATCTTTATAATGCATGTAACCTTAATAGTTAGAGAAATTTAATATTCGATATGAATGGAACTTTACTTATAACCATGGCTTTTATATATCTCTTTGCAAGTATTTAAATTTTGCTTTCTTATTTATTTGTAAGAGTTTTGTTGAATTATCCTCGCACTAGAGCTACGCGCGGGTGTCGTAAATTAGGACCAAAGTCAAATGATGATCCAACACCCGAGTAAGCACTCAACGCAACTCTTAAGAGTGAGAACAGGATTTTGGAGCATATGTAACGTACACTTCCTCGACGCGAAGTATTTTTTTAACTGCGCAGATCGTTTGAATCTTTCGCATGCTAAGGCAAGCGCCTTACCGATTGAACTCCGAAAAGCTACCTTATTTATATTTGCAAAAGAATGTATAGCGAGTGAAAACAGATGGAATAAGTAGTTTTCTATCAATACAGTAGCATTTTGCTCCATGTACAGCAATAATCCAGTAAGAATTAAGTACTTAAAAATCAACTTAACTTATACATACTACCTTGATCAAAAAGTTCCCGGAATAGCCACCGTGAAGCGCTCCTATCGTTTTGATTTGAGTTTTGTTTTTTAATTAAGTTTGTACATCTGTTGTTGATATTCCCTCCAAATTTTAGCGTCATTGCTTGACATTTGCAAAAGTTACGTCGCCAAGAGTGCATCTATCTCTGTGTGTGTCTTCGATTTTTTTACAGTTTTAGAAATGGACTAAATTTGCAACAATGAACTCGAGTAAAATTTTGCGGACGGATTCATAGGCCAGTTCAAGTCCTCCGCTATCCCCCTGAAGGTTCATTTGCGGTTCATTTTTGTTATTTTATCAATGTTTTCATCAGTTTACAATGTCTATGGTCTGCCACTGCGTTCATCACCTTCTATGGACTCACGAACTTGTATCAAATTTTGCGTAAAAATGGATTTAAATGCGCGCGAAAGTGGAAAATGTTATAAAAGTGTTTCCGCAACGATTCTTTGAAGAAACCGTCGTTTACCAGTTACACGAGCGGTTTAAGAGTGGTCGGGAGTCGATCGAAAATGATGAATGCAGTAGCGAACCATCGAGATCGAAAGCCGATGAAACATTAATAAAATAAAAGGTCAATAACCGCAAAAAAGGTTGGTTAATAACCGTAAATTAACCATCAGAGAAATAGAAGAAGATAGAATATTTCCTATGGATCCTTCCGTAAAATGTGATACAAGTTCTTGTTGCAAATTTAAATCCATTTCTAAAAAATCGAAGACACACACAGCGATAGATGCGCTCTTGGCTACGTAACTTTTGCAAATGTCAAGCTATGACGTTAAGATTTGGAGGGAATATCAACAACAGATGTACCAACTTAATAAAAAAAACCAAAATCGAAACGATAGGAGCGCTTCACGATGGTTATTCCGGGAACTTTTTGATCAAGGTAGTATACTGTTTGTGTGTGCGTGTGTGTGTGTTTGGTTTCATTTATGTTATAGGTTAGGTTTGAATTATCGCCGCACTAGAGCTACACGAGGGCTATTGGCGACAAGCGTCGTATTTTAGAATTGCAGTCCATTTATGTTATGAAATGAGGGTTTCAAACACTTTAAATAAAATAATTTCAAAGTGACGCATAATACAGATACTGTTTGAGAAAGTTTTTTTTTTAAATACTCTCACTATTGTAATCTTCCTGTCTTATAGTTGAAATAAAATTATCTTTGCATTGCTATCACATACAAGTAGAGTAATTTAGAAAAAAAACTAGCGACTTTAGGTGTTAAAAAATATCATGAACAGAAATATTTTAAATATGTAATTATTTTTATGTACAACTGAAGGAAAATCAACCTTACTTTACGGTAAAAGGGTTAAATATAAACTCTAAATACCATTCAGAACTTAATACCATAAGAAAAGCTTTTTAAACAAATTCCTTTTATAGGCTAAATAAATTAATTTCAGTCAGATAAACCTCGAAAAAACGGCTATAAATAACTGCCATTATAAAACAAATTTACGTAATCCATAAGAAAAAGCCCATAAAAAAGTAATTTACGAAATTGTGGAAGGGCCTAAGAAATAGCCCTAAAAATATTTCGAAAGAAGCACTTTATAGAATTATAAAAATATAAATACCAAAATATATTGGTCGCCAAAGTGGCTTCTTAAACTACCATAAATTCAAATGAGCGCGCTTTCCGAAACTTGAGTAACTGTTTAGAGGGAGAATCTAGTGCTTTTCAGGATATTATAAATGACCGGTTTTAACAATGGATGGTGGCAAAATTGGTTTTCTGTCATAACTCTATTTTTCAAGTGGCGCCCGAAACTCCACACAGAACGCTTTCTTTTCTTATTCCAAGAGGGTTATTTATTCGAAGCTGCCGTTTTAGAAGAGATAGCTTATTTTTCGACGTACATTGAGTTGCGGAAATGAGGAACTGGGCGGTCATTTTTCACCAGTTACTTTTCAGTGATTGGGAAGCTTCTCTGTTGAAAATTTCGTGCAAGGTTTCATTTTTTAAAAAAGGCTTCTAGTAGCGGTAACGGCTGGGAGGTGAAATGTTTCGTCATAATTTTGGAATTCGGTTCGACTATTTTTCAGGTTTTGGTTTCCGAAACCTGAAAAATAGTTTAAGCAGTGAATAAAGTGAACAGAAAAATAAACATTATACTAGTTTATAAGTCTGTAATGTGGTAGACTTGTTAGCGTAAATCTCTTTTTTTAGTAGAAAAACACCGTTCAAAATAAATAAATTATATTTAAATTAAAAAATGCCTAAATAGCATTGTTCATTATATTTGAAATCACTATGCCAAATTTGGAAAAGATTAAAGTAATAGTAAAAATTTTAGAATTTGGGGGAATTTTGGGTATTCGCCTACCATAATCTGATTGATAGTCCCAGACCTGTTAAATGCGGCACTAGTGCGACGTGAATTCAAACAACCTATCTTGCAATTCTTTGGGTTTAACTCGCTAATTGCTATTTTCCAGATTCAGGACACCAGGAAGAAGTTGTATCTTTCCCAATATGAAAATCTGGAAATTGGTTCACGTGTCACAGAAATTCAGAAGGTAGTTAAAATTCTTATACTGCAGGGTTTAATCCAGAGTTGGCATCTCTGTTGCACATACTGACAAAAATATAATCAACATTTAACCTCTTAAGAGCCGAGTAAAATCCTACACGTATATTCTTAAAACATACTTTTCATACAAATATATGCTAAAAAGTGTGTTTTGCAAAGTAATTAAAAAACTATGTTTAATAGTTACTTAGGGACACCTCCTAAACTCTAAACATATTTTTTTGTGCTATTAATTCAACAAAAAAGGCCGAATTACTTATTTGTAGTCAACAGATTATTTTAACATTTTTTTAATGCAAAATGTTTTTAAAATTAACTAATGAAAGAACTTTTTGAAAAGTTAAAAAAAATGTAAATATTTTTTTAAGAACTTTAACTTCGTATTGACCCTCGTTAAACTTCATTTTTTATAGAAATAAATTATTGATGCAAGTAATCAAAGTCTGAAAACTGATATTTGGATTTTTTTTTTGTATCGGTCCAGGTCAATTTCGGAACTAATTGTGGTAAATTGTTTGTGGGTAGGTTTTAAAAACTGTCTCCAAATGGGGAAGCCAGGTCGCAAGAGGTTAATCGAAACCTTTAAAATATATAAGAACGGATAAGCATAATAAGCGTTCTTCAAAGCTCCCGAAACAAACCCTGCTAAAACTGCATATTCCACAATTAATCATCGTACTTTTGTTGAAGAAAAGGCCCACTTCGGCCTCTACACAAGCTTCAAGTGACGCGAAAATAGAGGATTTTCGCATTGATTATAATATGGTAATTTCGTTATCCGAAATACGCCTGTTATGAGATTCATGGGAGCGCAGGGTAAACATGGTGAAAGTTTTTCCCGCATTTATTATTTTACGCCTTTAAGGGGAAAAAGAGCCGATGTACCATGTTAAAATGTTGCATAGTGGCCCTTTTTCTATAATGGCATAGTTTGTTAAACGAATTGCGCTATCAATGGCATGAATTGATGTTGGTGCTTGAAAATGGGCGAGTTATCTCAGTGATTAAATGTAATGCTCTGTAGTGTTTAGGGATGTAAATCACTTTGAATCAAACTTATTGTTTTCTATATAAGATCACACATAAGACAATTTGTGTATTGGTGCAACTGAATTTGACGGCATGCAAAAGATGAAATATAGAACTATTGGTAATGTTTCAGATATTCAAATATTGTTAAAAGTTCAGTAACAAAACTTTTGGCTCCATGGCTTAAAGTCCCTGCTGTTAAACCACTGGGTACACTTCGAAAAAGTTCAAACAGCACAAATGGAACAAAAGTATCGTGCAAAAAAGGCAACATTAAATTATTTGTTCCATAAAAGATGTTGATGACTTAAGAACACAAATTTGTGTTTTCTTTATTTTAAAGAAAAATAATAAAGATTTTTCAGGCTTTATAGTACAGTTATTTACCAGAATGTTAAAGAGCAGATGCTTAACTACCCTTTGGATGAACAAATATGTTAATCGAAAGTGGTAATGGTAATTCTAAGTTGCCGTTTATGGGTTAAAACAAATTCTGCGCACTTACCATATCCCTAAAGGTTATAAATATACCAAAGAGTTCTCTATAGTAGGGTAGAGACTGAACCTACCAACCGCACCATAGACAAACACGGACCCACGGAGGAAAGTGGGGCCCGATGGCCGAATGGTTTGGATCGCAGGGCATAACGCTAGCAGTCCGTGCGTTGTAACGGGTGCGGGTTTGATTCCCGCCTTTGCCCTGGGTGTACTTCCTTTCTCAGTATACAAATTATAAATTAACTAGCACTAAAGCCACTCTATTCGGGCTCCGTAGTGAGCCATGGCTGCCGGTGGCAGATCAGTACTAGTCGTTCCTCTACGATACTATAGAACTCTTTGAAATATTCTTATACTACCCAATTAGTTTTAATGCGAGTTCTTAAAAAAATCTTCAAACTAAGCCCACGTGACTTAGGAATACATGTTTGCCACTGCCTCGTATAAGCCAATGCTCTGTCAATTCCACCGTGATCGTTGAACCTCACTGGACACACAAGAGGGAATTTGCAAACGGCCCTTCAGGGCAGACGGAATAAGATTCGCACCATGCATGCGAAAGTCCATCCCGGCTCCCTGGAGGGCCCTTTTAAGTTGCCGGACCTGACGGAATGTCCGGCCACGCGTGAGAAACATTTTCGAACCTTTAATCCCTTCTCCGGATGACCAGACGACAAGTTTGAGGGGAACTGAAGCGAAGTGAGAACTCTCGAATGTGTCGCCTGCAGGCGCGGGGAAGGGATTATTAGTGTGGAAGGGGTGGCAATGGTCCGGAACAGAATGGGATTGGATGGAGGTGTCTTCAGGGTGGATTTGAATTGGCCAATGGGAGAGTGTTAAGTGTTGTAAGTGTTACAATGTGTATAATGGAAATGGGTAGAAATTTTAGGTTGTAATACTGATTTTATATAGAAGTGACCAAAGAGGTTAAATAAAAGGAGAACGTAAACTTACTTTCAATTCTATATAATAAAGTTAACAAAGGGAATTATGAAGGGGTCATGACCTCTGCCTATGTATTGTTAGGTTGTATTTTTTCTGGATGTCTATTTCTAAATTCTATGGAGAAACACAATTACGTCTCGTAATGTAGAACCTTAGTCAAGTTACGTGGTCGTCACCTGAGCGGGAATCCAAAGCAAACCATTGGTGCAATAGTGCGATTGCTCGAGACTTGGACCTCCACAGACTTAACGATCACGGATGCTGGAGTGTACTCTGAACAAATACAGACAAACACACAGTAAAATATCCAAACTTATATGCTGGGATTCGAATCCTTGATCTCTGACTAGGCGCGTTTACATAAGCCATCGAATCCGTGGATTGAAGTGCAAACACCGCAATTATCCCTCTTGAGGATTTTTGCAAGGGCAGAAACGGAATTGTAGGGTTTATTGGGGGTTTCGCAAAACCTTCAATGAAGGAGGGTTGGTGATTAAAATAAGATGCATGATTTGTCAATTATGCTTTTTACTTATTAAATTAAATTTTTTTTACCTAATACTTTTCTTGTGCATTATCTGCCCTTAAAATATCGATTAAGTTTTTGCTAAACAAAAAAATAATTAATGCTTTTTTGAAGTTTAAAGGCACTTAGTTTTTTTGCCTAAGTTCTTCTTCATATACTTAAATAATAAAAATATAAATGATTTTTGTTAGCTGAAAATTTTAATATAAACCTGCCAAAGTCTATAAATAAAATAATTTATATTTACATGAAAAAAATTACCATTTCCCAGTTAAATAATTAAGAAGTCTTTAACATTACCTTAATTAACCCATATTTTTAAAATACACTACTAAAATTAACGAAGAAAGAAACTTTTTTAAAACAGATTTATTGTACTATAAAATAGAGTTTATACTTTTCTATAAACCTTAACTATAACTTTTTTAAGCTACACACATTTTTTTTAGGAACAACAACATTAAAGCTTAGATTTCGTAAAAAAAAGCACTTTAGTTTCGATATTTTTTTCATCGCAGTTTAAATTTTATTATAAGGTTACACCATTTTCTGATGAAAAAAAATGTCAGCCTTTTAATGAGGTTTTACTTCTTTCATATTATCCAGCGAAAAAAAAGTTGTTTAAGGTTTTCGGCCAGCTTTATTTATTGAAAGTGCAAACATTTTGAAATCCTGGCAAGCTTTTTTTTAGGTCATTTTCTTAAGCTGTTAATTATCAGTAATAAATGAAATTATAAAAGCTAAGTAAATGAAGTATTTGGTGTCGACAATTTGTTTTTATAAAAGGTGTTAGTAAAATAAAACTTAATGCGTATTATTTTTTTAAGTAAAAAAACCATATTATAGGCATTAAAAAGATTTAATGTAATTAGTTCTGATTCATAAAAATATAATGTAATACTAATAAGTTTTAAAAAAGTATATTTTTTATGATCTTGTACAAAGAGTCTTACCTCTTCAAATTAACAGCCGTTGTATAAAAAATGATGCTTTTGAGACACCAGTTTGTGTATAAGTATTTTTAGGCCGTTAAAGTGCGAAAAAAAGTACTGTGCATGAATTGAACTTTTTTAAACTCGGGAAATTATTCCTCTCTTCAAAAATTTAACTTGCTCAATTGTAGCATAAATAACTATTTTATCCTTAATTATAGATTCCTATATAAAGCCGATGCATAAGCAAATCATAGAAAAATATATTTCGATCTTAATTTTTTTGCATTTAAGAGCTTTCAACTGCCAAAACTTATTGTCCAATATAAATCAAAAGAAAAAAAAATGTTACAATTAAAACCACATTTTTTTCTAAATTTAGAAAGAGAATCAAACTTTTCACGAATCGTTGTTCCAGTGGAGCTTTCAACACCTGGTTAAGTCCAAAGTTTTTGTATTGATACATGTGTGGAAGATAGAAAACAATGAACTGGACTACATCATCTGGTACAACATAAAACATTTATGTTAACTAGACAAAGTAAAAACAATGCAAAGTAATACTTCAATGTGAAAACAATGCAGATCGCCAAAGACGGCTTACAGGTCCATGCTCCATTTGAATAAAAGATAAATAGACGTTCACTTTACGTCCCATAAAGAAGCAACCGGTCCCATAAAAAGCGACAGACACGGGAAATGAATGGAACCGGACGGTTTGTCTGACCACCATCCGTGACCCGACCGCGTGAGAACCGGAACAAACACTCTTAAAACAAAGGAGTGAAATCCACTCCAGTTGGAGAAGTGCATTTTCGACACTGGAAAGGAATGAATATTAACTTAGACTGAGTTAAAATCACTCGTTTGCAGTCGGATGTTTAACACACAACGGATCCACTCCAAAAGGAGAAGTGCATTTTCCATGAATAATCCAAATTCATCAAAAATTGAGACACTTACTAATCAAGAAGGGGGGAAAAGAATGGAATCATAAAAAAGAATAATCATAAAAAAGAAATTCGTCTCTTGACTAGGGTTCTAAATTACGAGGCGTCGTCAATTATGGCCAATTACGGCCAACACAGCTAATTACGCCTCGTAATTTAGAACCCTGGTCAAGGGACGAGTTTCTTTTTTCGAAAAGAATGGACTCATAAAACGAAACTCGCCTCTTGACCGAGGTTCTAAATTACGAGGCGTAGCCAATTATGGCTAATTACGGCCAACACATCCAATTACGCCTCGTAATTTAGAACCCTGGTCAAGAGACGAGTTTTTTTATGATTCCATTCCTCCCCCCCCCCCCCCCCCCCTCTTGATTAGTAAGTGTCTCTAAGTTTTTTGCATTTGGATTATTCATTAAAGCTACAGATCACTCCGAATAGCGAGCGTTATTTTATAACCACTCTGTATATGCGAGGTACGTGCTCGTTAAATCTGTGTGGTCCGAAAGTCCTGTGGGCGGTCATTGCGCAGTTTCCCACGGGTACAGATTCCTGGAGACTATTTTCCTCCCCTTCAGGGACATGTCTAAATTGTGGAGGTGGCGCGTGATAGATGACAGCAGCTGTCACGTATATGTGTGTATGTGAGTGTGTGTGTTGTAACTGTATTACTTGACGAAGGTTTATAAGCGGTCTCTGAGCAAGCACACAAGCCCGAAAATATATGTATAACAACCAACCCCGTTTCGTACAATGTTATTTTAAGGGCTTTGTGGAAGAGCGCGCTAAATGACAAAAAGATGAAAACGAGAACATGAGCTTTGAAGTTTTTCGTTTGCACTTAAATACGTTAAAAACAGCACCTACAAAAGGTAAAAAAAATTGCTTAACTTTAAGTTTATGAAAAGGGATACACTCTTAAAACAAACGAGTGAAATCTACTCCAGTAGGAGAAGTGCATTTTCTACACTGGAAAGGAGTGAATATTAAATCAGATTGAGTTAAAATCACTCGTTTGGAGTGATCCTGTCGGAGGTTTAACACACAACGGATCCACTCCAAAAGGAGAAGTGCATTTCCAGGCTGGAGGAGTGAAAATCAATCAGACTGAAATAAAATCGCTCGTTCGTTTTAAGAGTGTAGAGATGTAAAAGAAAAACACCCCGTTTGGTGGGGCTGTGAGGCGCCCTGTGGTCAGTGTCTCGATCTACGGATCGGAAGGTCTCGCAATCGTGTCCTGGTCGCTGTAAACTAATTGAGTATATGCGGAGTAGGTGCTGGTTAAATCTGTTGGGTCCGAGATCATGTGGGCGGTCATTGCGCAGTTTTCCACGGGTACAGGTTCCTGGAGACTATTTCCCTCCCCTTCAGGGACATGTCTAAATTGTGGAGGTGGCGCGGGATAGATGGCAGCATCTGTCACGTATATGTGTGCATGTGAGTGTGAGTGGGTGTTGTGACTGTCTTACTTGATGAAGGTTTATAAGCGGCTCTCTGAGCAAGCACACAAGCCTGAAAATATATGTCTACCAACCAACCAACCCCGTTTCGTACAATCTTATTTGAAGGGCTACTAAAGAAGAACGTGCTAAGTGATAAAAAGATGAAAACGAGAACATGAGCTTTGAAATTTTTCGTTTGCACTTAAATGCGTTAAAAACAGCACCTACCAAAGGTAAAAAAATTGCTTAACTTAAGTTTATGAAAAGGGATAGGGTAGACTGACCAGTGAGTGAACAGGCTCCAGTGAATGAACATTTGGTAAATATAATTAAAAATAAGGATTGAAAATCATTCCACTAGATGGATAGCAACACAGAATTCCTCCCATGTACACTCTTTAAACGAACGAGTGATTTCAACTCAGTCTGATTGATTTTCACTCCTCCAGTCTGGAAAATGCACTTCTCCTTTTGGAGTGGATCCTTTGTGTGTTAAACCTCCGACAGGATCACTCCAAACGATTGATTTTAACTTAGTCTGAGATAATATTATCTCCTTTCCAGTGTCGAAAATGCACTTTTCCAACTGGAGTGGATTTCACTCTCTTGTTTTAAGAGCGTACAAAAGGTAAAAAAACCTGCTTAGCCTAAAGTTTATGAAAATAGAGAACCAATTAACATTAAAGGAGGGAATAACATGTTCGTTGACACAAAAATCTAAATTTTTCAAAATCTAACTTAGCACGTTTTTCCACTAAGCTCTTCGTCTTATTCCAAAAGAGATTTTTGAACCACAAACACTAAAACATCCTAACATATGAGTTTCCTTACGCTCCTATCACCACCAAACAAATCTCTATCTTCACCCAAGACCACTATCTCCAACGTAGTAATTAGTCCTAGAACAACTACCAAACAACAGGATATCTCTCCTCGGCCATTCTCATAAACATCACCTGTGAGGAAGAGTGACTCTAATTGCGCTGCCTCTAATCATCCCACTCCTGGATGATGATGTATGACCCCCCATCACCCTCTGAGCATCCATTTGCTCAACTTGGGAACACCGGGAGCAAGGGATGGGAGGTAGAGTTACAAGATGAAAAACGGAGAATGAAAATCGAGAATCTTGTAATCTTTAAAAAGATGTAATAACATGTACATTGACACAAAAATCTCAATTTTTTCAAAATTGACACTTAGTAAGTTCTTCCACTAAGCTCTTCATTTACCTATCTTATTATAAGACAGATGTACACTCTTAAAGCAAAAGAGTGAAATCCACTCCAGTTGGAGAAGTGCATTTTCGACACCGTAAAGGCATGCATATTTACTCAGACTGAGTTAAAATCACTCGTTTGGAGTGATCCTGTCGGAGGTTTAACACACAAAGGATCCACTCCAAAAGGAGAAGTGCATTTTCCAGTCTGGAGGAGTGAAATCCACTCAGACTGAGTTAAATTGGGAGTGTTTGTTTTAAGAGTGTACTTTCTACAAAAAAGTACCACGTTTCGAACATTAATTAATAACCTTAAATATATTTACACGGATTGAGAAATTGGTAAGAAATAAATATTTTAGAATAGTTTCAAAATTAGTTGAAAAGTTTTTCTTCACTGTAAAAACAAGGGAGTATTATTGCACTTGTTTTGGGATTATGAATTGCTATATAAGGTGTAAACATACACGACTTTTGGTGTCCGCACCAACATAGGTGTTATCATTCACTCTAAATGGTTTTTATTTAAACTTAAGAAAAAATTGGTGTTAACATACACCAAGAATGTAGCCTTTCACGACATATTGAAAACGAAGCACCAAATTTGGTGTTACAGATCGATCCAATCTAGCAATTCTTTGGTTGTAACGGGAAAATTAGAGCTGTGTTTTGATTATTTATTCGTGATGTGCATGGTTTGAGTCTTACTATAAAAATTGCTAGATAGAAGTCGTTTTTCAGCGTGCAGTTATTACTTTTAAATGATTGTGTGTTTGCATTCAGTTAGCCCTAAACAACAGCATTAGTTTGATTTTGATGATGGTAAATCATGTATTGCTGACAAGTAAACACGTTTTTTTTTGTATTTGCTGAAAAATGCAAAGTAAGCGGAACAATTATATTTATTCTTTATATAGATAACTGAAATACTATTAAATAATTTAACTAAAACTTCAATATTAGCTATTCTGGTTAAAACGAGAAAATTAGAGTTGTGTTTATATCTTTGTGCGATAGTATATATGATTAAAAGATATTGAAATAATAAGTATAATTACAGTATTTTCCCATAAGTCATTTAGCTCATTAATATCTGAATTGTTTCAGTGATTAACTTTTCGATTATGAAATCATCATTACCCTTTCATAAATGATATTTTACTTACGTTTTGTTAGAAAAAACTATGAAATAGTTAAACTGAGTTTGCAATTTTGCACTGAAATTGCACAATTTTATAGCTATATAGATAGTTGAGTAACAAATTAAACAATGTCTAACCACCCTATTGATATCTTTAATTTACGTTAAATATTTCTAAATATTAATTTTGTTTGATTATGTTTTTGTATAATATGTTAACATTTTCATTTTATCTTTGTATCATGGATAAAGGTATCCTCGTTGAGTTCAACTCAAGTCTCAAATAAACTCAAGTTACAAAATTAGTTATTTTTAACATTACAAATATGTCCGGATGTCTGTTGTTCAGAATTTGTAAGAAAACAATTTGCACCAAAAAGTGTTCTTAAAAAATAACCATTTTATCCTTTTGATTCTGAAATTAGTACAACACCCTGTTAGGTCGCTAGGTGTTCAAGTACACCAAATCAATGGTGGCGTTTTATCACACCAAAAATGGTGGCAACAGAGTAGCCACCAAATGTGGTGTTTCTACACACCAGTCAATTACCGGTGTTTCATTACACCGATTTACTGGTGGTGTTTCCTTACACCACTTTTGGTGGCTACTTTGTTGCCTCCATTTTTGGTGTGAAGATACACCAAAATTATTTACAGTGTTTTAAAGGAAAACAACACTTGTAGTGAGATGGGGATTGAACCAGCTAGTACATCCTAACCAAGCCAGCTAGTACATCCTAAATTAACTCCTCTTTAGAAAATAACTGATTGTAATACAATAACGTCTACGAGATCATCGTGGATAAAAAGCGAACGCTTATGTGTCGTAGTTTTGTTGTAGTGTTGGACTGAGTCCTGGAAGTAATCGCTGTTTTTTTGATTTCCCGTTCTCATGTAGTTCTCCTCTCATTCAACCGTCCATCCAATCCCGATATCAGGCGTTATTCTCATCGTACGAATAGGCTAAGATCATACGATATCATATTTACTTCGATAATATAAGAAAATAATTGAACTTACCATCTATCTGTACAAGGAACACCGCAGGTTTTCCAACGGATAAACACCCGACAGATTGAATCCCAATCTGTCCAACTTCTGCAACAACCATAACATGCCTTCTCTCCACAACTTGAGAAACGTTGTTACGGGCTCTTATTCTCAACCATTGAAGTCCAGTCTTGTTTTGCAGACCCACCATGGATGTATAGACAACCATAGACCCACGAATAGAAGGTTTGAAATCGTAAAAAGCCTCTTCATTTGAAATTTCGACATTTGTTATGCCATGGGAAAAGTTTGGTATGAAGATGTCGACAGCTATAGAGGATCCAGGCTTGGCGAACTTTGGCATGGAAACTTCAAGATGGCGGATGGGATGTTCGATGAAAACGTTCCATGGTTTTGGAAATCGAATGAAAGATACTTTGTTTTTCGCCGTGAGGGTAACTTTACAGTGTCCGGGTAACTTGAAAGTTGGTTTGAATCTGCAATTGGTTGCTTGATGAGAATATTGCTTTTTTGGTTCGAGAAAATGGCACGAAACAGTCCAAATGCATTCAATATTGGTGCCCGTTTTAAATCTAGACATGAAAGATATTTGGCGGTTGGGTTTAGTGAATATAGTTGGTTTTGTGGGTTTCACTGTCCAACCTGAAATTGGATCTTGAACAGTAACAGCTGTTTCTGGGTTAGATACTGTCACTTTTACAACATAGAAACCAGGTTCATTCAAAACAAATGCTTCATTTGTTAAATTATAACTGTTATATTTTGTATTATTTTTTACGTTTAAGCAAGTGGCATTTGTGGATGTAAAACTCAAATCCGGTGAAATTTCAAGATATGAATAAAACGTCTCATTGGTTTTAGCTTCTGATTTTGTCGCAATGTCCAGATTTTCCGATTTGAGATGATCACGATAAGTAAAAATGTCTACAAAATGGATTTCTGTTTCACCAAGTATGGCAAACTGACAAGAATGGTTGATATTCCACACAAGTGTAGAGTTTGAAATGTCATAAGATAATTTTTGCTGTTTTGTTACAAATAATGTTGAATCCACATTGCAAATAAATTCTATTTTTAATTTCTCTTCGTTCTTGATAGTTAATGAAATGACAAGTTTCTCTTGTGATCCCACATTGGCTTTTAATGAAGTTTTGGTCTGAAGGGCAAACGTTGTTTCGTTCAATCGTACCTATAAAATTCAAAATTATAATTAGAATAATAAAGTCGCTTAACTAGTTCTAAAAGTGAACAAAGTGTTTAAAACTAGCAAATCTAAAAACATTACTTGCTAATTTCAATACAAAGCTTTAAAACTCAAGTGTCAAATTACAGCTATTTCTTTCTTTAAAATGTTTCTCTTTAAATGGTTTTGTTGTTGAAATATAATAAAAAGTAATGAAAAGTGATTTTCGCAACAAATAAAGTGACTAGAAACATCTCGTGACGTAGAAAATATTCCTACTAGTTACAATTAAATAGCGTTTTTAATTGAAGCTTACTTATTTTGTCGATGTAGTATTACTCAATTTTTGTGCAAGTGTACTTCATTTTGTGGAGTAAAGTTACATAGAAACAGTTTGAACTTTGTGAAACCTGGCTACAGTTTTAACATGTATTTATGTTTAGTACCAAATAAGAATATTCAAACATAATGTAAAATATTTACTTACCAATAGTAAAGGCTTCCGAGTTTCTCCAAATGCTGAAGATACTGTTAAAGTTAGTTCATGAACTCCTCTTGGAAATGTATGCACCTGAAAGAGAATTATAGCAACCTTATAATAAAGAAAAATTAAGGAAGATATTTTAAATGCAAAAATTTCCTGAAACGGGCATGTTTCGCGTCTTGAGTGAAAACAGTCATACAAGAATGAAAATAAGGTTTATCAATTTAGGGGCGGAGCTTACCATGCAACATTAAGCCCATTTCACAACTGCACAACTAATTGCAACTGCCACTCGCAACTTGTGATAACCTGGTTTTACGGGTTTCCACAAAAAATTATTTATCTCACAATTCGGCAAGTTTCATCTTTTTGTAAACAAACTTGAATCAAACCATAGGCATCGCTTGCATCATACAGAAATTTATGTTTCCGAACTTCCTTAATAAGATCAATTTCCATTTTTGACGTCCATTTACTACCATTTTTAATTGCGCAGATTTTTTGCATTTTTTGTAAGCAAGTGAAGTTGGCGTCTTAAAAAGTAAATAAACAACCAGTTGGCGAAATCTAGTTCGCCACAATGCAGCCAAACAAATACTGAATTCTGATTGGCTAAACTTACATGCAACTTGAGACTTTTTCGTGCTCGCATGAAAAAATCTCACGACTTGAGTGCAACTTTTAAATGCACGGTGTCCTATGGGAGTTGCAAGTAGTTGTGACAAGGTGTGAAATGGGCTTTTAAACACCTAAAACCAGAAATGAAGTACAAGAATGATTTACGTCACTTAAAATAAGCCAATGTTTTATAATAAAGAAATATTCTGGTAACAGAAGAAATAAAAAAAAATAGTTTCAACAAGTAATAAACTTTTACCAAACGGGCTGCTTGTCAACTACATTATCAATAAATTATTATTATTTTTAGTATAAGGCATTTGGTCAATTTTTTTCCCCAAATACACAAATGGATCTTCTTTATTGGTTTCGGCACATTAATTTACTAAACACAATGTATAGTAAAAATGTAAAATGCAACATTTTACTTGGAGTAAGGAAAATGCCAACTTAGCTTACTAATAATCCAAAAAAATCAATTTACTATCTAGTTTCAGTATTAGTTATCCTGCTTGCTAATTAATTTTAAAATAAGGCATTTTTAAAAACAAAGTTTTCTTCTTAATTCCTGCAGTGAATAACAATGAAGGATAAGGTTTGGATACAATTATTAGAATTCTGTGCGAAAAAAAAAACAATACCTATCAAGATGTAAACGTGGCAGACAGTATGTAATAAGAAATTCGTATAATTGCTTGCTAACTATCCATTAAAAAGTATCAACAAAATAGAAATATTCCGATAATTACGCGAATAAGAAATAGGAAAACTTAATTATCTTAACTATATCAATATTTCTGTAAGTATCAGTTTGGTTGCAAAGATAGGTTGTTTTTAATCTTTCGAAACTTGATCATGAAAATCGACTTATATTCTTTCATATTTACATATTTCTTGTGTTATGGAATAAAGGAATTATTCTTTATAAGTTTATATTGATTATTATTCCTAATTGTCATGAAAGTAAGTAAGTTTATTACTTAGAAGTATAATTTTTTTACTTAAAAAGTAATCTGCACTTTTGGCGCAGAACTACACATTAAAAAAATTCATTGCAAAAAGTGCAACTAAAACAATTATATTCCTAAAATAAAATGGCAACACAATCCTATTTAACGATTAATCATTGTTTCAAGCGAGAGAAAAAGAAACATTCTAACTTATTTCGTTCGAAACAATAAAACCATAAAAAAATATATCGTCTGATTCTAACGAATTTTGATCAACGAATTCTTGAAGAAATCAACGCATTTAACGCCATTTTTTTTCTGCGAGTTCTTTCAGCCATTATTCGAATTCTCAAAAAGAACAAGTTAAAACAAAAAAAAAGTATACAGAAAAAATACATCAATTCATTCCTCCGACAATTTGTCAACTTTTGTGAGATATGGTCGGTTGCCATATAACAGGACACGAAAACAAGCGAAACACTAAATCTGGAATGAAAAAACTGGAAAAAAGGAAAATATCAGATGAAAAAAGCTGATAGAAAAATCAATTGGCTTGATATATTTTTCCTATTGAAGAATGGACACAGCCGTATCCGGAATTGGTTAGATTTTCGATTATATGTTGGTTTATTCTTCGAAGTACTATTAGATTACGAAGCTTGATATATTTAATAACTTTGTAACTTTATTTTTTAAAAGTTTGTTTTATGATTACAATTAAAAAAAGCATTAAAACTTATCTTTTTTCTTATTTAAACAGTTTTGTTTCTTACAGCTAAACATCGATATTTGTGTAATTGCTCCCCAATTTATAGATATAATGTTAACAGAAGAGGAATTTTTCGCAAAATAATCTTGTTTGAAAATTTATCTAGTTAGTTATGACACTAGTAAGTTGGCTGAAAAAAAACAGTTTTAACGCTGTTTGAGTTTGTGATTTACTTAGTTAAATAATTACGTCAATAAAAAGAATAAGTATGATTGATTCAATCGCATGCATGAAAATATTTTTTCACGTTTTTTGATTATAAATAAATGTTCTTTCTGGAATTCAAAATAGGGTTCAAGATGTATTAATCGTTGTGCTTCTATTTCAATAACTTAACAATTGAGCTAAACAGTATTATTAAAAAATGCAAGAGTGCTATTTTTTTTTGCTTCAGATAGTTTCTTATGAACGCAAATAAACACCTCCGTAGCTAAATAGTTAAGAATTTTTTGAAATAAAACAAACAACATTAAAAGAACGCCATATCTCGAGCTTATTCCAGAAAGAAACACATATAAAAAACCCAAAGATATTTTTATATGTTCCACCACATCCGAGGAAAATCCCTTTCCAAACCCGGGTTAGGATCCAGGAAATCTATTTTCCCGTTTTATCACGATGGATATCGTAGTCCTTGGCAACCCAGGGTCGGATATGGCAAATCGTAAAAACGGAGGAAAAGTTTCGTTTGACCCGCCAGAACGCGCAAGAGATGATTTACACACGAAGGATTTAAAATTAATATCCTCATGTACCTGACTTTTTTTTCAAAGTAATCTTTAGATTTGATTAAAAGGTCACTTGATCAACTTATGTACTAAAGTGGTCTAGGGCAGTTGAAGGTTTAGGTTTTAGTTTGAATTATCGTAGCACTAGGGCTATTGGCGACGGGCATCGTATTTTAGAACCACAATCAAGTGGCGAGCCTACACCTGAATAGGCACCCAAAGCAACCGTTAAGGGCGGCATCGTACGCAGCGTTGGGACTTTGAAGAATATTTAACTTACACTGCATTACATTGCCCAATACGGGGAACGCAAGACAAAGATATTTAACTTGCTCTTCCTTTACAAGGTAGGTCCTCTCTAGGTATTATTTGTCAGACAGTTTTGGATAAACGAGCCGTTCATAGGTTGGCACGTATTTTGGCGATGCCTGGATCCGAACCTGGGAACTTTCGCACATTAGATGAGTGCCTAACCGACTGGAACCCCGAAAGGTGTTTTAGAATTACTATCCTCATAAGCCTGATTTTTTTTTCAAAGTGAAAGTTTTCAGTTTTAGGTTTGATTAAAAAATCACTTGATCAACTTATGTCCTAAATTGGTCTAGGGCAGTTGAAGTTAAGTTTTCGTCACACTAAAGCTACACAAGGACTATTATCAACGACGGCGTCATAACTTAAAATCACTGTCAAGGAAAGAAACGGACCCATAGTAGGCACCCATTTCATTTTTTAAGGGAGACATCTTACGCGGCTTCGGCCGTTGGAACATTTTTGCTGTTCACTCGCTCTACTCCGGGATATTATTCGTCTGTTGATTGTCAAATTTGTAGGTTTTTAGGTTGGTTGATAGGTAGACATATATATTCAGGTTTGCGTGCTTGGTGAGAGATCCGCTCACAAACCTTCGTCAAGGAAGACACACACACACACGCAAGTGACAGATGCTGCCATCTATCGCCACCTCCGCAATTTAGACATGTCTCTGAAGGGGAGGGAAATAGTCTCTAGGGATCTGTACCCGGGGGAAACTGCTCCATGACCGCCCATGGGACTTTCGTACCCACAGATTTAACGAGCACGTACACCGCATACTCGTTGGGTCTTCAATGGTATCGGGACACGATCGCGGGACCTTCCGATTCCGAGAACGAGGCCTTAAAAAACGGGCCGTGGATAGCCTAGTAGTGGTTAGGTCGGCAGTTATTTTGGCGATGGCCGTGCCCGAACCTCTAGGACATTTCCCATGTATGACAAACTCTATACCGACTGGGCTCCCTAGTCCACTGTTTATGGTGAAGATGCCAATAAATTGTAATCTTAATTGAAATATGTCGTCAATATCCAGTTCGTGTTCCCGGCTTCTATCTATTATTTTTTTGCTCCTCAAGGAATAATTATTGAACTACTATAAATATGACTGCATTAACAGTATGACTGCATGTATCCATGTTAGAAGGCTGTTTTTAACCCTTTTATTTTGAAATTCGAAAGAATTTCTCAAAAAATGGAAAGTTAGGTATTAACGCGATGACGATGTCCTCCCTTGTGGGACCTTGGATCATATTCAACCATAGAGTTAGGAAGGATGAGTAGATTGGTCTGGTCAGTTCAACAGGTTTGAAGCACTGCTGTCAGATTTTTCGAGCTACTGCGCATAACATACCGGCACTAAGGTATCCCAAGATATACCGCTTTAGTGGTTTTTTGAACTACTGAGCAGAACATAGTAACCGAAACCGGCACTGAGGTATCCCAAGAGGCACCGCTCTAGCCTGCTTCTTTTGTGCCTTGCTGCGCACATGCATGGATCGCTCTGTTCTCTTTCCTAACTCTATGTATTCAACATGCACTCCCTCTACGCGCGGTATTTTTCGTCGTACGTTTTAGCAGAACAGGCCGTTTTATTGGTTGACAGTTTTTTTTTACAGTCCCGAATATAAGACCTTTTGCATGCAGGCCAAACGTCTTACCAACTGGGCTGCCCAGGCTTCACAAAACAGACAGAACCCAAGATTTTCCAACTATCCAAAAGAGCGATGTATCATAAATATAGCAACCCATCACCGAATATAAGGCAATCGTAAAAAAGGACTAAGCGATGAACGGAGGCGTTAAAGAAGAAGAAAGAAGGGCCGTAAAGTGGGCCCCGGGGAAGGACGGCCCTCAAACTGGCGCTTTTACGCGCGCGGGAAAAACATTCGAAGAGCAACTCTCGTTTAAAGAACTCCCAGATAGGATTAAAAAAGAAAAAAAGATGGCGGAATATTTTTAGGAAGTTTTTTTTTATTTTGTGGAAAATTAAATTTCCGATGTGATGGTGTTTGTTTTTAAGATGTGAGGAGTGTGGAATGATTGAATCATTGTAAATGGAAAAGTGGCGTAAAGAAAGAAAATGCGATTCTTCCAAGCGAATCATCTGTAGTTTCAGAGTTTTAATATTTTGAATATAGTTTTAATATTTTGAATATAGTTTTAATATTTTGAATATAGATTTAATATTCTGAATATTAATACTGAAAACTAAATGATCTGCCAAGTGTCCTCTTAAAGCAGAAACTCTGACATATACTCTGACAAGAGGCACACACCGGCATACAGAGTCTATGATATTAACATTTTAAGAGATGGTAGATATTTTTTAAGTTCGAGATAACTTATGCAGATAGAAGACACAACAACTGCTGTTTGAAGATTGATTCATTTGTACGATTTCATTCTTAGCAATTTTAAACAAACATCAATCAAGCTTAACCTTTTGAGACCTGGCGTCCCCATTTGGGGACATTTTTTAAAGCTCCCCATAAACAACTAACACGTTAATTAGTTCCGAAATTAACCTGGTCCGATAGAAGATCCAAATACCAGTTTTCAGAATTTGATTACAGGTATAAGCAATTTATTATTATAAAAAATGAAGTTGAACGATTGCCAATACGATATTAGAGTTCTTAAAAAAATTATTGCAATTTTTGTCCAAACTTTTAAAAAAGTTCTTGCAGTAGTTAATTTTAAAGGCATTTTGCATTAAAAACTATGATAAAATAATCTGTTAACTACAAATAAGTCATACGGCCTTTTTTGTTGCATTTATAGCAAAAAAAGTGTGTATTTTTAGAGTTTAAGGCGTGTCAATAAGTAACTATTAAACGTATTTTTTAAACATACTTTTTAGCATATATGTGTATGAAAAGTATGTTTAGATTAAGAATATACGTGTAAGATTCTCCATGGTTCTTAGGAGATTAAATATTTGTTTTAACTCTCTAAACTCTCGGCCAGGTCGGCCTTGTATACTTCATCCGTAACACGAAGTCATACAAGTCTAATGCGTCAGTTATACTCTTACATTGCTACATGAGGTTTTTAGTTGAAAAAAGACTTATATTCAATCTCACAAGCAAGGACATGGACTTTTTTTAAACTAAGCATAAATATAAAAATTATGAAAAAAGGCTTAGTACTTTTAAAACTAAAAGAAAAACTTGTGTAGATAAATTGTAATTCGATCAAACAACATAAATAATGGAAAAAATATTTTACATACAGCTATTGTAAAAAAAGTAGTAAAAAAAGCATAAAGCAAAGATCCAAATACCAGTTTTCAGAATTTGATTACAGGTATAAGCAATTTATTATTATAAAAAATGAAGTTGAACGATTGCCAATACGATATTAGAGTTCTTAAAAAAATTATTGCAATTTTTGTCCAAACTTTTAAAAAAGTTCTTGCAGTAGTTAATTTTAAAGGCATTTTGCATTAAAAACTATGATAAAATAATTTGTTAACTACAAATAAGTCATACGGCCTTTTTTGTTGCATTTATAGCAAAAAAAGTGTGTATTTTTAGAGTTTAAGGCGTGTCAATAAGTAACTATTAAACGTATTTTTTAAACATACTTTTTAGCATATATGTGTATGAAAAGTATGTTTAGATTAAGAATATACGTGTAAGATTCTCCATGGTTCTTAGGAGATTAAATATTTGTTTTAACTCTCTAAACTCTCGGCCAGGTCGGCCTTGTATACTTCATCCGTAACACGAAGTCATACAAGTCTAATGCGTCAGTTATACTCTTACATTGCTACATGAGGTTTTTAGTTGAAAAAAGACTTATATTCAATCTCACAAGCAAGGACATGGACTTTTTTTAAACTAAGCATAAATATAAAAATTATGAAAAAAGGCTTAGTACTTTTAAAACTAAAAGAAAAACTTGTGTAGATAAATTGTAATTCGATCAAACAACATAAATAATGGAAAAAATATTTTACATACAGCTATTGTAAAAAAAGTAGTAAAAAAAGCATAAAGCCCAAAAATTAAAGAGACTTGTTTTATTTACTTAGGAATGTTTAAATAAATTGTGCTCCTATAATTTATCAAAAATTTATACATTTGCAGATAATAGAATAATTATTTGTAAGATATTTCTTGAATATTCAAGATCAGTTACATGTTTCCTCCATATATTAGAACAGATGGAATAGGATTATCAAATGATGTTTCTGAATTATCTCGAAAAACCTAGTTTTTAGCCTCCACGTTCCACACAACGTTTATAACTTAAAAAAAAATTGGAAGCTTTTATAAAGGCGATCCGTTACCCACTTTCATATTCCAAACTACAAATGGTGCCTGAAAGTGTAATACATCAAGAAGAAAAAAAACTACATATAATATTTAAAGTCCTTGAAAATTTCATAAAAAATATCGAATGGCTTCAATTATTAAAAAAAATGCAAAATTTTTAACCATTAAAACCCATACAAATACTATTTTCTAGTTCTTTTAAATTACCATTGCCACTCAATCATAATACGTGACATCTCTCAGTCACTGAGAGGCAGCTGAAATCAACTTCTATAGCCTAAAATAGACTATTATTTAGCCTACTTTAAAAATTCGAATTAATTTTTTAACGAAATTAAAAAGTAGGATTGACAGCCGTACCGTAAACCCTTTCAAATATTTCGAAAATATCAGCTTTTCACAGATTTTTTTTCATGTTTACGGGGATACGGTACCCAAAAATTGGTCCAAATATTGATTTTTCAGTTTTTTCTTATTATATACAATATTTTTCTAAACATTTATTGAGAGTTTCATAATGATATCTTTTGTAGAAAAAAATTATTATATATTAAATGGAGTCATTCCTATAAGTTAGAATACATATTTCGTCTGCTTTAACTTTCTTTTTGGTTTCGCGATTTTCAATTCTTCTGTTTAATAAATCTCTAAGGCTATTTTCTAATTAAGTTAGACTTTTGAAATTTTTAACCTGCGTAATTATATATATGGTGCACAAAATTGTGCATGGAATAAGGCCTATGTATAGTTTTTCTTAAATGTTAAATTCAGTAATGTGTATTTTTTTTGCTTTCTGTATAAATGCATGTTACTTTTTAACTGTAGCTCAGATTTAAAAATCCATGAACAATTCTTAAACAAATATTTCTCGAAACAAACTATAAAAGTTTGGTGGAGTTATTCTCAAAATTGAAAGAGGAGTAGCTTCTTAAAAAAGTCAAAAATGTTGACTTTTCTATTTTAAATAAATGAAAAATTACTTGTAAATAATTGTTTCTACTGCTAGACAATGTTTATTTAAAGTGAAAATTATATAAAACCACTATTATTTACAATTTCATGTTATTCGCTCTAGAAATAATGCTTTGGGTATCGTATCCCCTTAAGAATAAAAAGGTCAAGTCATGAAGGCGCTTTCAACATTTCACAACGCGCCATGTCTCTGGAACGGATGCTAGAATTTGTCTCAAGTAGTTTTACATGATTTACATAGTTATTATTTGAACTGAAAATATATTTAGCAAACGATAAATAATAGTATTATATTTTTCTAAAGAGAATTAATGAAATTAAAGGATTTGGGGTTTTAAAGTTTAGATTGCAATTGGATTCTGTACTTCGACTTTTTTTCTAATGTGTATAACTCTTCTGCCGAAATAGTTGTAGGTGATAGTTGTAGGTACTAACCTACTTGTTTTCAAAATAGAATTTCTCTAAACTTTTGAATAACACTAAAATAAACTATTTTAGTTCTTTTTTAAAACTTCTAGTTTCCTTATAATACCTGAAATGGAAAAATGAATGAAAAACAATTTTCCGCCCGAAGAATCAACAAACTTTGGAATTCATAATAAAATCCGCACAGCACCAAGTAAATAAGGACAAAATAGAACAATTTTATATTTCGTTTGATTTTCAATTCCATTTTGAAGATGTCTTCTCCTAACAGAATATTTTCTTTCGTATAAAAATCACAACACGGACCTAAATTTTATCGAGAAGTTTTGACACACTAGAGATAAATAGGTAGTATTTCATGTTATTAAAATATAACAGTTGAATTTTGCTATTGTTTTTTCTGTTACGTTAGTTTATATTTTAATTTCTTAAGTAATTTTTAATGAAAAAAAATACAAAATTAGGATAGAAAAGGTGTTTCATGCTGTTCTAAACACTTTTTACACAATTATGATTAATTTGTTCCAGTAAAGAAAAAGTAAGTAACATACTGGGCATGTTTCAAGTTCTTGAGTGGTAACAAGCTGAGCAGACGAATAGCTGAAGATGAATGAAAATAAATTACTTCTCAAAACCCTATTGGTGAATTAATGTCACATGGAAACAGAGCACCAATCATAGCATAGATTGACGAAAATTCAAGGAAGAAAACTGGAAGAAAATACGTCACTTAGAACAAACAACTTGTGAGATTCTATCATCCTCATAAAAGATTGAAGTGTTTGTACAGAGTTGCAAAATGTAAAACTTGAATGTTTTAATTTTTTTCCTAAATTGTAAAATAGTGAATAAATGTTATGAGTTTTGGATTATATACTATGTCTTTTTATATTATTACTATGTATTCTGGAGTATTTTAATGAATAATATATTCTGGAGTATATAATGAATTAAAAATTTAAGTCTCTTGGAATGAAAATGAGTATTCACTTTTGCCCTAGTGCTTCTTCCTCAAATTTTCAGTGTTTTGAAAGACAAAAATAATCCATGTCAAAAAATATAGTAAAAGGTTAAACAGACAGTTGTCCAACATTTTTACATTTCTATCTCAGAAGTTGGATGTAGAAAAAGAATTCAAACGATACGAATTGAAAGTGAATAAAACTTTTTATTCTTAAAAAAAAATGAAATAGAAAAACGAGAATCTACAATAGGAAGAAAATAACGATGGCAAGATAAATAAAAGGCAAAACTGAAGACAAACGCCAAAAAATAAAAGAACGAGAAAAAACATTCGAATTCCAAGCTCCAACCACGATAATGTCTCGCTGACAGTAAAGATTTTGTGACAACAGATCGGCATCACAGGAAATTGTTCCGTACGCAGACGAGAAAAATAAAATAAAAAAAATATTCGTTCCATAAAAGTTTGTCACGTTAAAACAGCGAAGGCAAAACTGAAATGATAACAAAAACATGGCGATTCAGAAAGTTTTTTGAATGTCATAATATGTATACGCGAGCAACCGAGACAATTGTTCTATTTTTTATTATTTATTTTGTTCTTTTCTTTGCAATTTTATCTTAGATATATGATGGTACGTTTCGTTTTATAGGGAATAACGATATCAAAACAATGTATAATATCATATTTTTGGAAAATATTTTGTTTTCATTGTTTGAAATTTATAACGGAACTTAAAATACAAATCAAAACTTTTGTTTGTGAAAGCATTTCGTTGAGTTCGTAATATAAATAAGATGTTAAACCGTTTTTATTTTACAGTCTGCCAATTCCGAGAATACCTTCAAATTGTTCGAACTTGATTAAAAAGTGTATTGCATTCCATTTACCATTTCTAAATAAAGAAAACTGGATATGAGCAGAATTGAAAACTTTCACCTTAATCGATAGTATTTTATAAGTATTATTCCATGAATAATAACAGATTTTAAATATATATTGTAGTAGGGAAAGTTTAGATGTAGCTGTATTTGTGTACACTGTTAAAAAAAACCTGAAATTTCAGGAGAGAAAATTACTGATTTTAACGGAACTTTCCGGTAACTACTGAAAACGGGTTTGTTTCTTCTGAAAACGGTTTTTCTTCTTCTAAAAACGGGAAATGTCCGTAAACCGAACCGAAAATGTCCGTAAAGAGCGGAAACGGAATTTTCCCGTTTTTAGACGCGAAGTGTTACAAACAATGGCGGCTTATTGAAGTTTAGGCCTAAACATAAAAATCCATAGCACGTATACAAGCAACTCGAATTTTAAATTTTGCCTTTCAGAACATAAATTGCATGTTTTTAATAGCAAAACTGATTGTCTTTATTAGAATATGTAAGTATTTTAAAGATAGAACAAAATTATAACTATTGTTTACTATTGCAGCTGCTTTTTAGTCCAATTTACACTACGTTCTTGAATTGAGCTTTAGCGCAGTCAAAGAATGCTTTGTTTTCGCAAACTTCTATCAAACAGTTTGATAAAAATCGAATAATAAAAATGCAAGCAATATGTAAAGCAAACAGTTCTTGCTGAAAATACGATTAGAACACATTAAATAATTAAAAATAGTTTTTTAAAGCAACTTTAAATATTTGTAAATCGTTTGGAAAAACTTTTGAAGATTGCATGGTACTGCTCAACTCCTCTTTTATGCAAAAAGAATAATTCTTTTTTTCGTTTTCTCTCGATGATTTCGACAGAATCAGCATGTGATAGAATATGGATTAAAAGGCATATTAAAAATTGTAAAAAGTTGTGAGATAATGTTTCGAGCCAACTTAAAGAGGATGATTTTAAAACATACATTTTGTTACGACTTTTTACCGGCAGCTGAAATCGGATTTAGAATTTGTTGTACAGAACTATTATGACTACAGATGATGTCTAACTGAAGAAAAGAAAATAAACATGTTCGAAGTTATACTGCAGTGAAAAGCCGGGTGTCAAGCATCTGCTCATTACTTTCGTTTTCTACAAAAGGAAACCGTGGTTTTCGCTGTATTATTTCGAGGTCTTATCACTTAAATATGCTAGAATTTCAAACTTAATGCCACGCAAAGTGTATTTTAAAAATATGTGTGCTGGAAATAGTGAAACTACATTTTTTGTTGGAATTATTTGGATTATTATGTTAAAATTATTAAGGTAAGTGTCCCATCGTCGCATTGCTTGGTTCGATATTCTCACTTTCGATGTTTTTCACAGACGTAATGTTCAATCTTTTTCATATACAAGCTCAAAGTGTTTTTAAAATATGTGTGTTGGAAATTGTGAAACTACATTTTTTGTTGGAAATGTTTGGATTATTTTGTTTAAAAATTTAATCAAGGTAAGTGTAAATGTAATACTTTTTTCTGTTGAAATAAAAATGTTTTCTGTAAATTGCTTTGGTTTCTTATTCAACCGATACATATATATTATTATAAAATTATTTAGTTATTACTTGCTAAAAAAGAAAAACAGTATGAAAAACTTTAATCTCTACTTCTTTATGGTTAAAAGTATTATTTTTACAATGCGTAATTTGTGTCTTAAATTCTGGTTATTAATCAAGAACGTTTTACATTGAAAGATAAATTTAATTTTTTGTATTATGATGCATTACATTTTTGAAACTTGCTGTTTTTCTTTCAAAGTAATTTTAATATGTAAAGTCAATGTGCTAAATCACTATAATTTAATATCTAACAGTTTGTTGCCTTTTAAAATAGTTTAATTATATATTATAGTTGAAAAAAATATGTAATTTTGACAATTATATTATACTGTAGATAATGGACTGGTTTTAAATTTATTTTTATATTCTACGGTGGATACGAGGGGAAATACAGGATGGCCCAAAAGTAGTTTAACAGTTAATGTTGTACCATTGGTAAGAACTTCGGCTTATTTAGAACAGGTATTTGACATAGTCGTGCTTAGTTTTAGTTACGACTTTATTTTAGCCAACCAACAAAACTAAGCACGACTATGTCAAATACCTGTTCTAAATAAGCCGAAGTTCTTACCAATAGTACAACATTAACTGTTAGGCTACTTTTGGGCCACCCTGTACAAAATAGAAAATTTTAATGACGGAGAAATAAGAAACGGGACTTCTGTAAATATACGGGAAAATTCAAAATGGAAAATTTTAATAACGGAGAAATAAGGAACGGGACTTCTGTAAATATACGGGAAAATTCAAAATGGAAAATTTTAATAACGGAGAAATAAGAAACGGAACTTCGTAACGGGAAAATACTTAACGGAACGGGAAAAGCCCGGCAACTCAGCTGCCGGGCTTTTTCCTTCAAATTCAGTAATTTTTTTTAACAGTGTACTGTATTTTCATTTGTGCAAATAAACCAAATGCAGGACCTTAGGTTAGTTGCCTTCTAAACAATCGTGGAACTACTAATATGGAACTGATATTATCATTAATTAAAGTGCATGATTTTTTAAGGACATATTGGTCACATACAAATGAGCATTTAAGATTTTTTTTATGGTTTTACAGAATTGTTAAGTAACTTTATTACTTTGATCTTACCAAAAATGTTTTACCGAACAGCTTTAAAAAAAGTGTATTTTCAATTTTCGAAATTATCTTAGTAAAAATTGTTTATTAAATTTTACAAGTTTGCAATCATATTGACTTGATCGGAATACAAATGCTAAGCATCAAAACTTGGAATAATAACTATTCCTTGGCAGTTGGGGTGGGGAAGGGGGTACTTATACATTCTAGCTTGTGTTCTTGATCAGAGACTCGTTTATATAATCCTTCGTCAAGTAAGACAGACTACATAGAGAATTTTTACTGTCACAAAGAAAAAAGTACACCCACGGCGAAGGCGGGAATCGAACCAGAACCCGTTACAGAGCACAGACTGCTGGCGTAATGGTCCAAACCACTCGGCCATCCGGGCCACCTTGGCTGATTTTCAGCTTTCTTAAAATTACATAAACGGATTTATTAAAAACGACACAGTTCACTAAAAAGAGAGATTCACATTCGAAACAACCAAAATCCTCCACAAACCCAACTTAGAATCATCCCCCTAGACCTCGTTATTGCAGCGCTTTACGGACGTTTAAATCCAGAAATAAAGCCAAATCGTAAATATAACTTTTATGCTTTTCGACCTACTTAACCCCCTTTAGCCCCCCCTTCCCCCCATCACTTTCTGAAATGTTCCAAAATCGCGTCGTAAAGGATGATTTGGATCCCAGAGGCCGAATACTGCTAAAGAATAGAGTGGCTGTGTTAAAGCTCTCTTTGGAGGCTGGAAATCGGGAGCCGTGTGCCACTAAAGTCTTGAGGAAAAGAGACTTTTAAAGGGTCTTTTGGATTGTGGCTAATCTTTAAAATGGTGCTTAAAAGGAGAGGCTTTGAATAAAGTAGTTTGGGATCGGGGGCATTGCTTGGCGAGTAAAGCTTGGCGTAGAGTTGGTAAAAATATTCGATTTTAGACTTTTTTCATTGATTTTAACAAATCAAAAAGTATTAAGTATTTTTTCGTAATAGGGATAAGTTTTTTGATTCTGTAAGAAGTACTTTTTTAGGAGATTCAAAATCATTGAGTCATTGGGTGTTGAGTAATCTGCTTAATGCTTTTCGTTTATTTGAAAGATGCATCCATTTTTGAAGAAATTATAAAACAGCTAAGAAATTCTTATAGACATTAGAGACCTAGAATTTAAAAAAATGCTTAAAACACTAACTTATCACACTAATCACAAAACCCCTATTTTTTACAAACATAAATAAAAAAAAATATTTGAGTAAAATGAATAATATATCTTTGAAACAACACTTTTAATGGAATAAATATTAAATATTTAGTTTTCGTAAACATTTAACGTTTTCTTTTCTCACAACTCGAAAACACAACTATGTACTTCTACACGTCAAATAGAACATTATCAAATTCTTCACCAAAGAAAACAAAACAAACTTCACAAAAAAACGAATAATAATCATAATAGTTTATTATTATTCTTCACCCTTGCATTTTTTTTCCTCGTGAGAATCGTTAAAACTCGAGAAAAAAGAACGAGTCGAAATTGAAAAATGGCGCCAAAAGAGTTTTCGCTGCCAGAAGAAATGGGATTCGACTGCCATTCTTCTTGTCGCGAGGACCGCCATGTTGAATGTTTTAGTTCCAGAGGAAATATCGCGCCCATAAATAAATGGAAGAGAGCCATACCAGTGTTATTATCATGAAAAATGCACGGCGGAGAATATTTTCAATCACCATGAGTGCTCACTTCGATGTCCATATAAAAATAATAATAGTTCCGACCCACGGAATAAAATTTGGAATGATGTGATGTGCACAGAGGACTTGTTAAATCACTTTCTAAGATTTAGATGAATGAAAATGAGACATAGCAGAGTGTATTTTTTTTTAGAATGGAGTATAAATATCTATTTGTGAGATTTATACGGGCATAAGTTTACGGCATACTTTTGACGAAAATCAATGTATGAGACATTTTTTTTATTAAAGAATATTTTTACGCTTTTTACAGTAATACTCTTCCCTTTTTAGGAACGTCTCCCATGTCTAAAGTTATTTGTTCATGATTTTTAAATCTCTCAAAAATTACAGCGAAATGTACAATTTACTTTTATATTTGAAGAGTACAGGGGGAAAACCGCTTAATTTCGTAAAAGACTTTCATCATCAGCCTCTTTGGCGATGATAGCAATCGCCTAAACTGGTCTAAGGAAACCAGTTTCTACCCACCGAGATTCACGCGTTGCACGATTCCGACGCTTGGATCAAGCGAAGAAGAAAGAGAGAAACCGGTTTTCTGTCGCCAATATACGCCAAGCAGACACAATTACGGAAAGACTCTTAATAAATCAAGCGGTTCTTTCCGTGTACTCTTCATTTATTTGTAACAAATATTACAACACGCATCGAGATTGAATAATATCTCAATTGCAATTAGGTTTTCTGTGACCACATTTTAGACTTTTGTGCAATTTTCATCTTAAAAATCTACTAACAACAACCATTACAAGCCTTGAAAAGCGAGTTACATATATTCTAAGAAGTTTTTGAGAAATAAAATCAGAAAAATATTTATGTAAGGCTATAATTTTGGACATCAGTTTACAATTTAAAAATAATTCTTTTCCTTATTTTGTTTTAAAATAACTTTTAATTATCATTTTTGTGCTGGTTAAGGAAATCGTTGTTTATCTGTAAGTAGCTGTTTTATTTGTTATTTTCAAGCAAAAAATAACCCTAAAAATTTAGTTTATTCGAAAATAAGATGAAGAGCGATTTAAATAATGAGAAAGTTTGTATTAACTTTTCTATTTTTAAGTATAACAAATATATTTTACTTAGAAAGAAGAACTTCAATTTCAGGAATGGAAATAATTAGATTTCTTAAGAAATGCTATATTTATACATGTTTTAAGTAATTGTACACCATAAACACACAAAAAAGATTCTTTGTATATTAGCTTCATTAGAAAGTTTGCTATTCTTTATTTTTAAAATCCACTTAAAGTTTTGTAAATACTCGCTTTTCATAGAAAACTCTCTTTGAACTAAAAATATTTGGGAAATAAATTTCAATATATAGTGAAAACGAATATCTTTGCTTTTTTTTATTTGATAAAAATTAAAATGGGCTTGTTTTACGTGAGTTCTGGTAATAGCTCTGCGGACGTTTTTTTAAAATTTTTCTCGAAATATTTTTGTTGATATTCGAAATTGAGTTTCCTAAGAATAAGTTTTAAAATTAATGCTTCTTGCTGTGCTGTTGGTTGTTTTAATCATTTATCAAGGAAGACTTGCATTGAAAGATATTGAAAATTTAAAAAAATATCAACTAAAATATTCTTAGAAAACTCAAATTGGAATACCAAGGTAAAAGTAATTCGAGAAAAAGGAAAACAAGACCGTGGAGCTGTCGCCAGATTCCTCGTGAAACAAGCGCATTGTAATTATTGGAAAAACTAAAACTTAAACAATTAGCAGTCCATGCTAGAGTATCCCATATTATTCAACATTCGTGCAAAAGCTTTAAGGCTTGTAATGTATTATATAAATCTACTCAGAAAAAAACTACAATCGTATACAAAATATCGCATTTACAATAAAATATAGACTTAATAAATTCTCTACACACTTTGGTTGTCTAAAGAAACAAACGTGTAACAACACTAATAAATTTGGTCTAACATAAAATACTGCAGATTTGACAAACACAAAGCAATGTTTTACATTTTGAAACCTGATAGACATTAAAAATAAAGAAGCATTCTACGTCTAACCGAGTTTTGTTCGAAACAACCAAAAAAGGAAAGAAAGAAAAACATTTCCCCACATCTCCGAGGGCAATTTTGCTGCCAAATTCGGTCGTTTCAACCTAGATAAGAAACGTTCTAAAATGGAACGCACAGATCCGATGGGATAACAAATTTCATACACCCCCGGTTTTGTCGTCGGTGCTTAAAATACATTTAAAAAAAGGCGTTATTTTACAACAAAACTTGCCGCCGATTTTTATTTTAATGTATTGGTACGAAAACATCGTAAGTAAAGTTGGCAACACCGGGTGATATCCGTTTTGGAATTTAATATCATATCTCTGCTCTGATTGGCCTATCGTTTGTCATGTGACCATAAAATAGTCAATAACAAAAATGAATACAGTTGATGTTCTGAATAGTATAAGGCTCAGATTTTGAGTCAAATGAACATGAATGAAGAAGTATTTAAGAATTATGGACAAAATAAAATTGTTTTCAGCGAGAAGATAATTAAATTAAAAAAAAAAATATTAAAAAGAACAAGTTAATTGATTAAACGGAGAATATTTCAAAGATTAATGCATTAATGTCCTTCGTACAAATATAAATTTTTAAAGGGATACATTGTTTTAAAATTGTAAAATGTACCCATTTCGATTTTATAGCTTTCAAAAACTCTTTAACTTTTAAAAAAAGTTTCACCAAAACAACCAGAAAAAATATTTCAATTACAACACTAAACATCTGAGTTGAACTTGATATTATAAGTAAAAGATTAATAAAATTTAAAGTACAATTTGATTTTAAGAATGTTTTATCATTATAATACGCAATGTCATTTTTATCCTAATTACTTAAAACTGACCCAAGTACAAAAATCGTGATTTTTTTACGAACAATTTCGATAAATATATTTTGAAAATACATCTGCATCTGTCAAAAAAATTCTGCAAACATAAAAAAATTATATTACAGAAATAACTAGAATTACAACGAAAAGAGCTCAGATATGTGTTGTGACGGGACCAAACTAATAATAATGGTCTTTTATTAATTTAAAAATCGTAAATTTTTCAAGAACTTTCAGTAAAGGAGAGATGCACAAATGACCTAGTAAATAGACAAGAAAAATATTACAAACAAAAATATTGGTTTAGTTTAGTTGATTCTTCGTCGCACAAGAGCTACACGAGGGCTATTGGCGACGGGTGTCAAAATTTAGAGTGACAGTCAGGTGACGAGCCGACACTTGACTAGGCACCCAACGCAACCGTTAAGGGCTACATCGTATGAAGCGTTGGGACTTTGAAGGATATTTTACGTGCACTCCCTCCACACTGGGTATTATTCGTCGGACATTTTTGGCTGCACGGGCCGTTTATAAGTCTGCAGTTATTTTGGAGATGCTCGGAACAGGACCTGGGACCTTTCGCATGCAAGACAAATGCGTAGCTGACTGGGCTCCCCAGACCCTAACAAAAATATGATACATATTTTGCACCACTATTTTTAGTATAATATTATCTCAAATACTTATAGGATTTTTTTTACAAAAAATAAATAAATAAATAAATAACCTGCGGTTACATATTTTTAAGAGAGTATCTACATAAATATTAAAGTGTTCTGCAACTTTTCTAGCACAAAAAATGGGGAAAAAATGCAACTATTGTTAAAAATATTCTCCAAACGTTTGATCATTAGAAAAAATTAAAATATAAAAAAATTGAGTTTTTAAACTTTCTAAGTTTATGAGACATGGATAGTGAAATAACAAACAAAAAAAATTAAAAAAATTAAGTTTTTTTTTAAAATATAGCCAAAAATATAACTTGCATTTCTTTCGAACCACGCTTTCGGCAATATTTTTTAAAAGTTTATTTCCCCAACTGGGTGAGGAATTGGAAAAGATGCCAAGAGATATGGGCAAGTGCTTATCACTTGGAAATTCAATTTTTCGGGATATTTTTTTGTCTGATTATTGGGGGGTTACGAATTGATCGGTTGTAGTGGAAAATATATTTTTGTTTAGGTTTTATATTTGAATGGATACTCAAATCGGTTAGGTGGAAAAAGAAATAACACCCTTGTAGTTGCATGATAGAATATTTTTAGTATATATTTTTGTGCTGAATTCGTTTGGATGCAATATTGTGCTTTACATTTTACCGTTGTAGAAATGCATTGATGATCTATGTTACAACATAAATTGTTAGACCATTTTGTAAGACATAAATTTACACCAATAGGTTTCTCTAAATTATAGTTATAGTTGATAGTAAGAGTCAGAATTACTTAAATTCAAAATTTTGATTTTTTTTATTGAACAATGTTCTATTTATTTAACTATTAAATAGAAGCTTTGATGATGGCTGACAATTTTTTTATATATGTTTCATGGAACTATTGCTGTCATTTCAAGTTGAAATAAATCTTAAAACGAATTTAAAACTTTCATATGGTTAGTCTTGGAGGTAAAGTTTTTTTTTTAAGTTCCAATTCATCAGGCAATATTGACATTATCCTTACGCATTACAGAGATTAAATAATACAAAATACAAAAAGGAGAAAATATATACACGAATAAAAAGTTCAGGAACACAAATCAGTAAAACATTAAACACAAGAATTGAAATTAAAAAAATGTATAAAAGGTAAAAAAAAATTAAAAATTTCAAAGTTAAAACTACAATCTTTATTTCTTATTCTCTACACTTAAACCAATGATATCGATGGATAAAATAAAAATTCAAATGCTTCTATTCAACTTTTTATGATGCATTTAAGCTTGGAAACACCTAAGAACTGAAATAGAGTAAACGTGGTAACCCCTTTCAAAACCCGTGAAAATTTTTATGAAGTTAAAAAGAATCATAATTAAGAATTTGATGTAGAAGAAAACGACGCGTCATGCTAAGCAACTTGCACTTGCTTGTGAAAAAAGTTGAGGTAAAAAAAAAGTAGTAAGTTTACTCACTAGTTTGTTCGACTATTAAATAAAAGTAGATTATCATGATATACTTTGAAATTAAAAATTTTTAGTACTGAAAAATATAATAAATGAAGATTCCATATTATAGCATTTGGCAAAAATTCAATTCCCAAATGCTTTGTAATCACGTGATGAACAAGCCTAAAACTTGTTTATTTTTTCGACCAGCTTAATAGGGATACTGTGCCTTTTCTTTTATCCAAATCCTTTCTCTGGAGCTTAACTTAGCAGTGGCGCAACATTTCCTCCACCGTAATCTCCCACTCCCAATAAAATTTTCATATACTTACTCTCTAGTATGGGGAAAAAATCTTTACAAAATTTAGTCAAATTTCTGTCATTTAGCTTGTTTTTCAGAAAGCTCTAATCACTATCAGTTTATTTACACATCTGTTAAAAATTTAACGCTTTGCGACCTTTCGTCCCCATTTGGGGAAATTTTTTAAAACCTTCCCACAAACAATTAACAAGTTAATTAGTTCCGAAATTGACCTGTTCCGATAGAAGAATAAAATATCTGTTTTAGCCTCTGATTGCAGATATCAGAAATTTATTTCTATAAAAAAATGAAGTTGAACGAGAGTCAATACGATATTACAGTATATTTGTATGAAAAGTATGTTTAGATTAAGTGAAGAATTTTGCTCGGGTCTTAAGAGGTTTACACAATGTCTAAATTTCATACCTATTCAAAAAATCTTTGCAAAAATCTTTTATTTATAGCACTTCATTTTTCCAATGTTAATTTCATATTAAAAACTTTTAAACACTACTCACAATTCTAGATGTTGGCTCAGTAGACCTGCATGTGACGTTAGCGCCACCTTGAAAACTCCACTCGTAGGTGTAGATTAGGACCTGGAATTTGACATTTCCCTCCAAATAGACTTCAATGTCTGAGTACACTTTATGGACTGAGCTGCTATTTTGAAATTCAGGTGGCCGGCAAAAATGAGTGTGATTGGTTTTGATGTCTATGTCTACATCTAATTCTGGACGCAGAAGGAATTTCGTGGAGTGTTCTATTGATTTGGATGCGACCCCAGTTGAGAAGACAACACCTGAAAAGAAAAAAGTATTGATTTTAAATTATGAAATAGAAAAATATAAAGCACCAAGTAAAAAAATAACTACAAAGTAGTTTATAAAATTAACCGAAATTAACAATATTCAAATATATAATGTAGAAGAAATTAACTATGATGTTAAGTTACATCAATTAACAATAATGTAGAGAAGCATCAATTAACAATGATACAAGCTAACAAGATTGTATAACGATATAATTTAACAATGCGCCACCCAAACTAATAACGTAAATTAATATGAAAATAAAAAACATAAAGCATCAAGTAAAAAATTAACGATAAAGTAATTTATAAAATCAACCGAAATTAACGATATTCAAATATAATGTAGTGAAAACAATTAACATTGATGTAAAATGAAAACAATTAACATTGATGTAAAATGAAAACAATTAACATTGATGTAAAATGAAAACAATTAACATTGATGCAAAATGAAAACAATTAACATTGATGTAAAATGAAAACAATTAACATTGATGTAAAATGAAAACAATTAACATTGATGTAAAATGAAAACAATTAACATTGATGTAAAATGAAAACAATTAACATTGATGCAAAATGAAAACAATTAACATTGATGTAAAATGAAAACAATTAACATTGATGTAAAATGAAAACAATTAACATTGATGCAAAATGAAAACAATTAACATTGATGTGTAGAGTAACAACCCTTAACAATGATACAAGCTAACGAGGTCGTGTAGCGATATAATTTAACAATGGTGCAACATAAACTATTAATATATGGTACGAAGTAAAGATTTCAAACAATTCAATGATATAAATTTTTAATATTGTAATATAAATTATTATAATAAATTAATTTAATATAAATTAACAAAAAATCCAGGCAAGACGACAAAAATTCGAAAAACAAAAGTTGATTTACAAAAAAAAAAAAAAAAAAAAAAAAAAAAAAAAAAAAAAAAAATTAACTATCGATTTTATAATATGTCTAAATCACAATTTATTTGGGCTTATAAAACTATTGCCTAGTAAAAGTTTTTTTCTATAAATATCTAGAGTAATGCCACATTATTAATAGAAAAACTTTGAAAAGCTAGGTATATATGTTAAAATAAACTTTTATCAGCGTATTTAAAACTTGTTATTTCTCAAAATAATTTGAAAAAATTCTAAAACTATGCCAATACCATAGAAATTAACTTTTAAAGCAAATATTGCAATATTTATTTATTAGCATGCTATAGGGACTTGTAAAGGTATTAAAAAGGTTTATTAATACAGGAAAGCCTTAAGAATTTGTGAAAGCTATGTTTTATAAAGGCGAATAATTAAGTATTAGCAGCAAATGGATTCTGGGAACTGTCTTATAAGTATTCACCTTTTATTTCTAGGTAAGCTAAAAATAATTTTCAGTATGGTATAAATATCTGTCTTATCGGGAATTAACTGGAAGTTTAATAGTTTATATTACAAATTAGAGTAATTTACGATTCTAAGAATAAATTATTTGTTAAATTTTTTTGTATAATTGTCTTAAAATACCATATAAGTATTCAAAAAGTATTTGCTATCTACACAAATAATTCAAAAACAGAACTTTAATTAGCTTCTATTCAAGCATAAATTGTTTATCAAAGGACCCCTTTAAAAACAAATTTATTTCTAGAAATGCTAGCGATATAATAATTTACAGACGATAAGAATTATATTTATAGAATTCGCGAAAGTTAAGATTTCGAAAAAGATCCAATTTAGAATTATGAGAAAAAGGTATTATTGGTAAAGGACTTTTAAGTCGTGCCGTCAGCTTTTCTATTTTTTGGTATTCTAAAAATACGTTTATCTGACTGTTTGAGTTTTTTTACTCAGAAATTATTTAGGGATTAAATACTTAATAAAAATTCAAATAAAACAAATTAATTTTGGACTCTTTATGTTTATTTTATTTAAAAAAATATACTTTCTAGTGCAGCGTTAAATCGCAAAATTAGAACTAATTAGTTTGTCATTGGGTAAGAAGTAGATTGCTTTTTGAATCAATTCTAAAAAGTTATCGTCGTCGATGGCAACAGCTCTAACATTAAGTTTTGATTTATTGCCTGTAATTACTTTAGCTCTGGTATTCAAAATTGAGTTTTCTTAAAATATTTTACTTACTAAATCTTTTAAATGCCAACTTCTTGCTGTTCTGTTGGTTGTTCAAATCACTTGTTAAAGAAAGCTTGCATACAAAGAAAAGTTTCTTTTCATCTATGACGGTCATTTTGAGAGTAAAACCGAAGCCAATGAGCCCGCAGTATACGAAAAAATGAAAACAAAAGCTTTACATTTTCTGAAACATTCACCTTGAAAGTAAAACCTCAGCTCTGTTTTTATGACAGTACTCAGATAAATTAAACAATTTTATCTCAAGAATGCATGAGAGAAATAAAGCTGTATTCGGTTTGGTTTGAATTATCGTCGCACTAGAGCTACACGAGGGCTATTGGCGACGGGCGTCGCATTTTAGAACCACAGTCAAGTGACGAGCCGACACCTGAATAGGCACCCAACGCAACTGCTAAGGGCGACATCGTATGCAGCTTTAGGACTTTGAAGGATATTTAACATGCACTCCCTTACACGGGGTATTATTCATGTTTTTAGCTGCACGGGCTGTTTATAGGTAGGTCGGCAGTCATTTGGCGATGCCCGGAACTGAACCTGGGACCTTTCGCATGCTAGACGAGTTCCTAACCGACTGGGCTCCCCAGCCCTGCAGCTGTTTTCACTGCATTAATTTTTGTTTTTATGACCCAACTCCCAACGTTGTTTTCAGTTTTCCCCAAACACGAAATCATTGAAATATCAAAGTCTTTAAACGCAAATTACCAACAGTGAGAAATACTAGAAAAGAGGTGGATGTCCCATGTTATTTCATTTTAAATGTGCCCTTTTTACAGTGATTAAAGCCCAGAAATAAACATACCGAATCAACAAATCCCTGTTGAAATTAACCCTGAATACATACATTTGAAATCTTCTTTGAAGTGCAAATTGTCAATCCGTCGCCAAAACGAAACATTAATCAAATCCGAATTATGCAGATATCCATTTGGCGATGAGGACCGATTTACTCTTGGGACGGATTTGTTGCTTTGAATGTTATTTACGCGTTGTTTCTTGAGAGTAGTTTTTCCTGATTTAAATATTTTTTGTTTAGTTTAGTTTAAATTATCGTCGCACTAGAGCTACACAAGGGCTATTGTTCGCATTTTAGGACCACAGTCAAGTAACGAGCCGACTCCTGAGTAGGCACCTACGCAACCGCTAAGGTCAACATCGTGCGCAGCGTTAGGATTTTGAAGGTTATTTAACGTGCACTGCCTCTACATGAGGTATTGTTCGTCGGACATTTTTGGCTACACTGGCTGTTTATAGGTCGGCAGTTATTTTGGCGATGCCCAGACCCTAACCTTTGAACTTTCGCATGCTAGACGAGTGCCTAACCGACTGGGATCCCCAGCCCCTTATTTATTAACAATCTACTACCAGTCTCGAGTATACTCGTCTTTTTGTGGCTAAAAGGTGAGCAACTCCGACATTTATTGCTAACATGATGCTTCCAAATAAATGTCAAAATTGCAAATTGATATCTTATTTAAGAACTCCCACAATTATTTACTTTTTATAACAAATTAATATATTAAGGGATTGTTATTTCCTTAACATTTTTACAACAGTCCCGAGTATATCTAAAGAGAACAACTCCGAAATTGATTTCTAGCATTGTGCTTTCAAATTAATGTCGTAATGATACCTTATTAAAAGTAAATAATTGTTAGAGTTCTTGTATAAAAAATATATTTACATATTAAGGGATTGTTATTTCTTTAAAATTTTTTCAACGATCCAGAGTATACTCGTCTTTTCGTATCTCTAAAGTGAGCAGCTCCGAAATTGATTTCTAGCATTGTGCTTTCAAATAAATGTCGTAATGATATCTAATTCAAGAACTCCCAACAATTATTCACTTTCAAAACAGATACATATTAAAGGATCGTTAATTATTTAACATTCTTCCATCAGTCCCGAGTATACTCGTCTCAAAAGGCGAGCAACTCCGAAATTGATTGCTCGCATTGTGCTTTGAGTCGATTGATGCTTTCAAGTAAATGCTGTAATGATATCTTTTGATGATTGGGGGCGTGGGACATAGGAACATGAATAAATTAACTCATGTTATGATTAGTAAAGTAAATAGAGTAAGGATAGGTATTAAAGGGTTGTTAGATTGGTTCCGTGAATTTAGAGCCGTATAAATGCTGAACGAACGGAAGATTTAATAGAGATTTTAGATGCGCAATTGCGATTTTGTCAAAACGTTACGTATTAATCTACATATGAATTCATAATATATTTGTTCAAAACTATAATAGAGAAATTAAACAATTTGTTTTATTAATTAACTGATATCATTTAAAGATGTTAAAAATATTAAAAAAACTCAAAATTGAATGTCTACAAAATTTGTAATGAGGTAAATAATATTGTTTGTTGTGAATGAGCTAAAATGACTTAAAACAATGAGTGAAACTCAAAGCTCTAACGACTATTCATTTATAAAACACAACATTAAAAGGTTAAAATGGTGGCTAACAACGCCCCGTATACCAACAACTTGAGAATGTCAACAATTTATAAGTTCCTTATTAGCATTGCCAGATCCAGAATCGTGTTGATTACAAATATTAATTTTATCAGCAACGTCAGAAAGGTTGATCACCAGATAAGTTCTTTTGGAAAATTCGACCAACCTTTTAGTCTAAGAGCTAGCAACGTTTTTGAGAGAGAATTTTAGGTGGGCCAGTTTTAAGATATGCTATCTCTCTCACTCTTCCGGACATCATACAGGCTATCTGGCTGGCGGTAGTGGTTGCGTTCATCAGTGCGCATCGTACTAATACAAGTAAAAAATTGATTTTTCAAATCATTTTAGGACGTTTTATTTTTTTATTGTTATTTTTAGCGAACTTTTTGCAACATAAATTAATATTGCCAGACATTTTTATTGTTGTTTAAGCTGTGCCAGACGCTAATTTTGATTTTGAAAGCTCAAGTGTTGCCCAACTTACCAGCTCAGGTGCGAATTCACCGATCATTGCAATTACGTCATCGTCATTCATTGCGCAAAACCATGTGGCAATACTTGTAATGAGCTGATAATTTGGGCAACACTTGAGCTTTTAAAATCAAAATTAGCGTCTGGCACAGCTTAAACAACAATAAAAATGTCTGGCAATAATAGATTTATGTTGCAAAAAGTTCACTAAAAATAATAATAAAAAAATAAAACGTCCTAAAATGATTTGAAAAATCAATTTTTTACTTGTATTAGTAGGATGCGCATTGAGGAACGCAACCACTACCGCCAGCCAGATAGCCCTTATGATGTCCGGGAGAGTGAGAGAGATAGCATATCCTAAAACTGGCCCACCTGAAAAGCTTGTTTTTTCGACGTTGCTAGCTCTCGTACTATTTATTCAACAAATAAATTACTGATATTGAATAAAATCTCCCTAAATGATCCCCACATTCAAAATTAAGTGTAATTCTTTTTTCCAAAATTGAAAAACATTATCCGTCTTTCTTAAAAATGCAGATAAGATACTTTACAATATGAACTTAAAAGAATAATTGCTTTGATATGATAGTCTTGCTTTTTTAACCGTATCTTCTTTAAAATGCAGTTTTTAATAATTTGGAACTAAGGATTACAGTGAACAACCACTTAGTATTTGAGTATTTACTTTCATAGACAGTATTAAATATTTAAAATAACTTTATACATGATGTTAAAATAACTTTATGCCTGATGTTTCTTTTTTGAAGGATTTCAAATTATGTTTTTGTTTTCCTCTAGAGACGTTGAGAGCTACTTAAACTTTAAAACAATGTTTCAATTTAATGTTTAACCTTTTAAACATGAGCATCAAAATTTCCTTAGTAAAAGAAAACAGCCCAAAAATAAATTTACGGCAGTTGCACAAACAACAATAAATTCTGCGTAGATTTTAAAAAACATTCCATCCACTCCAAAACACGAACCAACTGCAACAACAAATCTGGTTCAAATCACATCAAACTAAAATAGCAGCCTTTGTTAAAAGTCACTTCAAACTTGTTCGAATTATTAATTCCCGAAAGATTCCCTAATTCGCCGTTGCGACACAAGTAGGGAAGGAATTTATTTCTGTTCTTAGCAATCCTATTTCCGTTGTAATTACAAAGTTTGGCCCATAAATTTGTACCATCAGAACAATAATGATACAACTTCATTATACTGACTTTCCTTAAGAGGGATTGTCAGTCCCATAGAACTAATGCATTAGTTAGTATGGTATGGTATGGTATGATACATATATATTCCAGCTTGTGTGCTTGTTCAGAGAACCGCTTATAAGCTTTCGTCAAGTGAGACAGACACAGAAAGAAATTTTACAGTCACAAAGAAATGAATAACACATAGACAAATAACAACATTTATTGACTGTCACAAACATCCATGCCTGACCGGGATTCGAACCCGACCTCAGCAGCTCCAAAGGCCAGTACACTAACCATTCAGCCACCGAGGCGGCAATGCATTAGTTTTGGAATCACAGCTTCCACAGATGTATTGATTTGCCATGTTAACCCTTTTTCAAAAGGTATGGGAATCGACATAGCATCGAAGTTAAACAAATTTGAAACGAAAATGTTATCTAGTTATTTAATTATATATTTTGCAGTTTTAAATTCCTAAAATATAGAGAAGATAGCTACACTATTTAAAAAATGTATCAATTAATAATTTAATAATATTATTGAAATTATTTTTTTCAATTTTGTTTTAAATTGATGATATAATTCCAATACCTGGTGAAAATGGGATAACATGGCAAAGCAATTATTTGGCCAAAGTTGTGATTTCAAAACTTATGGGACTGACAGTCCCTATTAACGGACACAACTCATGAAACAACATCAACCTAAGCACAAATTGTCTGTTTTGTATGTGTAAAATATTAGCACAAGGAAGTTCACTCAGGATAATCAGAATCAAGTGAAAATGTTTTTCTTCTCCGTATTTAACAATAAAACAAATGTAATGTATTAGATTCGCCGTTTTTAGGACAATAGTGCCAAAGATCATATTTTGATCTAAGTTCCTGCGGATCAAAAGCCAAAGATTTACCAGCTGAGCTTTTACACCCTTTATTTCTCAAGTATATATTTTTTTGCAATATTTAAAAAGTTTTGAATTCGTTATATAATAACCTACCTTTTTTACGCTTAACTCAATGAGCAATTATACTAATTTTATTTTCTTGATACTTGTATGTGATAAAGTAATGCATCTATGCTGAAAATGCATTCTGCGAGATTTTGTAATAGAAAAAAGTTGTGTAAAATAGAAAAAAATATTTGTTTATCAAGTTTTTATCATCAACGTAAAAGCATATGAGAACAGCGAAATAATTCTCCAAGGCTTTTCAAGCAACTATTGAACACGCAATAAAAAAAAATCCCTAGGAATAATCGTTGAAGTTAAAAGAACTGAATGTGATACGAATTTAAAAATAAATTAACTATTTTGTTTTGTCATTAACTTTTCAATAACTAACACAAAATTTTACTACGGTGTCGAAATTTACCACGATTTCTCTTCCCCATAATATGCTAAAGGCATACTACGAATACTATTCCAAAATAAGAAAATAAGCAATGTTTTTCTGATCAGAATCCTTCTTCATACTTACAACCAACCTGTATTTTATAGCCAGAATAAATGAAACTTTACTTCAAAATTGAAAATAGTTGTAGAGATGTACCTCTTTCCCTCTGAAACTCAGAAAGTCAAACACACACCAGTAAAGAAGGCTAAACTCCCAATGTTTACACAACAATCGGAAAGTTAATAAATTCTTAGACTTGGAGCTAATAAATTCAAGTCCCCTAACACTAATTACTTAATTTGTGAAATCGCGGAATCCGAAAGTTCTGTAATAAAGGCAAAGTAAATATAAAATACCTTCGATGCATTGAATTGTCAAGTGAAATCTAATTAATTGTAAAATTTATTTGGAATAATAAATTATTTATACATTCTTACTTAGGAAACGAATCCACAATAAGTTTAATAATAAAGCAAAATGTTTGCATACATCACAATATACTTGAACAAATTCTATGGTTCTAATAAAAAACTATTTAGTTAACTAAATAAATAAATCGTTCAGTTATTTGTTAGACAAAGAAAAAAAAATATGTGATTATGTGTGTAAGTAAAAGATATGCAATAGGAAAAATTACGTTATATATTATTTATATGATCATCTAATTTTTAAATAAGTGGACGTTGAAAAATATAATTATCGAGAATTTAGAAAAAACTTTAATTTTCCAAGAAGGGTCGTTTATTTTAATGAACTTTGGGCTCAAATATTTAGGAATGCCTTGCAAAATTGGTTATAAGACTTCATAAATTACATTAAAAGTCTAATTATCTAAAATTCCTCAAAATGTTTATTTTTAATTATGCTCATATTTAGGTCAACGAATCACTAAAATCGACAGTTTTATACTGCCGTCATTTTGGGAGTGAAACCGAAACAACCAATGCAATCGCAGACGCGGAAAATGGAAAACAAGAGCGTTACATCATCTGAAACAGTCCTATTAATTTTCTGAAGCAATTACAGATAAATTATTTTGTGCTTCAATAATCCTCCACTTTGCTAACTTCCATAAGAAATCTACAAGCCTCTTCTACCAAGGCCCATACCTTTCGTTAATAATTAAAACTGTCCGTAAATTCGTAAGCCCCAAAACTTCCACCAAGAAGTCCTTCCTACCATTACTTACTCCAACTGCTAAGCCAGTCTCGCTAACTTGCTCTCGCAATTTCCCGCGACATAAATTCCGTTTAGAGAGAGGATCGAGCGTGTCCTCTTTGACCAATCGCTGCTGTCGTGGAAGGTAATTTTATAACGAGGGATCTTGAGACGTCGAATGAGAAGAGAGGAGTTATCCTGTCTGTAATGGATGGGGATCATTCTTCAGTTCATTTGTAATCGATGGTGAATGGAGTTTAGTTCAAGATAAGTTTTTATTAGAAATTAAGTTTGAAGATGGAGTTTTGTATGTTTTATTATTACTTTTATTATCTATAGTATTATGAAGGTAATTAGAATGGTTATTTTTAATGTTTTTTTAGGTAATTTGAGAATCATGAGTTTAAGATACCAAGTTGGCATGGTGGTTAGTAATCCCTTACTACTATGTTGTTGACCACAGCCTACTCAACTTAAAAAGCCAGAGAAGCTATCTGTTACGTCACGCTTTCGATCCGGTTTAGAGTGTCACCTGCTCCGAAGAAGGCAAAACCTTTTCGAGCCGACTATACTTTTCAGGTTCCTAAAGCCTCGGTTTCCTCGGAGTCCGTCAACAGATTTAAGCGGTCGGACAAGTGCGGTGAGTGACGTCATACAAACTACTGACATTGATTACGCTAGAGTGGTTTCCTCGGGAGCGTTGCCGGACAACTCAAACGACCGCCAGATTGAGTTGCTGTTGACTGCGTTGGGGAAATCCTGATGACAACGTTTTTTGCTGTTGTCTGTTGCGCGGTGTGCTTGCCAAAAATTAAAAATTTGAGGAAATGACGGAAGGCGAGAGTCGTTTTACGCTTGCCGAGGAAGAAATGCTAATTGATTTTGTGAGAAACCACGAAGAACCTAAATTTTCCATTTTTGACATTCAAAGACGAAAACCAAAACAACAGCAGAGTTGAGTTGCGTGACTTCGCTAGATTTTTAGTTTCGTGTCAACGTAACGTTCCGATGAAGCTGTGGCCGGTAGAGTGACGTCATCCGCGTATAAAAGCGTTCCCATTTTTCTGGCGACAGACTCCTATGAAACCAAGGCTTTAGCTGTCATGTTCTTCTTCGAACAGCCGACACTTCGAACTTGGAGGAAAAATCAACGTTGATATAAAGGAGAGCATCTTTATCCATTACTCTGAGTAGGTCATGTGGTGATCCAGCTTCGTACATGAGTTGGCGAGTTGATCTAACTCAGAGTTTTTTTTCTTCTAAATAACATGGATAACATTTCAAGTGAATGGTGTGTGGATTATAAAACTCAAAACACACATTTCAGACACTTACTTTTTAAGACAACAATGTTTCCAAATTACAAACCTTCAAATTTATTGAACCTTCATGCAAAAATTGAATTTTTCAAAATCCAACTAACCATAAACATTTGCCGGCCCGTCGGCGCAATGGTTAGTGCACTAGCCTTTGGAGCTGCTGGGCTCGGCTTCAAATCCCAGGAAAAGGCATGGATGTTTGTGCTTGTCAATAAATGTTGTTATTTGTCTATGTGTTTGTGTCGTCCTTCTTTGTGTGTCTCTTGTGACTGTCTCTTCTGGCGAGCTGGGTAATGGGCTATAAAGCCTACACTCTCCTTTCTAGAGGGCGCAATCACTGTCATTTGTCAACCATAGACATTTAAAAGAGAAACATTTAATTCTTCTATAAAAGAGGAATCAAATATAATGCAACTCTGGCCAACTTGCGAAAATATTTCGTTTCCGAACAAGTTCCCTTGATTTCAAAGGAAGCTAGTTACCAAAGCAGATGAGTGGGATATGTAAAAGGACACGAGGCTTTAATTAGAGAAAATATCACAGGCTTGTTCCTGCTTGAACGAGCAGACCTGCGTTTGTTCGGTCTTTGATATTGTAGAGGTTTAATTCAAGACGCCTTTAGTTGACTTGAGGGTTAGGTTTAAGCTGAAATACCATCGCACTTGAGCTATATGAGGTGTTTGGCTACGGGTGTCCCAATATAGAATCACAGACATTTGAAGATCCGGCTCCTGAGTGGGCAACCAACGCAACTTTAAACCTCTTGCGATATTGCGTCCCCATTTGAGAATTTTTTTTAAACCCCTAAACAAATAATTAACACGTTAATTAATTCCAACATTGACATGGTCCGATAGAAGAACCAAATATCAGTTTTCAGTTTTTGATTACAGGTACCAGTTATTTATTTCTATAAAAAATGAAAATGAACGGGGGTCAATACGATATTAGAGTTCTTAAATAATTATTTAATTTTGTTTAAATTAAAAAAAATTCTTTTAGTAAATTTTTTAGGCATTTGCATTAAGAAGAATGTTATTCTCACTTAAAAAACATTATTTTATATTGTGATTGATGTCAAATTGTATGTATTATTAAGATAAAAAAAATAATTTATCAAATTCAAAAAGCAATAACAAAGGAATTATCCTACACCAGACCATACCCTGTGACTACATTTTAAGTATATACTTTTAGAAGAGACTTATACTTAAGTAGGAGCAATTATTCAATTACTTTATAACATAATTTGTTTTATATAGCTGGCTGGCATTGCACGGGCTGGTCCTAATAATGTACTGCACCATATTTATGTAACTTAGCGCAAAATGTTTTTTTTTTCTTAACGCGGCTACTTTTTTAGCGGATCAAACCTTTTGTACACAACCTTTTAACTCTGCATATTCCCCAGAACTCAGGGGTCAAATTTTTTGGCTCCATCTAGGAATCGAACGCTACCAATTTTACACTTAATCTAAGCATACTTTTTATACAAATATATGCTAAAAAGTATTTTTGCAAAGATTTGTAAAAAAAATGTTTAATAGTTACTTAGGAATGCCTTAAACTATAAGATCAGATTACAAAGAAACAGAGCTCTCTGTGGATGTTTAAGTATGCCGAGATTTAATTTTGCCGAGAGAACCCAAGCAAAATGGGCACTCCAAGGGATCTTTTACACTCCGCTTAATCACATACTGACGATCTTTGAATCTTGAAAATCCGTCGACTCAGCCAGGGATCGAACCCGCTACCTGTAGGGAGCCGGATATTAAACCAAGCGTACTTCTTTGGGCGTACCTTGAATACTACCAGGACTTCACTTGGCATCAATGTTTTTACATTGGATTTACCCTGGTAACACCTCTATATCATTCTTATCTCCTTAGACTATCCTTATCAGGTCCCTAAGTCCCCAGCGTGGTTAGCAGAATTGATTGCAAGGGTGACTTGTTGCGTCTGTTTTATTTATTTTCAGTTCACGTATTCTAGACAGAGTTTAGCTTCGCAAGCTAACGTGGCTCCCGGCAAACGCAACTAACGCAACCGTTAAGGGCGACATCGTACGCAGCGTTAGAACTTTGAAGGATATTTAACGTGCACTTCCTTACACGGGGTATTATTCGTCGGACATTTTCGGCTGCACGGGCCGTTTATAGGTCGGCAGTTATTTTGTCGATGCCCGGACCCGAACCTGTGACTTTTCGCGTGTTAGGCGGATGCCTAACCGACTGGGCTCCCCAACTCCAAACGGATATTTAACCTGGCGTTTCTTTGGGCGTACCGTAAAAAAGATTCTTGCTTCTTTTGGCATCCCGGTTTTCACATTGGTTTTGCCCTATCAGCATCTCTCTATCATTCTAACCTCCTTAGCCTATCCTTATCAGGTCCCTCAGTCCCCAGCGTGGTTAGCAGAATTGATTACAAGGGTGACTTGTTGCGTCTGTTTTATTTATTTTCAGTTCACGTATTCTAGACAGAGTTTAGCTTCGCAAGCTAACGTGGCTCCCGGCAAACGCAACTAACGCAACCGTTAAGGGCGACATCGTACGCAGCGTTAGAACTTTGAAGGATATTTAACGTGCACTTCCTTACACGGGGTATTATTCGTCGGACATTTTCAGCTGCACGGGCCGTTTATAGGTCGGAAGTTATTTTGTCGATGCCCGGACCCAAACCTTGGACCTTTCGCATGTTAGGCGGATGCCTAACCGCCTGGGCTCCCCAACTCCAAACGGATATTTAACCTGGCGTTTCTTTGGGCGTACCGTAAAAAAGATTCTTGCTTCTTTTGGCATCCCGGTTTTCACATTGGTTTTGCCCTGTCAGCATCTCTATACCATTCTAACCTCCTTAGCCTATCCTTATCAGGTCCCTCAGTCCCCAGCGTGGTTAGCAGAATTGATTACAAGGGTGACTTGTTGCGACTGTTTTATTTATTTTCAGTTCACGTATTCTGGACAGAGTTTAGCTTCGCAAGCTAACGTGGCTCGCGGCTAAATGTGGCTGGAATAAGGAGGGGTGGTCACTGGTCAACAACATGTAGATGTAATGCATTAATTGTAAAATAACTTTTGTGTAAGTATTGTTTTGCTTTGTAAGCATTTTTCTGCTAAATATGAAAATCGTAATAACAGTAAAATAAAGAAATAGAAAGAAGAAATATCATCTCAGGTTGGTTATTTAACTATAATTTATTTGTTTTGAAAATGAGAAATAATGTTTGACTTATAGCGACAATATTTTTAAACTTTATCAATTAATACATAAATAACCGGATGATTCTCTTTAAATTTGTTTTTATTCTTTCTAGAAAGCTCATGAAAAAAAAATCGTAGCAAGGCAATATGTTCACAGAAATTATTATTTCAAATATTATGCATTACCTCAATATCCTATTAAGACCCAAGAGCTGTAGAGAGGTTTCAGACCGAAACCACCAAAGTTAAAAACACATTTCTTTTAGAATTTTCTTCAAACACAAAATCTCCATTACGGATTTTCGAAACCATCGCAATGCTTTCTTTGCCTTATCTATAATAATAAAAGAAAGAGTCTGTCTGTGTGCATGTCTGTGGATCGCAAAAGACCTACTTAGATTGCTCTAAAAAATAGAAATTTTTAATACCGATTACTTTTAATACCTACGTGTGCACCTGAGGCTTAATTTTTACATATTTGATTGTGATTTTTAATTAATATAATTAGTTTCAAAAAACGTCATCCACATGGGAATGCGGGACCATAACAGGGCTTGAAAATACATGGACCGGGCCGAAAAGGGGGCTTGACGCCATCCTTTATTAGTGTTTGCTTTTTAAGTGCGCATGCGCCAACACGAATTGAATTTAGTTTAGATATTGAGTGTATTTTCACAAGTAAGCATGCCTCTGAAAGGAAGCAATGCGAAGTTAACGGGTTCCCAGTAAGGCGGGACATACTGTTAATCTTTCATATTAGGCAATTGAAAGTAAAAATTTAACGAACTTGTAAAAGCCTATGTTAAAATTGCGATATGCTTATTGGCTAAGTTAACACCTTCCTATAATAAAAGCTAAAAATCAGCAGCAGAATCTTTGCAAATACCTACAATTTCTACATTTAATGTTAGAAACTCTGCTATATAATTTTTACAATAGAAAAATACTATTCAAAACATTCCTAATATCGCAAACTTTCATTTTCACTTGTATGGAGAAATGTTTTTTTTTTATCTATCCGTAAAGTTCCAATTTTTTTAGAACGAATCCAAGGGAAGGAAGTAGAAGTAGAAGTATATATTTTCTGTGAAAAAAAATGATGGATGGGGCTGTCTTTTCCCTTTTCGCGCTTTTTCGAATAATATTAAATAAGAAAAAATTTCGTTCCTAAATTAAAACTGTATTTAGTTTGAATATTTTTGCCGAGTAAGAAATGGGGAAAAAAAAAGATCACTTTAAAGGATTTGGAGGATTTTTGCACGCCCTAAAAGGATTTTTTTGTGTGTTAAATATTCTATTTTTTTTTAATCTTGCAAAAATGGATAGCAAGTTTAATAAAATGTAATGGTTATTTAATACGTTTCAAAAGTTTGATGTGTGAAATGTTTGATCCAAAAATTATTTTATGATACCAACTTGGTGCTTAACAATTGAGATATGAATTGTTATAAGGTTTAACCCTCAATGCATGCATTTTTATTTTCATCCCAAAAATATATATGTATCTTTAATGCTCATACATTATGGGAAAAATACTGAATTTTTTTAGCTGCTTTAGAATTTAAATAATTTCAATTTTTAAATTTTTTCCATATGACAAAACCAACTACAAAATTCCAATTTTGATAATAATGACTAGAAAACTACTGAATATATTTTTAAATAACCCCCTTTAACTATAATTCATTTTTCAAAACAATTTATTTGTATTTAGTACTAATATTATTATACTTTGATTACTGCCTAAAAAGTCATTTCACAACAGTTAATAACCTCACTCTTTAATGTTGAATACACTTTTACTACTGTCATCAATGAGGATTATTAGTAATTAAAACTTCAAAATGGAATGTAATAGATGAAAAAAAACACAAATTAGTCCAGAGGGAGCTCTACTTTAATAGAATAAAGTGGATTATGTTACTTGTTGCCAAACGGCAACAGTATGCATTAGAGGGTTAAAATATAATGTAAGAAATTAATTTTACACTGAATAAATTCGTAAATATGTGGAACATTTATGGAAATTCGCGGAACACGTGACGATGAGATTAAGGGGATACGGTACCAAAAAACTAGGGTTCTGTACAGTGTATCAACCCTCACGTCTTCTCGTCCATAGCACTTATGACGTCCGACTGGTACTAGAAACTTGTCTGCCAAATTTGTCGGTAGGGTAGACTAAACAGTGAATGAACCTTTAAGACGTCACGTTCGCCAGTGAATGAACACCAGGATATAATGACCAGGACACACTGCCTACCATTGTCAGATAGCTTCCTACTACATGGGAGGAAGTCAGTGTTGCCAATTCATATAGTGGAATGATTTTCAATCCTTATTTTTTTTAAATTTATATTTACCAAATGTTCATTCACTGGGGCCTGTTCACTCACTGGTCAGTCTACCCTACATCTTTACAAGTTGTTTCAGACAGGAACCACCAAAGTTAAAAACACCCATTTTATTAGAATTTTCTTCAAAAGCGATGAAAACACAAATCACTGTTTCGGATTTTCGACACCATCGCAATACTTTCGTTACCTTAATTTTTCATATCAGGTAATTTAAAGTAAAAAGTGTGATGAACTTCTTTTTTATATTAAATACATGCTAAATCTTTCCTATAAATGGGGCCTGGGGAGCCCTGTCGGTTATGCACTCGCCTAGCATGCGAAGGGTCCCAAGTTCGGGTCCGGGCATTGCCAAAATAACTGCCGACCTATAAACGGCCCGTGCAGCCAAAAATTTCCGACGAATAGTAAGGAAGTGCACGTTAAATATCCATCAAAGTCCTAACGCTGCCTACGATGTTGCACTTAATGGTTGCGTTGGGTGCCTAACCAAGTCCCGTCCCTCGTGTAGCTCTAGTGCGACGATAATGCAAACCAAACTTCCGATAAATCTTCTCCGAGTCAATCATCAACAAGCTGATTAATCCTTAAATCGTCTTACAAACACCAAGATATATCGAACTCAATCAACCAATAGCCAATCATCGGAACCGTATCTTTGACTTACTATTGATTCAGTCTCATTGGAGATAGAAAAACAAGTTACATTTCGAAAAACATTAGTATTTGATTCTAATATTTTGTGAAAGAGTCATTTGTTATAATTAATTAACTTTTATAAATGCGATTATGTTCAGTTTATCTTTATGGGTTTATTTTAATAAAATGTTGGAATAATCTATAATAATAAAAGAAAGAGTCTGTCGGTGTGTCTGTCTGTGTGTATGCCTGTGGATCGCAAAAGACCTACTTAGACTGCTCTAAAAAATTCGAAATTTTTAATATAGGTTCCTTTTAATACCTACGTGTGCACCTGAGGCTTAGTTTTTTCATATTTGATTGTGATTTTTAATTAATATAATTAGTTTTAAAAAAAAACGTCATCCACGTGGGATTGCGGGACCATAACAGGGCTTGAAAATACATTTACCGGGCCGAAACGGGGGCTTGACGCCATCCTCTATTAGTTTGATTGATTGAGTTTGGTTGAGATATGCGCTCGCCCTAAGGCTGCTTCATCCTCTATTAGTGTTTGCTTTTTTAAGTGTGCATGCGCCAACACGAATTTAATTTTGTTTTGATTTTGAATGTATTTTCACAAGTAAGCATGCCTCTAAAAGGAAGCAATGCGAAGTTAACGGGTTCCCAGTAAGGCGGGACCATACTGCTAGTTTTTCATAAAATAGTGTTTACATTTTTGACATACAATGCTAGATAAAAGTTTCGGATTTTTAAATATTTATTTAATTTTGATTTATTAATTAAATATTGAAAATTAAAAGATATTTTTTAGTCTAGTAAACACAAAGCCACAATTTGTTAATTAACAATTCTACTGGGACCTAGAAGATACTCAAAACACACACATACATACATATATATACATACATATAATATATATATATATACATACATATAATATATATATATATATATATATATATATATATATATATATATATATATATATATATAATATATATATATATATATATATATATATATATATATATATATATATATATATATATATAAACGTCGATTTTAAATTTGTTATTTAAATTGAAAAAAAAGGGAAATTTTTATTGTTATTACGAGTTGTTTGTGATATAACTTTAAAATAAACACTGTTTGAATACTGGGTGTATATTTAAGTAAAATAAATTATAAAACCTTTAAAACTCTTTGCTAAATGATTTGAGTCTGAAAATATCTTTGAAAAAGGCTTTTATTGAAAAATTATAAAAAAAAAACTTCAATGAGTCCAAGTTTGCCCTATTGATATAATATCAGTAAAAGAATTAAGGGTACAGCTCTAGAATACACTGTTTGGTGCTTTGAGAAATATAGGCCTATCTCCAAATAGTAGAAACAACAACCGTTTTTTTAAAATTTTTTTTTTAATTTTGCTTGCTTCCATTACTTGTTTTCATCAACCCTCAAACCTCACTAACGTGCGGATTATTGAAAATTCGGATAATCGGAAGAAGAGGTATAATTAATCGATTGTCTTTTATAACAGATGAGGGCCTAATACAAAAGAAAAGTACAGTTAGTACAAACGTTTATATGCAAATTGCAAACTTTTAATACCCAGCTTATCTGTTGCTCTGCATCTATGTTGAATGTCATGCCAAAAAAAAAAAAAAAAACCTAGGCAAAGTGACAGATGGACCGGGTTTAATTTTTCCTGATAATTGAATAATCGGCAACGCTTCGGATAATTGGAGTTCTACTATTCTAGGAAGGGCTGGGGAACCTAATCGGTTAGGCGTTCGCCTTGCATGCGGATGGTCCCAGGTTCAGGTCCGGGCATCGCTAGAATATTTGCCGAACTATAAACGGCCCGTTGAACCAAAAATGTCCAACGAATAATACCCAGCGCAGAGGGAGTGCACGTTAAATATGCTCCAAAGTCCCGACGCTGCATACGATCTCGCTCTTAACAGTTGCGTTGGGTGCCTATTCACATGATGGCTCGTCACCTGACTGTAATTCGAAATGTCGCCAATTGCCCTCGTGAAGTTTTAGTGCGACGAAAATTCAAACTAAGCTAAAATAAACTTGTAATATCCGGCCTATTTGTTGCTGTTCGTCTATGTTGGATATCATGCCAAAAAAAAAAAAAAAAAAAAAAAAAAAAAAAAAATAGGTAACCCGATGGAATTTTTTTCTGAAAATCGGATAATCTGCAATGATTTGGATAATTGGAATTCTATAGAATAAAATAATCGGAGTTCTACTATACTAGATAATTGGAGATAGGATAATTCGACTTCCATTGTACATTGTACAAGATACTCCACAAGAACATATCAAAACCACCAATCCCTTATTTTCTTCCCCATCCCGCGGGTTAAGTGGCGAGCAAAAACCGGCGCCAAAGCGTCGCCGGGTCAATTCCTCGACTGTTTATTTACCACAGGGATGTGTTGATTGCGACTCTTCTTCCTTCTCCCGTCACCCTCTCGCAGTCTTCTTGCTCTCCATCCTCCGAAGTGAGAGAGAAAGAGTGCAATTTAATTCCTGGCTGTCACCCTCAGGAGAGTTTAATAAATATTTCTAGGGATGGGGGAGATGTTTCTTTTCGAAGTGGTCGTGGAAGTTACTGGATTTTGTCGGAAGTTATTTTTGTTTGGTATTGCGTGATTTGTGCTATTGTGTTATTGAATGGATTTATGTTCACTGACGCTGCAGAACGTTTGCAAGAGAAATAATATACTTATTTACATTCTTAATTTTACAAAAATGCACATACGTATATTAAGTGATTCCAGAAGCTTATTATTCCTTGTCAATATGCACTCAGAAATAACACTTTTATTTTTGACGATTCATGAATCCTCAAGCCTCATTTCGTTAATTTTGAGGATTGTTTCGTCAAACTATCACAGAGTCACCGATATTGTAATCTCAAATGGGGTTAGTGCTTGTTAAATCTCCTGTGATCCAAAATCCTGACGCTGCCTAATACACTCTTAAAACGAACGAGCTATTTTGACTCAGTCTGAGTTCATTTCACTCCACCAGTCTGGAAGATGCACTTCTCCGAAAGGAGTGGATACTTTGTGTGTTAAACCTCCGACAGGATCACTCCCAGCGAGTGATTTTAATTCAGTCCGAGTTAATATTCACTCCTTTCCAGTGTCGAAAATGCACTTCTCCAAATGGAGTGGATTTCACTCTTTTGTTTTAAAAGTGTATATCGCTATAAGGTTGCGTTGAGTACCAGTTCAGGTGCCGACCTTGTCCCTAAGCCACGGTTCTAAATCATAAAGCGCGTCACCAATAGTCCTCATGTAGCGTTAGTTCACCATTAATTCAACCAATACCCAAACAAACCATCCCTCAATATCAATTTCTACAAACAAACATTAAATCTCAACACTCAAAAAAGCAAAGAGTTCTATGGTAGGGTATAGACTGAACCTACCAACCGAACCCGGAGACAATATATAGGGTGGCATGTGGGGCCCAAAGGCCGAGTGGTTTGGATCGCAGGCCATAACGCTAGCAGTCCGCGCGCTGTAACGGGGGCCGGGCTCGATTCCCGCCTTTGCCCTGGGTGTACTTCCTTTCTCAGGATCAAGATTAAAAAATTAACTAGCCCTTTTGCCACGCTATTTGAGCTCCTTAGTGAGCCATGTACGCGAGTCGTTCCTCTTCCCAACTATAGAACTCTTTGTCAAAAACAATTAAAAAAAAAACACTCCATATCTTCAGCACACACTTCCCTCCCCCGTTAAATTACCCATAGTGAGTGTGTGGTGGGATCCAGTTCTGGTGTCGACCTGGTCACTTGAGTGCGGTTCTAAATCACAAAGTCGGTCCCTAATAGACTCGTGTAGCCCTAGTTCAATATTTCTTCAACCAAAACCGAACAAACCGTCACAACATTAAATCACAACACTCAAAAACAATTTAACAAAAACACTCCTTATCTCCCACACACTCCCCCGCCCTAATTAGGATATCCATAGTGAGTGTGTGCTGGGGCAGAGAGCCTGTTGCTTTTGGCGGTCACGGTCTTGAGTGTGCGGTTGTGCCGCTCTAGTGGTGCGTGAAGACAAAACGATTGGGGTAAAAAGAAAAAGGTGGCTGGAAAGACATTATGTTGTTGCAGTTTTTCGGTTGAGGGGGTTGGGGGTGAAAGGGTTAAAGGTTTGGTTTGGTTGGTTGGGATTCCCTTGGGCAAGCGGTTAAGAAGGACTGCCAGTCGAAAAATTATTTTCGAAGCAACATTTCTTCGACTGTATTGAATAATTTTGTAATTTTTTTTTAAATGACCAAATGTAGATAACTTACAAGTCTCTCTATAATCTCACTTTTTGAAATGTCTTCGAATATTTTGGGTAAAATTATTTATTGAAAATTAAAAAATATATATTCGAACTAATTTCAAAAAGTGGGATTGCCGGGACCTGTAAACCAACTGCATTTATCACATAAAAAAAAACCGCTTGAAAAATATTCAATCCAGCCGGAGATCCGTGGCTTAGAAAGTATTTTTTCTCCATTGGAATAACACTGATGCACTTTGGTTTGACAGTTTTGTGATAGGATACTAAAATATTAAAATAATGATAATAAATACTAAATTGCAAAAACAATAATAAAAAAAGTATTGCATATTATCAAATAAACTTTCTTTGCCATGCATAAAAGTTTAATTTAAAATAGAATAGAATTATAGTTATTGTACTGTAAACTCATTGTGACACTTTGGTGGTTACAAAAGATCTTAAGCATTCAGAATTTTAAATAAGGTTAAGTTATGAATAATAAGAATTTCTTTACCACTGAGAATCTTTTAACGAAAACTAATGCGACACAAAATCTTGCATTATCCAAGCTGAAAGGCGACATAAATGATTTAATTAAAAACTACTAGAATATTCAAGGAACTTATCTACGACTTAAATGTATCCATCACAATTGAAGAGCTAAGTGGAAGAACGTGCTAAGTGACATTTTTGTAAAAATGGAGATTTTTGTGTCAATGAACATAATAACTTCTTTAACGATAACAAGTGTCCCCTTTTTCTTAAGCTTTAACTTGACTATATTTTTTACGCTATGCAATTACCGTTTTCAACAGATCCGAGTGCAAAAGAAGAACTTTAAAGTTAATTTTCTCGTTTTCACCTTTTTGTCACTTAGCACGTTCTTCCACTAAGCTCTTCAATTATGTATTTCACTTAGACACATAATTTAATTTTTATAAATAACTCGCTCGCGTCTTATTTTAATTTTATTTCATGCCTCAATCCATTTTAGAATAAACATAAAGGTCAGAATAAGCAGTGGATGCATGGATTGAAAGAGATTGAAGCCGTCTGAATGTCGCCATATTGATTGATGATACGCCTTAAAAAACTGAAAACTTTCACTGAATGAAAAACTTAATTTTCTTCTTTAACCCTCTAATGCACACTGTTACCGTTTGGTAACAAGTAACATAATCCACTTTATTCTATTAAATTAGAGCTCCTCCAAGACAAGTCAGTGTTTTTTTCATCGATTACATTTCATTTTAAAGTTTTATTTACTAATAATCCTCATAGAAGACAGTAGTAAAAGTGTATTCAAAATTAAAGAGTGAGGTTATTAACTTTTGTGAAATTACGTTTTTGGCAGTATTCAAAGTATAATAATATTAGTACTAAATAGTAATAAATTGTTTTGAAAAATTAATCATAGTTAAAAAGGGTTATTTTAACCCTTTCAGTCCCAGTGATGCCAATTGGCATCATCACTTTCAATATTTTTTTCAAAATGTTTATGTCCCGCTATGACATCCAAACACACATCATTCGATTCTTCCTACTCTGTTCTATCAGAAAATATTTTACATTAATCTCAATAGAAGTCAGAACTACTATTTTTTTTTTATTTTGAAAATATTCAACAAGCGTTTCTCATGATTTTTGATAAGTTCACTTCAGTTCCACATATTTAAAACACAATTTAAACTATTTCGGTTAAAATAATTACTAAATTTTTTTTTATAATATGGTCAGATACCTTAAAAAATATAACTCGAAGTGTTTTTAGTTAACATAAATTTTTTTATTTTGTTGTTTTCCACAGTTAAAAAATTTTGGCATTGTTTCAAAAACCATATAAAAAATTTAAATTAATTTTTTTTTCTTAAGGTATACATACACACTTGGAAAGGCCAAAAATAGCCAAATTTGGCATTTTTTGTTTTTAAGTAAATGGGAATCTCCAATTCTTCTTCTTTAAAATGATGTAAAGTTTGTACTGGTACTCCACTATAATAAGAAGTTACAGAGGTTTTTCTAATGTTTATATCATGAAAGTCAGTTAGCTTTTGCAACCTTTAAACTCAATTTTCTCAAAACTTCATTTTACTCATGTGTTACTTTGCTCAAACAGTGATAACTAAAGTTAAAATTAACATTTTGTCAAACAAATTGTTTATTTATATGTGGAATAAGTTGGGGGAGGGCCTGAACCTCAAAAAAAAAAAAGATTTGGTTTTTAAATAAATTTTTTATTGCATGTCAATGTTACTTTTTTCTAAAAATTTAGATTTTTTTTCACGTTTCTTAATGTAAAAATTATTATTAAAAAACTAAAAGGGCCACAAACTTGATTTGAGGTTCATGCCCTTCAGAAGGAATTGGTGATTAATTTGCATGGTAATTTTATAGGTCTAAGTTAATTGGTTCTTGAGTTATGAGTGTTTAAAAAACATGCTAATTAATGCATAAAATGCTAATTAATTAATTATCATTTTAATTTTTTTCAAATATTTTTGCGCGCACCCTCATGCACCTATGATTTATATCAAATATAAAAAAATTGGATTTTTAAGTGAAATATTAAGAAAAAAAAGTTCAAGTGTGTACGTACACCTTAAGGAATTCGTATATTTGACCTAAAATAAGCTTATTTTGTGAATATCAGATGTTTCGGTAGTGTAGTAAATTTTTGGGACTGAAAGGGTTAAAATAATTTTAGTAGTTTTCTAGTCATTATTATAAAAATTGGAATTTGGAAGTAGGTTTTTGTCATGTGGAAAATTTTTAAAAATTGAAATTATTTAAATTCTAATGCAGTTAAATTTTTTTTAGTATTTTTCCAATAATGTGTGAGTATTAAAGGTACAAATATATTTTTTGGGGATGAAAATAAAAATTCATGTATTAGAGAGTTAAGATTGTGTAAAAGTAAAATGTAAAAATTTACTATTTGTGTAGCTTTATATTAAAGTACAAGTACGAATTAGCATTTCCTTTCATATGATGTGGCCTCGGTGGTGCTGGTGTAGTGGTTATCATTTCCGTTTTGCACACGTCGGTCGGAGTTCGCATAAGAGTCGGGTAACTAACTCTGTTACTACACTCTTAAAACAAATGAGTGAATTTAACTCAGGCTGAGTTAATTTTCACTCCTTCCCAGTGTCGCAAATGCACTTCTCCTATATGAGTGGATTTCACTCTTTTGTTTTAAAAGTGTAAGCTCTTCCCTCTTCTGGGTCGAGTACCAAGCTTTCTTTTTAAAGTTAACTGAGGGTTCTTCAAACTACAGCCGTTACTCAGTATGGAAAATTGCATTATCCCGTCATAACCGTTGGCTTCAAAAACTGATTTGCAACACCCCATAGGTCAGTTGGTCAAGGAAGGATGAATTTCATAAGAACAATTTAAGTTATTATTTTTCTGAAAGGGCTGATTTTAAGAGGCCTCAGAGAGTTTCTCCGAAGTAGGAAAACTTATAATTTTTTGTTTTTGTAGCACGATCTCGTAGGCGCGTTTGCTTGGGTCTATCAAAGCTTCACTGGAGTCGGGATAGCCTGGTCGGTAGGGTCTTGGACTGGCATCCGTAAGCTTGCGAGTTCGAGACCCGCTGCCTTCCGAAGACCCCCGTGTTCACTAATGGTGACTGGTGCACGTTAAATCCGTCGTGGTCTGTCCAAAATAGTTCCCCGTACCAAATCAATACCTCTGGAGGTGACAAGTCAATTCTGGGGATCCTGTAGTTGCCTCTCCTCTCTTTAAAAATTAGATGGATCCACTTGTGTGTGTTGTGTCTGTCTTACTTGACGAAGGTTTATAGACTGTCATATCTACGGATAAGGCACCTTGAATGCTGCCCACCTTATTTCATGTAAAGGACTAAACAATGATGCCCAAATGAGGGGCGACGTGTACCACCTATACTGGGAAGCCAGGACTCACCCCTCTGAGCTCCAGCATAATGATCCTGTTTGAGACTTTGTTTATGTTTTCTCTTGTAATCCCATTTTGTGTTAACCCAGACTCCTTTCTGCATGTATTTGCCATTTTATATGGATTAACACTATTCCAATAAAGCCATATTTAAAAAAAGATTTATAAGCGGGTCTCTGACCAAGCACAGAAACCTGAATATATTTGTCTACCAACCAAATAACCAAGTTTTTACTTGACCAACCGGTTTTACCATCATTTTCGAAACAGCACCATCCCCATCTAACTCTAACCTCCGAATAAAATAAGCCTTGTTCCGCGTCAAGATGGCCGCCCGCGTCCTGACTGTTGCCACTTTCGCTTCCATAAATACCACTCTCTTATTAGAGGGCGGGAAAATTCCCGGCGCTAACAAGATTCTGCCTCCCGCGGGAACCTGCGAAAATTAAATTTAACGAGATGGCAACATGAAAGTCACTGTAATTAAATGTGGTTTTCGATAAACGAATAAAACTTGAATGGGCTCATCTTGAATTTTAATTGCTTCTCCTGTGCTGGATCCTTTTCATTTAAATGGAATTTCAGATAACAGCCATTTTGGAATTTTTTTCTTCCACTTTCTGACTTATTCTTTTGCTTGTGATTCATTAAATTCTCTCTCTTGATTAACTGTGGCGTGTGTGCGAGGAGCAGTTAATTATGATACCATTGTGATGCAGGTAGACAGAAGTTTTAGAAGGAATTGAAACCGTTTTTCTTTTCGTTTAAATGATCTGCTTTGTTTAAAAGTTGGATTTTCTGTATGTTAAGATGATTTCGTATTATGTTTTTTTTTGTTTTTTGACTTTTGCTGGAGGTGCTGCTTCGAATTAAAAATAAGAAATTTTGAAAGTGAATGTAACTTCACTTTTAAGTGGCGATGAAATAATTTTAATTCTAATTATTTATAAGAATGTTTAGTAAAAGTGAATGTTTTATATTGATAACTTTCTGTTGGCCTGAAAGAGTCGCCCTAGAGCTACACTATGGCTTTTGGAACGGGCGTCATAATTAAAGACCGTAGTTAAGTGACGAGGCAACACCTAAATAGGCATCCAAGAATTTTTTTTTGTCTTCATAGACCGTTTGTGAGGTTGGCCTTACCCGGCCCCCCACCTTTCGCATGCAAGGCAACCCTTTACTGACTGGGCTCCTCAGCCCGTAAGTTGAGTACACTCTTAATACAAACGAGTGAAATCCACTCCAGTAGGAGAAGTGCATTTTCGACACTGGAAAGGAGTGAATATTAAATCAGACTGAGTTAAAATCAGTCGTTTGGAGTGATCCTGGCGGAGGTTTAACACACAAAGGATCCACTCCAAGAGGAGAAGGGCATTTTCCAGACTGGAGGAGTGAAAATTACTCAGACTGAGTTAAAATCGCTCGTTCATTTTAAGAGTGTAGTTAAGGGGTCTAAGGAGTCTTAAAAATGTGCAAAGAAGATACTACAAAGCCTAGTCTGATCTTTCATGTCATTTTTGAACTACTCAATGTATAAGTATAATTTTTTTATATGTAATTCTACAAGATTTATTTATTATAAAACAAGTTTTAAAATTTATGAAACTTTAGCAAAAACTAAAATAAATGATATTAAACATGAAGGTACTTGAACACACTGTGATTAGGCTTGCGCGGCAAATTGTGAGGTCAAAATTGAAAAAATGAATAAGAAAATGACTTTATATTGTACAAATATGTACAAACAAAGACTTATACCTAAATTCTCAGCTCAATTTTAATTAGAAATTATTTTTTAAAAAATTTAAATCAAAATTTTAAAATTTTTATTAATTTTTTTAGAAAAAAGTTCTTAAAATAATTTCTAATTAAAATTGAGCTGAGAATTTAGGTATAAGTCCTAGTTTGTACATATTTGTACAATATAAAGTCATTTTCTTGGTCATGTGTTCAATTTTGACCTCACAATTTGCCGCGCAAGCCTAATCACAGTGTGTTCAAGTACCTTCATGTTTAATATCATTTATTTTAGTTTTGGCTTAAGGGGTCACAGGAGTCTTAAAAATGTGCAAAGAAGATACTACATAGCATAGTTTGATCTCTCTTGTAATTTTTGAACTACTCAATAAATGAGTATAATTTTTTTATATGTAATTCAACAAGATTTATTTATTATAAAAAAAGTTTTAAAAGTTATGAAACTTTAGCCAAAACTAAAATAAGTGATATTAAACATGAAGGTACTTGAACACACTGTGATTAGGCTTGCGCGGCAAATTGTGAGGTCCAAATTGAAAAAATGACCAAGAAAATGACTTTATGTTGTACAAATATGTACAAACTAGGACTTATACCTAAATTCTCAGCTCAATTTTAATTAGAAATTGTTTTAAGAACTTTTTTCTAAAAAAAATAATAAAAATTTAAAAATTTTGATTTTAAATTTTTAAAAAAATAATTTCTAATTAAAATTGAGCTGAGAATTTAAGTATAAGTCTTTGTTTGTACATATTTTTACAATATAAAGTCATTTTCTTATTCATTTTTTCAATTTTGACCTCACAATTTGCCGCGCAAGCCTAATCACAGTGTGTTCAAGTACCTTCATGTTTAATATCATTTATTTTAGTTTTGGCTAAAGTTTCATAAATTTTAAAACTTGTTTTATAATAAATAAATCTTGTAGAATTACATATAAAAAAATTATACTTATACATTCAGTAGTTCAAAAATGACATGAAAGATCAAACTATGTTTTGTAGTATCTTCTTTGCACATTTTTAAGACTCCTGTGACCCCTTAAGTGACGAGGCAACACCTAAATAGGCATCCCACGCAATTTTTTTAAGGGAAAGGGGGGGGGGGGGGGGCATCGTACTGTGTCGAAACTTTGGATAATATTTAACGTGATCTCCCTTACACAGTTTTTTTTTCTTATTTTTAAATTTTGTTTGTCTTCATAGACCGTTTATAGGTTGGCAATTACTTTTTCATTACCCGGACCCGAATCCCACGCCTTCCGCATGCAAGGCACCCCCTTACCTACTGGGCTCCCCTGCCCTTTAAGTTGAGTAAGGGTAAAGGTAGGAAGTAGTAATGACCCTCGTGCAGCTCTAGTGCGACGTCAATCTAACTAAGTAGCCCGACAAACAGACGCTCGGGGCCGTCCTTTTCGCCCATCAATCACTGACATTGCCCATATAAAAACGCAGCCAACAGATCGTTCTAATGAGGAAAGCTCCATCTCCGAATTCCTTTGTATTGTTTCCGATTACCCCTTTGTACGGAGCTTCTTATCCATTAATATTTATGCTTTCTCTTTGTAATAGGGAAAGCATGCATTATTTATTTCAAGATGCAGAGTGTGGTAGTTTTATATATATTTTTTTTTCCTTAAATTGAATAAGTTAGTATACTTTTTGTTTAAAATTATAATATATTAGATAAATTAGTCAGGCCTGCAAAATAGTGGACATTATAAGTTAAAAAATTAAATTAGATGTCTTAATATTTAATAACATATTAAAGACACAGCGGCTTACAGTTAGTACATGAGGGAGAAGTCAGGCTGAAGACAAATGCCAAAAGTCATTTACGTCACGTACAAATACTATCAATAATTATATTTTTCGAAATTTACATAAATGAAATTTTGGCTAAGCCATGCAACTTGATGAAGTATTAAATCACAAGATTTAGTCTATGGTTGGAACCTTGTTGGGTTCTTTAACCAATTTGGAACTTACAGATTGTTCTTTTCTGTATTTTTTTATTGGAGGGAAGGGGGGCTTTTTTGACTATTTATTTTTTTCTGGTTTTATTTAACATTATTTAATATTACAAATGTTATTCGTATACTTATTTTTTCAGAAAAGAAATGCTTATGGAACCTTGGCGAAGCATATATTTTTTTAAATCCTTGTGGTATTTTCAAACATTAACTAAGAAAAAACTTAAATCCTACTCTACGACCCAAAAAAAATTCCGATGTTCTAGAAAATAATTATTGAACACACACAAAAAAAGAACTTTTACCCAACATATCTGGTATCTATACTCTATAGACCACCATGTTGCTTTACGAATGTAATGTATCGTTCTCTATATATCTAAAAAAAAAAGCAAAAAATATTCTTTGTTTGAAATTCGTTTGGGTACCCGTGTTACAGGTGAAATAAAAGCGCATCATGGGGCGAATGAAAGCAATTTACGTCATGGTTTGCTTGAAGCAGGAGCGTTGCAGCACAACTCGGTATTGTTTTGAAAATTGTCGGGTTTGGAACGCCCGTCGTTCCAGAAAAAAGGCCTTTGTTGCGGGGCTTGTGAACGTACAGGATGCGGAGCAGACTTGTTTTGGAAGAGGATGGGAAAGCTTTGTTTTTCTCTTTTAGATATAAATGCGTATTTTTTGTAAAATGCTGGGTTGAGGAGCAGGGACTGATATAAATTTCAGTACTAGAAGCAACCTTTGAGACAGTCAACTGAAACGATATTTCATTTACTGATAAAGCAACTTATTCACAAATAATTCGACATTAAAACCCTTAATCTGCATCATACATTTCGTTTAAAAAATTTAGAACTGAATTCATCATGAGTGTTTTTTGGAAAGGAATGCGTTGAAGAGCAGGATCTGATCCGACTTTTATCACAGTAGAAGATACCTTTGATACAGGGCCCCAAGACGCAAGGTCGTCCACTAATGTAAACTTAACCTCACACAATTCGGGATAAAAAAACTTTATGGTACACTCTTAAAACGAAGAGCGATTTTAACTCAGTCCGATTGATTTTCACTCCTTCAGTCTGGAAAATGCACTTCTCCTTTTGGAGTGGATCCTTTGTGTGTTAAACTTCCGACAGGATCACTCCAAACGAGTGATTTTAACTCAGTCTGAGATAATATTCACTCCTTTCCCGTGTCGAAAATGCACTTCTCCAACTGGAGTGGAATTCACTCTTTTGTTTTAGGAGTGTAAAGCTATGATATAATAGCCAGTCCGTTCATTGGAGACTTTTTGAATCTTGATCTTTGATCTTGAAAATTTAACGTAGGGTCGCTATACTTATCGAGTAGCATGTAATATGAAGTGGAATATTTCTTACATTTGGGCATTTTCGTTGTATTGCAACGTAAGGCAAATTGCCGAATCGAGACAGGACATTGTATTATAGCTGTTCCAAACTATTAATTGATAGCCATACATTTGGTGAAAATAAACCATATTTTTTATTGATAGCCATACATTTGGCGGAAATAAACAAATAAAGAATTGAATTCATCGCTCGAAATATGTAAAAAAGAACGATTTCCAAAGAAGTATAACAGTGTTTGAAGATTAAACAGTTACGGCACTGTTGAAATAAGCTTAAAAAAAGTAGCAAATCAGTCCATTTCATTTATTTCTCATTACGATACCTGCTTATCGCCTCCATTTTTGACTTAAACATATTTGCTTGCTTAAAAACAATATTAATCGAAGAAATTGGTTACTACAATCAAACCAACGACAGATTCCAACTTAGTGCAATTAATAATAGATTACTACAAGTTTACGCACCATACACACTACTAGTTTTAAAAAAGTTATAACGACAAATATACAAAACTATCCACAAATTCTTCACAGGGTCTAATAATGCACAGTATGCTGTATCATTACCGAATTTTAAGCCAATAAGCCACATAGTTTTCGAGTTCTATGAATAATGTAAATCACATGCCACATTGACTATGATGGATTGCGAGCAGATAATTTCGAGTCACTTCTTTTTAATGGGGCAATCGATTTGTCTAACTTCGGACTTCTTATTGAACACGAACCAAGAAATGAGCCAGCTGTCTCCGTGTATGTTTTTTGTCAGAATTATTAAAAGCATGCATGCATCAAAGTCTCATAACATTAAAATTTATGTGTGTCTGGTTATATTTTAACGTTTGATTGGCTGAAAGAAAGTCTTATAACTTTCATTTTTTTTTAATATGAAATATAAGGTAATGAAAGTACAGGGTGGTTATAAAATAACGCTCGCTATTCGGACTGGTCTGTAGCTTGAATGAATAATCCGAATGCAAAAAACTTTGAGACACTTACTAATCAAGGGGGGGGGGGAAGAATGGAATCATAAAAAACAAACTCGTCTCTTGACCAGGGTTCTAAATTACGAGGCGTATTTGGATGTGTTGCCCGCAATTAGCCTTAATTGGCTACTCTTCGTAATTAGAACCTTGGTCAAGAGACTAGTTTATTTTTATGATTCCATTCTTTTTCGTAAAAAAGAAACTCGTCTCTTGACCAGGGTTCTAAATTACGAGGCGTAATTAGCCGTGTTGGACGAAATTGGCCATAACTGACGACTCCTCGTAATTTAGATTCTGGTCAAGAGACGAGTTTGTTTTTTATGATTAATCTGTTTATTCCATTCTTTTCCCCCCTTCCTGATTAGTAAGTGTCTCAATTTTTGATGCATTTGGATTATTCATTCAAGCTGCAGACCACTCCGAATAGCGAGCGTTATTTTATAACCACCCTTTATTGCGATGGGGTCGAAAGTCCGAAATGGAGATTTCGAATTTCCAATACGTTTTTAAGGGATTTTAACCCTTTAAGTCCTAGTGATGCCATTTGGCATCATAGTGTTTATGATCATAATTTTTTTAAAAAAATATAATAGGGCTGGCATCTAATGGTATTAATAAAACATATTTTATAATAGAAAAAAGTTTGAAGAATCGAATGATAGTGCTTTTCTATTTTATAAATGGCTATAGAGTAGACAATCAGAAAAAAAAATCTAAAATGATGATGTCAAATTGTCATCGAGACTGAAAGGGTTAAAAAAAGTGTGTTTTTTTAAACATTATTCCTAACGTCTGTCTGTCTGAAACCACTCTACATCTAGAACTAAAATAGATACCGACTTCAATTAGGTACTAGAGTTCCCATCTGTCGGACGTCATAACATGATTTTACAGAAGACGTGTTAAAAGTTAATATATATATAGTTAAATTATACTTTATAAGACAAATAATTTTCTATAAATAAATGGATTTATTGAGTGGTAATTGAAAGTTCTATACACTCTCAGAAATAACACTTTCACTTTTGACGATTCATGAATCATCAAGCCTCATTTCGTTAATTTTGAGGATTGTTTCGTCAAACTATCACGAGACTTTTGAGTAAACGCGAAACCTCACTTTTACGATCGTGATTTGACGATTCTGTATCTTGATTTTGAGGAAACTGAATTTCATTGTTGTTCTCACATGCTCAAAAATGACGAAATATTTCTTTAGATTAGACGACATTCAAATCCTTATAAAAATGACGATTCGTATTTCCTCACTATGAGGAAACGAAAACTCTGAGCATTTGCCAGTAATGAAACAGTCAAAATTAAGGAAAATTTCGTCGTTTTTGAGCATTCATTTTTGAGAGTGTAGCATTACACACTCAAGTTCTCATATGATACGCAACAAAAAAAATTAAGAAGTATAAACCAACATAACATACTCTACGGCCACCGACTTAGAAACCTGGGGCATTGTGTTTTTGATCCATACATAGTTTTTATTGAAAATTGATGAGACAGCAACATAAAAAAACACGTTTTAATATGCAGTAAATTATTTCAGACATAAATAATGAGGACTATATTTCCGGAATCGAAGGAAATATTAATGATGATTCATTGAATTTATAAATTACTCTATTCAATTAAGATAGAATCAGAACCGTAGAAAAATAAACATGTTCTAAAACCAGTTTTTAGTGGTTTTATAAAAATGATAAATATATTTCCCAAAATAATTTGTTAATGACCAACCAAGTTTCCCATCCATTTAAGATATGGCACGCAATATCAAAATATATCTAATATCAACTAACATTTTTGTCATTTTAATAAAAAAGATTACCGACTACTGTGCTAAAACAATTCAACCGGTTTATATCTTTAAAAAAAAACTCAATAAAAGTTCGACAATAAGATCTCTCTATCAAATTGAAAGTCCACCCTAGCAATAACAAAAACAAAAAAACCTTGTTAAAAATATCCCTTAGGTAGAAGTTCCGGTCCTTTCATAGATTACTTTCCTTTTCAAACAAACCCAATAACTTCTTCAGCATGGGGTCAAGTAACGCGCTATTAATATTTATGCTTTCCCGTCTGAACACAGAGGCATATTCTTACGTCTCGTACGTCTTTACTCTATACTTTATATTCGTTGCTATTCACGGTCTGCGGCTCACTTTATAGAGATGGTATCATTATGTTTTCGTAGGGAAGGTATGATACAAGATGATATTTGCATGTCTTTTGGATGGTGGTTTGAATGGAGAATGATTTGGGAGGTTTTTTTTTTTTTGTTATTGTCGTTCTGTGAGGGTTAAAAATGTGTTTTGTTCGTGTTTTTTTTTGTTAGGAATATACATGGTAGAAAAATGACAAATATACAAATTTAATTTTAAATTTAAAAGTAAAGAAATCTTTCTGTTTGGTTTTAATATCATTTTAGATAGGGAAATAATAAATAGAAAATTATAATTAAATACCTTCTTGTGAATTAAGCAACTTTACACTTTAATTATATCCATAGTAACATAGGTTTAGAACTCGGAAACTTTCTAATAAGAGAGGACGTCTTGGCAACTCTGCTATTGGGACTTAATAATACATATAAACGCAATACATATTAATTATATACATAATTAAAATGCATATAAACGTAATGACAATGAGCGCAACGAAAATTAACATCTTGGACTTATTTTAGCATATTGGAAAATCTTTAAAAAAAATAACAAATATATATATTTTTTTAATTTCAAAACCATTATTTGCTCAGTTACATCAGAAGTTAAATTTTGACTACTTGGCAAGCAAAAAGAAAAAAAAAACTGAGTAAATAATTTCTTTGCAAATTCAAAATGTGTAAAATCATCAAAGGTCACTTCACCTCATAAGAAAAGGATTCTTAATAGTGACGAAATTAACTTTGACGATGGAATAATCCTCAAAAACGATATTTTTATTCTTGAGAGTGCAGACTACTTGACTTTAGAGAAAGGCCTATCCATTTTACTCTATTCCCCCTTGGACGTACTCTAGTTCTTGAACCGAAACAAAATACGCAATACAGTCGCAAATTTGAAAGAGATATACGTCACTTGAATGTCTCTTAATTGGCCCTGCCAAATTAAGTATTCTTTTGAGATTATTTTATCTGCTTTTCAGTCCTTAGAATTGATGTTAAAGATGGAACGATCAGTTGGATTTTAAGCTGTTTTTCACATTGGGAAATGACAGTGTTATCGCTTTTGATTTACATTCAATAAATTGGTAATAATTTTTTCAAAGTTTGATTTTAAAAATGTGATCGATTCTATTTGAGATTTAGTATTAATAGATATTTTCAATGTATTAAAATACAATTTTTCTTGACAGTAAAATGTATCAAAATTTTTTTGTTCATTTAATATTTTAAAGGTTATATATATTTTTTAATATTTTAGGGTATACTGACCAGTGAGTGAACAGGCCCCAGTGAATGAACATTTGGCAAATATAATTAAAAAATAAAGATTGAAAATCATTCCACTAGATGGATTGGCAACACTGACATCCTCCCATGTAGTAGGAAGCTATCTGACATATGGTTGGTTGTCCTGGTCATTATATCATGGTGTTCATTCACTGGCGAACGCAGCGTCATAAACATTCATTCACTGGTTAGTCCACTCCATTTATATTATTTTTGCTCAGATACAGCTGCTGCAGAAACATTGGCCACTACTGTGAAGTAGGTGGCCCTAAGAGATATATTTAAGTATAAAATTTTGAAAAAAAGACTACTTTACATTCCGACTATACCCTAATACTAAGGAATTTTACACTGTAACAATTTGGTATATAGTAACTCCATCTTTATGGAATAACAAGCAGGTGTAGACTTTTCAGTTGTGTAACATTACTCAATAAATTTAGACATTCTGACCTGTTCTTGGTAAAAAAAATATTTTTAAATTAACGCAAATAAATTACCTTTACAATCACATTGCACCATAGCAACACTTAACTCATACAAATGCGTAGCGAATTATTTCCAAAGCAGCGAGTTAATCGTGATCAACGTTGAAGACGCTTAACCTCTTGCTACCTGGCGTCCCCATTTGGGGACATTTTTAAAACCTCCAATCAAACAATTAAAAATTAGTTCCAAAATCAACCTGGTCCGATAGAAGAAGATTCAAATACGAGTTGCCAGCCTTTGATTGCAGGTATCTGTCATTTATTTCTATAAAAAATGAAGTTGAACGGTGATCAATACGATATTAGAGTTCTTAAAAAAAAATTTGTATTTTTTTTAAACTTTTCAAAAAGTTATTTTAGTCGCACATTTCAAAGGCATTTTGCATTAAAAACAATGAAAAAATAATATGTTAACTGCAAACAAGTGATACAGCCTTTTTTGTTGCATTTATAGCACAAAAATGTGTATTTTTAGAATTCAAGGCGTGTCCTTAAGTAGCTATTAAACATAATTCTTTAAAAAAAATTGCCAAACATACTTTTAGCATATATTTGTATGAAATGTATGTTTAGATTATATCAGAATATACGTGTGAGATTTTGCTCGGGTCTTAAGTGGTTAATATATAAAAACTTTAGCTCCCAGAGAGTAAAATAAGAATACTCTTACAACTAAAATAAACTGTTACCTGTTAAATACAAAACTAACGTCATTCCCTCCCCCCTCATTACGTTCCACAAAATTCCATTCGAAGCGAAGTTCGATGCATTCCTTGTTTTCTCTTTTCAAGTAATAATGAGGGTCCGTGCTAGGGTTAATGGGCCATGAATAGGGCCTCATTCACTATGCTGGGGCTTTAAGAGCTATTTTTCAAGCAGTATCTGCATTCGAATTGATTTCGAATGTCGCGTGCTCGTTAATTTATTAATTGTAGAGGGAAAATAAATGTCGGAGCTCAAGCGTTCTTTTGTCGAACGGGAAAAAAATAAACTGGTATTTGAGTGAATTAATAATGATTTGAATTGGATGCGATTAGAAGAGGTTTCTTTTAGTGTAAGTAGAGTAAGAATTACATTTTAAGAACCTTTCGATTTGAGTCTCGAAATTATGTTTGTGTTTCTTATTAGTTTATTGTATCCGAATGTTTAAACATGAACTATCAAAAATATCGAGGAAGAGTCCGGTGTAAAAGAACGAAAATGAAACATAATAATTACCTTTTTTTGTATGAGACTATAAGGTAGAATTTAAAAAAAAAATACTGCAATTGTTATTATAGAAGACTATATTCAACTACTATGCTGGGGATTTACGAGCTATTTTTCAAACAGTATCTGTGCGTTCGAATTGATTTCGAATGTCGCGTGCTCGTTAATTTATTAATTGTAGAGGGAAAATAAATGTCGGAGCTCAAGCGTTCTTTTGTCGAACGGGAAAAAATAAGCTGGTATTTGAGTGAATTAATAATGATTTGAATTGGATGCGATTAGAAAAGGCTTTGTTTAGTGTAAGTAAAGTAAGAATTACATTAAAAAATGTTTCGATTTGAGTTTCGAAATTATGTTTGTGTTTCTTATTAGTTTATTGTATACGTATGTTTAGACATGAACTATCAAAAATATCGTGGAAGAGTCCGGTGTAAAAGAACGAAAATGAAACGTAACAATTATTATTTTTTTTGTATTGGACTATAAGGTCGAAAAATGAAAAAAAACTATAATTGTTATTGTGGAAGACTATATTCAACTACTATGCTGGAACTTTAAGAACTATTTTTCAAGCAGTATCTGTGCGTTCGAATTGATTTCGAATGTCGCGTGCTCGTTAATTTATCAATTGTAGAGGGAAAATAAATGTCGGAGCTCAAGCGTTCTTTTGTCGAACGGAAAAAAATAAGCAGGTATTTGAGTGAATTAATAATGATTTGAATTGGATGCGATTAGAAGAGGCTTTTTTACTGAGCGTAATTACAGTAAGAATTACATTTTAAGAATGTTTCGAATTTAATTTGCATATTTTTGTTATGTATATATTTTCTGATTGTTTTATTGCACCTGCATGCTAAAACATTGTTGATAAAAACTATTACAGCAGAGTACGGTGTATTAGAAAGAATAACGAATTGGAAACCCTTATAGTAAATATTCTTATGGTAAGTCCTGTAAAAACAACCTTTTAAGAAAGTATCAATTGAGTTTTTGTAGTGTGTATTACATGTTTAGGTTTTTCTATTATTTTATTGTATTTGCATATTGAAACTTAGTTAATTAAACATATTGTTGTTGAGTAAGGTTTAAAAGGACGAAAATTAGCAAAACGATTACTACAATTATTACAAACGAAATAAAACTATTGCTAGAATCATTACAAACGAAATAAAACTATTACTACAATTATTACAATTAAAATAAAACGATTACTACAATGTATACGACTACAGTGTATAAAAAAGGGGAAAAAACCATAAAAAAACATGAAATAAACTAACTTTTTTTAGTCTTTGGAGCTATTTTTCAAGCTGCAGTGTCTGTGTTCCAATTGATTTCCAATGTCGCGTGCTCGTTAATTTATTAATTGTAAATTTAAAATAAATGTCGTAGCTCAAGCGGTCTTTTCTCGTGAGAGAAAAATGAAGTTGGTATTTGAGTGAATTAATAATGATTTGAACTGGATGCGATTATAAGAGGTTTTTTTAGTAAAAGTAGAGTAATAATTACATTTTAAGAACGTTTAGATTTTAGTTTCGAAATTATGTTTGTGTTTCTTATTATTTTATTGCATATGTATTTTAAAACTTGTCATGAAAAATATTCTAGCATAGTAAGGTGTAGAAGAGCGAAAAATTTATTGGTTGCTTTTATAAGAGCTTTTTTGAATGCAAGTACAGTCATAATTACATTTTTAGAATGTTTTAATTGATTTTTGGAAGTAGTTATGTTTATATTTTCTAATTATTTTATTGTATTTGCATGTTTAATTATGGTCAATTTAAAACATTGTATCCCAGTAGGGTGAAAAAGGATGAAAATAGCAAAAAAATAACGATTACTATAATTATTGTATTCGACTATGGTGTCGAAAAATGAAATGAAAAAAAAAACATCATAGAAGCAGAAGAGGATCAATGTATTTTCTAGGGTATGGAGCTATTTTTCAAGGAGTATTTGAGTTCGAATTGATTTCGAATGTCGCGTGTTCGTTAATTTATTAATTGTAGAGGGAAAATAAATGTCGGAGCTCAAGCGTTCTTTTGTCGAACGGGAAAAAAAGCTGGTATTTGAGTGAATTAATGATGATATAAGAGTTTTTTTATTGTTAAGTACGGTAAGAATTACATATTAAGAATGTTTCGATTTAAATTTGTGTAGTTTTTATGATGATTACAATTTAGGATTATTTAATTGCACTTGTGTGTTAAAACATAGCCTATTAAAAATATTGCAGCAGTAGTACTGTGCAAAAGAACGAAAATAACACCAACATTAAAATTACTACAACTAGTGCATTGGATTTTAGAAACTGCAAAATAAAAATTACAACGATTATTTATAATTTTTAAAATTAACGCGAATTTAAATACACTGAAACTTTTAAATAGTTTTCCGAAAATAGGGAATTTTTCTAAAGAATTTTTTTCTCAAATGTTCGTAACATTTAAAAATGGCAGTGAACAAATAATGTATTTTTTGAAATGCAACTTTTGAAAATAACGAAATAGATACGACTTTATCCAAATAGTTTTGATCGAAATGCAAAAAAAAAATCCTAAATTATGAATTTCAACGTAATCTTACTTTTATACAAAGTAGTATATGTTTAAATTTTTAAATAATGTTTTGCTACAAATATTCCATACACTTTGTTTTTTCAATTATGAATATTAAGAAAATTTAATGTAAACATGTTAACAACCTTAAAGAAAATGTAAAAGAATGATTTAAAATAATAAAGTTACTGCATATTCCCATTATTATTTTGCATTTGAAGTTATTACAATACTTATTGTTAAAACTTGTACACATATTTTAAATAACTATAAAAACTAATATCTCGTTTGATTGTAACTTTTAACGAAAAGCAAAATATTTGTTTGAATATTTCGTGTAAAATCAAAAGCAAAAAAACTCTTCTTCGTAATTTTTATGATAAATGCATTGATCTAAAAATATAAGAAAATGAAAGGGTGAAAAAAAAACAACTAAAAGCCAATGATGTGAAGAATAAATAAATTGAAGAACAATTAAGTTAAAATTTATTTAACACAAAATTAAAAAATATTACCGCAAAGTATGGAATGTAATTTTACTATCAAATAAACTGAGGATGGTAGAAGTTTTCCATTAGTAAAAATAAACTGAAAAATATACCGAAAACTAATACTCAATTACAAAAATACGTCAAAGTTATAATCGCTCGTAGGATATAGGCGGAGAAACTCGGAAAGGGACGAAATTTTTTTTTCCAGCAAAACTTGGAATTTTTTTTTGACTAATTTATGATTCCAATACAGTATATTAAATTTAACTTGGACTGGAAATATTAATATCACGAGGTTAAAAAACGAATTTTTATTAAAATTTTTATTATAAGTAATCGAATACATTTACAAAAGTTTGGGAACGATGCTTATCCCTCGGAGGGTTGTTAAGAGGTTCAATACATTATACTTTGTAATATATAATTAATATTCCAATTTTTAAAAAATATATAAATATTTTTTAAACTTAAGAAGACGCAAAAGACTTCTCATTCTGAAATCTTTATCCATTTAACATGTAAAAATATTGAGAAATAAACTTATAATTTTTCTAAATAAATTTTTTTAGTAAAAATCGAATTAAAATATAAATATTTTTTAACGAGTAGCATTCAGCGAAATATTTTACAGATTACCATTTAAAAAGATGTAAAAAGAAACCTACTTTATCCCATAATACCCCTTTAAACAGAAAATAAAATGCAAGTATTGGTAAACATTTAATTAGAAATCGCCCGTTAACGAAAATATTATTAACTTTAAAAAAATATTTTTAACACGAAAGACTCCCTTACGCACACACACACTCACAAAAAAAAACGTTAACACAAATAATTACCGTTTTTTTTTTGTTATAATCAAAATACAACAAAAAATATTACGTAAACAATTACATATTTTAAAATCACCCGATCATAAAACTAGCATCAACTTCAAAACCTTACTTTTTTTTACCACGTACGATCCCTTTGCATAAAAAAAGAAACCGGAAAAATACAATTAATTAATACACAGCCTTAAAGTAAGTAAATAATTAATACGCGAAAAAACAATAAAAATAGCCCATTAATAAAATTATTAACTTGAAAAAACTTACGTTATCGCATAAAACCTCTTCACTTCAAAACCGCCCGTTCCATCTCCACAAATCCCGAACTCCGGCTTTCTCCGAGATAACTTCAACTTCTCCATCCCTTTTTTCCGCAGACGACTTTTCTCCCAAACGATTTTGCAGCCGGATCCTACCGACATCCCTCCGAATCTGGCAGCAGAGCCGGACAGTCGAGGGCCACAGGTCGTTTGGCGGCTTCTTATTGGTCGGATGAAACGACGGCAGCGCCCCCTTTTAGTTGTTGCCGTGAAAGGGGCAAACGATTTTTGTGGAGGTAGAAATTATTTTTTGGGGGGTGCGAAGAAGGGTTTTGGTTAGTTCTTAACTTTATTTTGTCGTTGTAAGTTGTTATTAGAAACTTGTTATACGATAATGCTTTGGGTGTGTATCTGTTTTGGTCTTATTAATTTTTGTAATTGTGGATTTAATTATAACTATTTTCATTGAAATTTTTAGCTGTCTGAGATGTGGCTAAATAGTCGTTACACCAGAGGTACAAAAAAAATTATCTTGAGGGTGAACAAATAATAAGTAAAAAATATTTTAGGTGTGCACAATCGTACTTTGGTCGATTTTAAACTTTATTTTATGACTTATGACTTTCTTGGTGGAAGGCAAGATCGCCAAGCACTGCGACTTAACTTTATTTTATACTCATCTTATATGCTGATATTAAAAACGCTTTCTACGATATTTCTTTGGGTTGGTTTACTGTTTTCTTTTTGTAATTTCGATTATTTAAATATTTTTTTGTATTAAATCGTTTAATGCCATATTTTTAGAGATTATTTAGGAGAGATTCGTACCTTCTGTTAATGAAAATGTTTTTGGGTAATCAGTTGTTCACTTCAATAATTTGTATATAAGAATTATATAATTAAGGTATTATTAAATATAAGGTAAATAATCATTTAAAAAACTCGCGTTGTGGCGCAATTTTCATTGGGATTTTCATTTTACAACTATTTTCTGGTACATCGTAGTTGTAGTTGGGGGCTATGAAATTTAGAGACTCAATGTATTACTAACAATTCATCCATTGTATGTATGTCTACTGCTACTCCATTAATCAAATCACACACCGAAAAATTTTAATAATAATATTTAATACACACACTCATTCTGTTTCACTTTCTCAATTACCTAATTTATAATGTATGGTGATTTAAGATATTGAGATGGGGGTCTAAAATCTGAAATGAAGATTGTTTTTTATACGTTTTGGAGGGTTCTGATTATAATGCTAGAAATGGACGTCATAATAAGATTTCCGAGGAAATAGCACATGCGCTAAAAGAAGCTGCAATAGGGTAATTTCACGTAAAATGATACCACAACTGAAAAAAAATTTCTACAGTTATAACTTTTGTATATGCTTTAGAAAAGTGTGATTTTTTTTTGTATCAACAATTAATATTGTTTCATTAAATTTGCGCTAGCCCACCATTAAAAGTTTTTTCAAAACTTTTCCAATTACAAAATATATCCAAAATTTGCTCAAGAATATAAAACTTCTGACCACTCTCTCAGTGGCGTAAGCAAGCAGGAAGCACGGTCCAGTGGCGCAGCACAAAAGGGACAGTCTGCTGACCCCAACGTACAAATTGCCGAATTTAAGTGGGCGTGAGGACAAAACTACTTTTGACATCACACCGCCATCGTGGGGATCTCTCTTTGGGTGGGATTATGATTCTGCGGCTTAGTAGAAAAAAGGCTAATGTCGAATATTTTTAAGGTAGGCGAGTACCCAAAATTCTAAAATTTTTACTATTGCTTTAATCTTTTCCAAATTTGGCATAGTGATTTCAAATATAATGAACAATGCTTTTTGGGCAATTTTTTTATTTAAATATAATTGATTTATTTTAAACGGTGTTTTTCAACGAAAAAAAGGGGGTTACGCTAACACTTCTAGCATGAAGAGTTTTACATTAATTTACCTGACATTTTTTACAGATGCTATTTCAATATATATCTGTGCCACACATGAACCTCTAACATCTGGTGTAGATATACAACTTTTTTTTTTTAAATTACCCAAGTGTAAGTTAATCGAAAAAAATCTTTTTTGTTGTGGTTAACTTATAATATTTTTCTTAATAACTTTTTTTCTTGTAATTTGTATGTAACTCTAGATTGTCATTGCATGCATCAGTTCAAAACGAAGAATTTAACATATAATTAATGTTTATAAGATGAAAATTCAATGTGGTAGGCTTGTTAGCGTAAACCTCAATTTTTTTAATTAGAAAAACACCGTTTAAAATAAATAAATTATATTTAAATAAAAAAAATGCCGAAATATTATTACTCATTATATTTGAAATCCTTATGCCAAATTTCGAAAAGATTAAAGTAATAGTAAAAATTTTAGAATTTTGGGAAATTTTGGGTATTCGCTTACCTTAAGATGAGACATTCTGCCATTTAAATTTTGTGTCTTCTTGGAAATCACACAGCTATAATGGGGCTTTCTCTTTGGTGGTGTTATAATTCTGTGTCTTGCTAGAAAAAAAAGGCTAATGTCTCATGTTTTAAGACTGAACATAGTCTTAAACATTTGTGTCGTTTAAATTTTATGTCTTCCTAGAAAAAGGCAATGTCGAATGGCATAACAATGTTACAGTTCTGTGTCATAGTAGAAAAAGGCCAATGTTATTTAAAGTAGCGTTGGACAACGGCCGTTTCATGCCTTTTAAAATTGTGTCTTCTTAGAAAAAGGCAATGTTGAAGGGTATAATGACATTACTGTTTTGTGTCATAGTAGAAATGGAAAAATGTTACATGATATAGCTTTCGACATCGGTCTTTTTATGGCTTCAACATTTCAAGTATTCTTAGAAAAAGGCAATGTCGAATAGTTCTCTGGACATTAAGGCTTTGTGTCAAATTAGTTTAGTTTGGTTTGAATTATCGTCGTACTAGAAGTACACGAGAGCATTTGGCGACGGGCGTCGTATTTTAGAACAACAGTCAAGTGACGATCCAACACCCGAGTAGGGGCAAAACACAACCGTTAAGGGCGACATCGTACGCACTTTGAAGGATATTTACCATGCATTCCCGCCACACAGGGTATTACTCGTCGGACAGTTTTGGCTGCACGGGCCGTTTATAGGTCGGCAGTTATTTTGGCAATGCCCGGACCCGAACCTGGGACCATCAGCATGCAGGGTCAATGTCTAACCGATTTTGCTCCCCAGTCCCTCAGGTGTTCTCAGAAAAAGGCAATGTCGTTTAGTTTTCATGACATTACGGTCCTGTGTTATTTTAGGAAAAGGCCGATGTTATATGGTATAGCATCTGACCATCTATCGATTGCAAAAGGGTATCACGATAACAATTAATGATATAAATAAACAAGTTACGAGTTTTGTCAACGATTTGGCATGTTTTAAAAATCAGATATTGAAAATAATTGGCCCAAGTTTAGTTTTATTTACATATGTATCCATCATGACTCAAATTACTTTTCGTCCATCAAGAATCCTTCAATTATATTTTTTTAAATCACAAATGGTAACATAATCTAGCATTCTTCCAAAAGAACACTTACATTTAGTCCTAAAAACATTGTAAATAAATATTTAAATCGCGTTTCGGAACAAATATTACGTGATTTGATTCGCGTCTTAACTTTTAATTAGAAAAGTTTAAACTACTTAAGGCAGGCTCGTACCTTGTATATGGATAATGCTTAATTGACATTTTTTTATGTTCCTTTTTCTTTAAAACTGACATACAAAACATAAAAAGATAATATGTAGCAGATGCACTTTATACGATGCACTGAAATTAGATTCTATAAATGGTATAATTCTATAAGGTAATGTATCATTTTTTTTTAAAAGCATTTTTACATCACAAAATTACCCATACTTTTTCTCCTTAAAATTTTGAGAAATGCTCCTTTCAGTAGGCAACACAATCGGAAACAGTTTTCCTGCAAAAAACTTAAGGTCTATACATAAAATAGTTTTTAGAAAAATGAACGTAACACTGAAAAAACACCATTCTGAGAAAAATAAGATTTCACGTTGAAAACTTTATCACATTATGAAAATACTGCTAATCCATACCAAATTAAAATTTAACTAGGTAAAACTTGCCTGAATGACCCACAAAGGGCACCGTTGGAAAGCTCTTGAAACGTATTTTACATAAGTACTAATGATCAAAAATCGATTTTTTGAAAACTACCTTGTACTGATCTGCCTTAAGGTAGGCGAATACCCAAAATTTCCCGAAATTCTAAAATTTTTACTATTACTTTAATATTTTCCGAATTTGGCACAGTGATTTTATAATAATAAATAATACCATTTGGGCATTTTTTTAATTTAAATATGATTAATTTATTTTAAACGGTGTTTTTCTACTAAAAAAAAAGAGGTTTATTACGCTAACAAGTCTACCACATTGAATTTTCATCCTATAAACATTAATTATATGTTAAATTCTTCGTTTTGAACTGATGCATGCAATGACCTCTAGAGTTACATACAAATTACAAGAAAAGAAGTTATTGAGGAAATTTTTATAAATTGACCACAAAAAAAAAGAGATTTTTTTCGATTAACTTACACTTGGAAATTAAAAAAAAAAACATATTTACACCAGATGATAGAGGTTCATGGCACAGATATATATTGAAATAGCATCTGTAAAAAATTTCAGGTAAATTAATGTAAAACTTTTTATGCTTGAAGTGCTGGCGTAAACCCCTTTTTTTAGTTGAAAAACACCCTTTAAAATAAATAAATTATATTTAAATAAAAAATTGCCCCAAAAGCGTTGCTCATGATATTTGAAATGACTATGCCAAATTTGGAAAAGATTAAAGTAATAGTAAAAATTTTAGAATTTTGGGTACTCGCCTACCTTAAGCTGCTGCTTCCATCTCTTTCACTAGCTACATTTGAGCCCAAAGAATATGTTGGTAAAGAAGGTCAGTACTCTATTCACCAGACCATCAGTCCGCTGCCATTAACAAGATATCCACTTGTAGACATACCAAATGCATATTCATATCAAACTGAATTCTTTGAGAGAAACATAAAGCAGATAAAACAAATATCAAAACAGTGCTAGACCGAAACCAGACAGATAACTGAACAGTTTGTTAGGCTATTTTTTTTGCAACTTCCTCAATTAATATTAAACTTTTTGCCTCTCCTTTTACGGTAGAAATACTCTTTAATTACGGTTTACTACGGTCAGGTAATCAAGAATAAAACTGAGGTAATTAAACCCGAGAAAATGTGGGTAAAAAAGATTTGGTGGCGCTTTGTATGCTTTGTTACCCAACATAAAAAAATATTAAATTAATGAGGACGTGAGGAATAGGACCTTTAGAAATATTAGGCTTATCATCACTTACGATTATTTATATTTACTGGTCACGTTTTTAATTTTATACATAGGTTATGTAAATAAGCACATGTTTACAGAGTGTCAGAGGCCCAGTGGCTTAGTGGTAGTGTTTCGCATTGCCACGCCACAGATCCCGGTACGAATCCCGGATTGGGCGAGGTTGACCCATCCTTTCATCCCTTGAGTGGGTCGATAAAATGGGTACCAAGCATGCATGGGAACTAAACACCGGAGGTTCCCCGTGAGGCTGGCCACCTTACCGGGACATATGCCTAACATCCCAGAACCCTAGGTCAGGAAAGATGAAATGGGCACGGCAGGCCTTGGCCCACTAATGAGCTGTTGCGCCGAGAAGTTACAGAGTGTCAAAAAACCTCAGCAATTTAAAATTAACACCAGACATTAGGTTAAGGCCAGAATTAAATTTCCAAAAAACAAAATTACTACGATGAATTTTCAGGGAAATCAAACGCAAATATTCCCATATCAAGTCTATGAGATTGACTTAAAAATAATCATAACTTGTGGTCTAATTTTCCCAGAGTAGCTAGCCTCTCTTCGTAGCTAGCTTTGCACCACAAAACAAATTAACATTTGACGCTCTTATGAAAAATTCAAACAGAGACTTTCGGTTTAGCGAAAGTGGGCTGTGGATATTTTTATAACGAAGTTATTTCTAGAGAATGCTTTTCCCAATTAACCAGAATTATTCCATATACACAAAATTATCTTCAGTCAAAAAATATTTTAAAAAGATAATAATTAATACTTCTAGCGGTTAAGAATAAAAATCCAGTTCCTCAAAAATAAACACCGAAATCAGTAGTAGTACAATATATTTATTAAGGGACAATTTAATTGAAAATATAAAACTTCATAATTAAAATTAACTTTCTAATTTATTTTGACACGAATTCTTCAATACTTCATTTCAAACAAGATTTTAATGAAATAATGAATAGGGACAGCTTTTAAGGAAGTTGAACAAAATAATTTTCTAATGTTGATGAAATTCTTGCATTTTTCATTAGTATATTTATTTAATAAACTTTTCACTGGTATTCCAATCATTTTGTAATGAAATTTCGTATGCTTCTAGTAACACGTGGGAGTATCATAATTATTCGTGGAATTTTGGATTGTTCTCTTTCTATTTCTGATAAGTGTTTAGCATAGACAGGGCCCGATCACCGAATAGGCCGGGGAAGCCAGGGCTTCCTCCTCAAAATTTGAAGGGGCCCCCAAATCACCTTTTTTTAACACTCATTCTGTTACAAATATCTCCACATTTTCAAAAACTTATGTTCCGAAAACATTTTTAATTTTAAGTTTTGAATATGGGATGTCTGCGGGCAACAAAATAAAATTCTCCATCTTGTAAACTTCTTATAGTATTCTTTATAAAACTTTAAGCCACTTTTGGGGGCCCTTTCAACTTACGAGTTTATGATACGGGATATCTGGAAACAAAAACAAATTATCATCGTTAATTTTAATCGTATTCATCATTGAAGCTTAAGTTATGCTACTTCAGTTGAGTTGGGTATTTGCCTCGGGGGGCCCCAAAATCAAAGGCAGGCTTCCCTTCTACAAAAGTCTTGATCGGGCCCTGAGCATAGATGTGCATTTCGTAATTAGGATTGGGTCGTTTTAGATGACGTAAGTGTCCAGTTTATTCTTACACTTCCGTGATTTGATTAATGGTATTGTTTTAGTCGATGTAGCTAACTCTAATGTTTGATTTTTTGCACCCCTGTGATTTCATTGGTTGTTTGGACTTCACTCTCAAAATGAGCATTTTTCGTATGCTATTTTAGAGTGCAATTTTATTCTGTTCGATTTTATTTTTCTATATTATTTATTTTATTCTATTATTTTAATTTATTCTATTATTTTATTATATTATTTTAATTTATTCTATTATTTTATTAGATTATTTTAATTTATTCTATTATTTTATTGTATTTTATTTTTCTATATTATTTATTTTATTCTATTATTTTGTTTCTTTCATTTTTTATTCTAAATAGAGTTCTTTACGAGCAACTTCTTTTTATTTCTTCCACTTATTAAACTTTATTATGCAAACCATTGCTAAAATGTTAACGTTGTCGGAAAATTTGGGTTTAAATGACATTTTTCCTTACACTGTTAAAAAAAATTACTGAAATTGAAGGAAAAAGCCCGGCAGCTGAGTTGCCGGGCTTTTCCCGTTCCGTTAAGAATTTTCCCGTTAGGAAGTTCCGTTCCTTATTTCTCCGTTTTTAAAATTTTCCATTTTGAATTTTCCCGTATATTTACAGAAGTTCCGTTTCTTATTTCTCCGTTATTAAAATTTTCCATTTTGCATTTTACCGTGCATTTCAGGAAGTCCCGTTTCTTATTTCTCCGTTATTAAAATTTTCCATTTTGTACAGGGTGGCCCAAAAGTAGCCTAACAGTTAATGTTGTACTATTGGAAAGAACTTTGGCTTATTTAGAACAGGTATTTGACAAAGTCGTGCTTAGTTTTGTTGATTGGCTAAAATAAAGTCGTAACTAAAACTAAGCACGACTTTGTCAAATACCTGTTCTAAATAAGCCAAAGTTCTTACCAATGGTACAACATTAACTGTTAAGCTACTTTCAGGCCATCCTGTATTTTCCCGCGTATCCACCGTAGAATATAAAAATAAATTTAAAACCAATCCATTATCTACAGTATAATATAATTGTCAAAATTGCATTATTTTTTTCAAACTTAGAAGAAACTATTTTAAAAGGCAACAAACTGTTAAATATTAAATTATAGTGATTTAGCACATTGACTTTACATATTAAAATTACTTTGAAAGAAAAACAGCAAGTTTCAAAAATGTAATGCATCATAATACAAAAAATTAAATTTATCTTTCAATGTAAAACGTTCTTGATTAATAAACCAGAATTTAAGACACAAATTATGCATCATAAAAATAATACTTTTAACTATAAAGAAGTAGATATTAAAGTTTTCCATACTGTTTTTCTTTTTTTTAACAAGTAATAACTAAATAATTTTATAATAGGATAATGTATCGGTTGAATGAAGAAACCAAAGCAATTTATAGAAAACATTTTATTTTCAACAGAAGAAATTATTACCTTAATAAAATTTTAAACAAAATAATCCAAACATTTCCAACAAAAAAATGTAGTTTCACAATTTTCAACACACATGTTTTAAAAACACTTTGAGCTTGTTTATGAAAAAGATTGAACCTTACGTATGTGAAAAACATCGATTGTGAGAATATCGAACCAAGCAATGCGACGATTGGACACTTACCTTAATAATTTTTTAAACATAATAATCCAAATAATTCCAACAAAAAACGTAGTTTCACTATTTTTAGCACACATATTTTTAAAATACACTTTGCGTGGCATTAAGTTTGAAATTATAGCATATCTAAGTGATAAGACCTCGAAATAATACAGCAAAAACCACGGTTTCCTTTTGTAGAATAACGAAAGTAATGAGCAGATGCTTGACACCCGGCTTTTCACTGCAGTATAACTTTGAACATGTTTATTTTTCTTTCTTCAGTTAGACACCTTCTGTAGTCATAATAGTTCTGTACAACAAATTCTAATTCCGATTTCAGCTGCCGGTAAAAAGTCGTAACAAAATGTAATGTTTTAAAATCATCCTTTTTAAGTTGGCTCGAAACATAATCTCACAACTTTTTACAATTTTTAATATGTATTTTAATCCATATTCTATCACATGCCGATTCTGTCGAAATCATGTGAGAAAACGAAAAAAAAAAGAATTATTCTTTTTGCATAAAAGAGGAGCTGAGCAGTACCATGCAGTCTTCAAAAGTTTTTCCAAACGATTTACTAATATTTAAAGTTGCTTTAAAAAACTATTTTTAATTATTTAATGCGTTCTAATTGTATTTTCAGCAAGAACTGTTTGCTTTACATATTGTTTGCATTTTTATTCTACGATTTTTATCAAAATGTTTGATAGAAGTTTGCGAAAACAAAGCATTCTTTGACTGCGCTAAAGCTCAATTCAAGAACGTAGTGTAAATTGGACTGAAAAGTAGCTGCAATAGTAAACAATAGTTATAATTTTGTTCTATCTTTATAATACTTACATATTCTAATAAAGACAATCAGTTTTGCTATTAAAAACATGCAATTTATGTTCTGAAAGGCAAAAATTAATAATCTAGTTGCTTGTATACGTGCTATGGATTTTTATGCTTAGGCCTAAACTTCAATAAGCCGCCATTGTTTGTAATACTTCGCGTCCAAAAACGGGAAAATTCCGTTTCCGCTCTATACGGACATTTTCCGTTCGGTTTACGGACATTTCCCGTTTTTAGAAGGAAAAATAAACGTTTTCAGAAGAAACAAACCCGTTTTCAGTCGTTACGGGAAAGTTCCGTTAAAATCAATAATTTTTTCTCCTGAAATTTCAGGTTTTTTTTAACAGTGTATAAGCGGAGAAATTATGCGAAACTGTGGGACAATAATATAACGTGATTCCCGAACGTAAAAAAGTTAGTTCTACTGAAAGAAAAGTTTGTCACGACATTCGTTTCGGTATGGTAAAAAAAGATATTGTATTATTCCAAACTAATGTGTCTCCAAACTGACCAAAAATAAAAACAATTCCTCTATAACTGTTGCTTCTCATGAAGTTAAACCTGTCCATTTGTTTTTAACAACGAAAAGAAATTGATGTTTTAATAAAGGAAATCAAAAAAATATAAAAAGGGATTTTTTATTATGTTAAATAATGTAAACTTATTTTTTATTTCTTAATATGTTATGATAGATATTCAATAATTACTATAACAAATTTCAATATTTAATACTTTATACTATTTATTCAAAAATTAATATTTTTTCACTTTCTTTCACATTTTAAAAGGTAGTGTGTAGGGTAGCCTGACCAGTGAATGAACAGGCCCCAATGAATGAATAGTTGGTAAATACATTTAAAAAGTAAGAATTAAAAATCATTCCACTGAATGGATTGGCAACACTGACTTCCTATCATCTAGTAGGAAGCTATCTGACATCTGATTGGTTGTCCTGGTCATTAATTAAAATCCAACATGTTTATTGACTGGACATTTTTGTGTTCATTCATTAGTAAAAGTACTGTTCATTCACTTGGCTTTTGAACCACTTTTTATTTGGACCCCCAAAAGATCCAAAGCAATGCAATATAAAGTCACCCTTTTTTTTGTGTAGAATTTACATATAATGACAGATGTGTTCACATTGTCATAAACCCATAAGCTACACTCTTAAAACAAACACTCCCAATTTACCTCAGTCTGAGTGGATTTCACTCCTCCAGACTGGAAAATGCACTTCTCCTTTTGGAGTGGATCCTTTGTGTGTTAAACCTCCGACAGGATCACTCCAAAAGAGTGATTTTAACTCAGTCTGAGAAAATATGCATGCCTTTAGGGTGTCGAAAATGCACTTCTCCAACTGGAGTGGATTTCACTCTTTTGTTTTAAGAGTGTATATTTTTTTAAAATGTATGAATTTTATTAAAACAAATTGTGCACTGTAAAAAATCTGGCTTGAATTTACTAACGATTACTTAGTAACTTTACAGATTTTCACCATTTACTAGAAAATCATCTGTAACCTAAAGAAACTACTGTAGTAATACTAAGCAATACTAAGTAAATTGATGTAACGCTTACAGCGCCCCCTGGCTATCTTTTCTAGAGATTATGACGAATCGATATCGCAACAATAAAAAACCTAAAAACGTGGTTTTTTTTTATTTTAGTATACAAAAATTAGGTTAAATTATTTCGAAAACTTCACATCCCAAAAAAAAATGAATCTTAAAATTTCTTAATCAATAACATAAAACTCCTTTAACGATCAAGATTTTAATCTGTTTATTTACACGCAATCAAAATGCAAGTCTCCGATAGCAGCGAGGGCTAACGCGCAGTTCTACGTTGCGAGACATGCGGATACCGAGGATCTTGGGTTCGGTCCTTACTCCTTCTCTGGAAATTCGATATAAAACCTGACTAACAGAAAAAATAGTGGTGCCCTCTGGTTTTAAACTTTTGTAACCAGTTTACTACCAGTCTCTTTGTAAACATACAAGAAAATCCCTTGCAAATCTACTACAGTTTCCTTAGCATAGCTTACTAAGCTTTAATTAGTAATATATACACATATTTCTTATGTAACATTACTAAAAAAACTTATGGAAGCTGAGTTTCCTAGATAATTCTTAGTAACCTTACAGATATTTTTTTAGAGTGTGCTTAAGCGTTCATTCACTGGTTAGTCTACCCTATTATTAAATAAAGTTACACCCGTTTTACTCAAAAATTACACCCAATCTCTTCCACAGTAAGAAACGAGGTCTTTCACGTGTGAAACGATGGACACACAACCTTTCCTAATGCATGAAAAAACGGGTAAAAACTCGGTTTGCTAAATTAATTTCGAGTCCCTCTGCAACCGCCTCTTCAAATGCAATTACGCGGAATCTCTTTTACTCGGAAACGACGGAAAAGAAAATTCCGAGTAAACGAGGGAGGGGAAAAAAATATCGGAAATCGTCGATTTCTACGGTTTTCTTCAAAGGAGAAGGTTGAAACGCCCGTTGTGTCGATTTTGTAGTTAGATATAGTTGGAAATGACATTTGAAAAAATAATAGTTTCATACAGTCCCCCACTCTTAAAACAAAAGAGTGAAATCCAATCCAGTTGGAGAAGTGCATTTTCGACACTGGAAAGGAATGAATATCTACTCAGACTGAGTTAAAATCACTCATTTGGAGTGATCCTGTCGGAGGTTTAACAAAAAAAGATCCACTCCAAAAGGAGAAGTGCATTTTCCAGACTGGGGGAGCGAAAATTAATCAGACTGACTTAAAATCGCTCGTTCGTTTTAAGAGTGCACACTCTCATAAATAACACTCATTTTTGACGATTCATCAATCCTCAAGCCTCATTTCGTTAATTTTGAGGATTGTGCTGGGTCAAATTATAACGTGACTTTTGAGTAAACGCGAATCCTCATTTTTACGATCGTGATTTGACGGTTCTGCATCTTGATTTTGAGGAAACTGAATCTCGTTGTTGTACTCATATGCTCAAAAATGACGAAATATTTCTTTAGATGAGACGACATTCAAATCCTCATACAAATGACGATTCAAAGGAGGATTCACTTTGAGGAAACGAAAACTCGGAGCATTTGCCAGTAAACGGAATCGTCAAAATTAAGGAAAATTTTGTCGTTTTTGAGCAATCATTTTTGAGAGAGCGTATTCGTTAAACCGAACTGCACTAAACCGGAGGTCTACTGAGTACAATGAAGAGTTTGGTTTAGGTTTTATTCACGAGCTAAAGTATTGCCTAATCAAATTTAGGGTCCCAATAGCCCTTCGTGACGTCACGCTATCCGTCCGCTTCGAATGTTCGACTTTTCCGGAGAAAAAGCGAGAAAATAAATTTATTCTGTAAACGGAATTTTCTGGCGACAAGACACAGTATGCATAGTTGAAGGACCATATTATACGCCGGTAAAGGTTACCATTTGAAATATAACATTTGGCGGTGGTTGTGCATTTTTGGAGACGTTATGATTTGCACCCGCGAAATAGAAAAGTTCCTTTAATGTAAAGTCATGTATGGTAATTGGCCTTAAATTTGCACTAAAACTTTCTCGGGCGCTCAAAGAAATTGTCGTCAACTAGGTATAACAATGACTCTTCTCTACCAAGTGTCAATCATCACTTGAGCAGGGTTCTAAGTTACAAGACATAATTGGCTGTGTTTAAACTCCATGGAGGATAGAAATAGAAAAAGTCCGGAAAAAGTACAACCTAACCAAGTGTCACATACAACAATTTTATACCAGCCCAACCAAATGTGGAAAGACATAACAATAAAAATATATTGAAAAGATTTATTCATTATTCCCATGGAGAAGATAATCATAATTATGTAAACTGCAGAAAAACGTAAACGAATACGAATCAGAAAATGTTAAATGCGATTAAATGTATTGAAGTAATTCCCTCTACACTTCTTTATTTCAGCAGTTTCTGTAGGACGAAGCCTGTACGGGAATATTTCTACGGACTTGACCTTTTCTAACATATAGTGGTTCATATCAGCCCAAGATCTCTTGAATCAAAGAGGCGAAGAAAAGATTAATAGGGTCTAGTGGGGTGAATTTTCCGGCTGCATTTGGCTCCGGATGTCAGTTTCAGGAGTTTTCGGGAAAACTTCGGGATAAACAGGATTAGCGGTATTGACTTCTTGGCAAGGAAAACATTGTGGAGTAGTTTGTTGCGTGGAACATTTTGTGAATGATTCTCAGAATGTTTTGATATTGAACTACAGATTTTATTTTTCGTTAAATCCATTGGTTAGAAGTTTTTTTAGATTCTAAATCCAGCAAATGATAGCAATGAGCTGGATCGGTATAATTATTATTTAAATGCTATAATACAAAGGCAAAGTAGTATCAATCAACTGTAAAGGAAACTTTAAAGATTCTAATTTTATCCTCAACACTTGCGAAATCTTAATTGGCTTTGATGGACAAGTAGAGCGTTCACGCCTGCAATGACTTCACAGTTACATCAAAGTTGTTATATAACACACATACAAGCTATCCGTCACAGTTACATCTACCGACAGTTGTCTTATAACTCACATACAAACTATCCGGTAATTAATTCGTCTTTATTAATTGCCGGATAGTTTGTATGTGGGTTATAAGACAACCGTTACGGCCAACTTTAATAACAAGGCCAGAGAAGCTCTCCCAAATATAGCGAAGACGGAATTTTTACATCACTGATCCGAGTGCCGAAGATCGAGAAACTAGTTCGGAACCCTAAAAACGTGGTCAGCCGTGAACGAGTGGTTCCGAACGGGTTTCGATAGAGGCTTCCTCGGAACTATGACGTCAAAATTTCCGTCCCTGAGCGTGTTTGGGAGAGCATCTTCGGTCTTAGTAGTTGAGTAAGCCATAAACTAGGTCGAACCTTGCCTTCTGCCCCAACATATGAACCTTGCTCCGCCTCGATCAAATTGTCCATTCACTAAATTAGCACGATTCGTATTTTAGGCTGCATACTTCCAAATCTCCAAACTTAACAGTCTTGACCCTCTCACCGACTCTTTCACCACTTAAAATGTCAACCCGGCAGCACAGCGGTTACGGAGCTAGTCTTTGGAGCTTTTAGACTCGGTTTCGAATCTCGATAAAGCATGGATGTTTGTGTTTGTCCCGAGTACATGCACTGTACGTGCTCCTAAAATCTGTTGTGTCTGTAAGTACTGTGGCGATCATTGTGAAGTTTCCCACGGGTACAGGTCCCTGGAGACTATTTCCCTTCCCTTCAGAGACATGGTCTAAATTGTGGAAGATGAAGGAAGGCGTGCGATAGAGGGCAGCATCTGTCACGTATGTGTGTGTGTTGTGTCTGTCTTTCTTGACGAAGGTTTATAAGCGAGTCTGTGACCAAGCACACAAGCCTGAAAACATATGTCAACCAACCACTTAAAATCTTAATTGGCTTTAATTTATCCAGTCCCACCAACATCTAGAATCATTTTTACTCCCAGTCAGTAGAACTCAATAAACTTAACGAATTCTTCAAAACCCTCACTAGTGTATTATGAAAGCAGCAATCAATCAAATTCCCGACAGTTGTTTGATGAATGAGCTCGACGTCACACACTCTAACAAGTTCGCAGAACAAAGGGAACCAATGGAAATCCATCCATCAATCAATGGGTCCGCTGATTGGTTGGGAAGTGTATGAACGAAACTATTGAATTTGTTGTGAATGGAGTTCGATTATGTTTACAAATCGATAATGATAATTAGTTTCTTTTTACGGAATAAGGTGGAACTAGAGCTACAATAGATAAGTTTGTCCTATTATCTTGTAGTTCATGTACTTTAGCCACAAGTACAGTAGAATTCTAAATTTAGGAATCAGTAGAGAGCGTTCACCATTCAGAAAATCACAAACTCCGATAATTGTTTTCTTTTTCGAAAATTATATCCGAAATAAGAGAAAAACTATTATTATAACTACCAAACACATAAAGGGAACAGAGCAGAGAATAACCCCTTGATAGACTTTGAATCTTCCCGTAGTTTGGTCTGTATGGCTTAACAGAAAAGCGGTTTCTCCCTTAGTTTTTCTCTCAGTAAAAGTTTTTGAGGGCTGTCGCGAGAGAAGAACCAAGAGAGAAACCGGTTTTCGTTCACCAGTCTAGGCGAAGATTCGCTCCCAAAGAAGCCTGGAACGTAGGCATATATAGTTGATGGTATCCCCCCCCCCCCCCGAGTAGATTGATGGGATAGGAGTTTGGATAGTTGGAGTTCAGATAATTGGAGTTTGATTTCATATTAAATTTTTTTTACGTTATCATTTCCCTATTTTAAAGATATTCATAATTTCTAGATGTATTAAATAACTACTTTTTAAAGATTCATACAGAAACGACCACGTGATTATATTTCAGGATGATTGGTTAGATTTAATTATAAGGGTTTTTTTTTTCATTTTTTGGTTGACTAAAAACCCTACCTTTTCCAAAGAACAGTTCCTCATTCATCTGTTTCCTGTTTAAAAAAAATCAGTTTTTTTTAAGGAAAATTATCGTCCGTAAGTTCCCCGTGTTTAAGTCATTTTATTTTTACCAACACAAACCAGTATATACATGGAAGGTTTGGTTAGATTAGGTTTTGAATTATCGTCGCACTGGAGCTACACGAGGGCTATTGGCGATGAGCGTCATATTTTAGAACTACAGTCAAGTGACGAGCCGGCTCGGACATTTTTGTCTGCACGGGCCCTTTATAGGTCGGCAGTTATTTTGACGATCCCGGACCCGAACCTGGGACCTTTCGGATGCTAGGCGAGTGCCTAACCGACTGGGCTCCCCAGCCCTATGTACATGGAAGGTGTGTTTAGATCACGGCACCTTACCTGTGGGAGGCCGATAGACACGAGGCTATTTAGCACGCATAAGGACAAGAATAAATAACGAAGAAAATTTTTTCCACATCCTAGCTTTCTAGCCCTTGTTTTATCCATTTGAAGTAATAAAATCGTCGTCATCAGTTTTTGGCGGGGGAAATACAATTTGGCGGTGAAGAAGCATCGACAATTTTTTACTTGGTAGGACGACTTGCAATAAAAAGGGGATTCTTCTTTGTGATATTTTATTTTTGGGGGCTTTTCAGAACCAATGACCGTGGAAAAGAGGGTCAGAAATATGATTATTGTTATGGGGTTATAGAAAAATTGCCTTTGTGTGGTTATTAATCTTTGACTACTGTGAGTGAGAGCTTGCTGTATGGGGAAGTAAACTGCCGATTCTTAGCCTTGTTTTCAAGATAGCAAACGGGCCTTTGATTTTTAGAAACTGTTAAGAGGGAATGTTCGCGCTGGAACTGGGGTCTTCAAAGCAAAGTTCATCAGTGTTAATCCAATGGAGAAAAACAAATTTCTCTGCCACATTTCTCTGACTGTATAGAATATTTTTACTTGCGGATTTTTCTATGAGATAAATGTAGCAGACTTACATGTCCCGACCTTCCCACTTTTTGCAATTGGCTCGACTTTTTTTTATAAATTTTCAATCAATAATTTTACTAAAAGTATTCGAAGTAATTTTAAAAAATGGGAAGTTAGAGACCAGTGAGTTTTCTAAATTTATTATTTAAAATAAAACCGTTTGTAAAAATATTCAGTACAGCCGGAGAAATATGGCAGTGAAAATAGTTTTTTCCCATAGGATTAACATTTAGGCACTTTGGTTTGGAGACCCCCGGGTCAGCTCGCTCATTCCCCCTTAAAAAGTTTACGTCAGAATAAAAGTGTGTTAGAAATAGTTCAAGGAAAATTCTTCATTTCCTCTTCAGCGGTTCTTAAGTATTGTAAAGAACTTGCATAAAAATGATTTTATTTAAGCAAAATGAGTTATTTGTAACTCTTAAAACATAAGTTTGATTTTTTAAAAGTTTTATCCTAAGAATAATAATACACAGAAAAACTGATTAAAACGCAAAAACTTTTCTTAAAAAATATTCGACTACATAAATTAGTACAATTTATATAATGGTTTAAAAATTATTATTAAAAAAATTAACTTAAACAGCTCAGTTTTCTTATAAAATCCTTCTTAGTATTATCAATCATAGAGAAAAAACGCAAAATGATTTCAGATTAAATGTCGCATTTTGACAAAATAATTGAAAGCATGGAAAAATGAATATCAGATTCGTATTTTATCAAATTAAAAAAAAAACGTAGGAACCCCTATTTTATCTTAAAAAACATCCGAAACAAAAATTTCGGCTTTTCGATTTAATATTGATTTAGAGATGACACAACTCAGAACTAGACGTAATATATTTTATAAGTGTGACATTCGTGCTCAGAAAACAAATCTTTTCAGAATTTGATATTTTCATCTTTAGATCTTTTTCACTGCTGCCTAGTGCAGTTGGAGTTTACCTGAATTTTATTAGAGAGTTATTATATTGAACTTTTTAGAATAGTTCATTAGAAATAAATGAGAATTCTTCGTACATGGAATTCCCCCCCCCCCTCCCCGTAACTGCAATCCCAAAACTAAAACTAAATATTTCCGAATTATTATAATTAGCGAAACGTGTGGTTTATTTTATTTTATTTATTTATTTCAACTACCAAACAGAACTGTTCCATTTACACGCACAGGACTAATTAAAGATCACAAATACAAAAAATATGCCAAGGAAACACCACAAGAGAAATAAGATTAAAAATACAAACGCCAATATGATCATTAAAACAATGCCCGGAAATACAGATAAAACAACAACAATAGGAAAAAAATATTTGACAAACATTTTCTTAAACTCAGTATATGACATAAAAAAGATATCAACATCTTCTTCAATACGATTCAAAATTACATAAAATTAATTTAAAAAGACAAAAGTTATTAACATAATTAAATTTATGGCGAAAAGGTCTGAAAACTGGAATGTCCCTTAACAATCTATTAGGAACAGATAAAGTGATACAACCAAGAATATCACTACAATCAATAACACTGGTCAGTCACGTGATAAGTTCTGTTCCTGCCGCTAGACGGCGCAATTCAAATTGTAAATAGTTGTACATATTTTCTGTCATTAAAGCTTAGTATAGAAAACGAAATCTTGACTCCTGTTGCGTTACTTGATTTGTCCTGAATTTCCTGAATAACCATCGTGGCGAACCAACGTGGGGCGTATCCCGAACAAGAATTTCAACTTGAATTTACGCTTGAGCTTTATGCTACTTTGAAGCTTGAATTTTATCCTGGTTTGTGCGCTTGAACTACCTGGTACTATTTTGAAACAGTGGACGGAGTGTGCAGGATTGTTGCCTTGTGGTGTGTCGTGTTTGTTGCAATAGTCATATAGTGTGCTTTGAAATATACACATTTACGTGTTCACAGTATGGCGGACGATTTTGAAAAGGTAAAAAAAGAGCGTAGTGTTGCAAGGCAACTTACAACAAAGTTGATTAGCAAAATTGAAAAGTTGTTCAATGATGAAGCTGTTGATAAAGATGAGAAATGCGAAGAATTAAACTGTTTGCTGGACCAATTACTTGAAAAAAGGTCAGCTCTTAAAGAGTTGGACGTCAAAATTAAAGGCTTGGTGTCATGTGACGAGTTGGAAAAAGAAATTATTTCCGTAGAAGAATATCTTGAAAAAATAGTTAGATGGGAAGGTAAGATAAAACGATTTCTTAAACTTGAAGATGAAGCCAGAGCCCTGAATAGTTCAATTTTGAATGCTAATGGAAATGTTTCTATACAAAACGATAGATCCAATACTTCAAATTACAATGAAAATTCTGGTAATTTACCCATGCGAATGGCTCTGCCTAAGTTAATATTGCCTAGATTTTTCGGTGACACGAGTCAATGGTTGGAATATTGGGGACAATTTGAAGACTCGATTCATAAAAATAAGTCTCTAACGAACATAGAAAGGTTTCATTATCTTAAGGGTTCGTTGGGAGGTTCGGCATTGAATACTATAAGGGGTCTTGCGTTAACTGATCAAAATTATGAAAAGTGTATCGAATTGTTAAAATCGAGATTTGGGCGAGATGATATTGTGATTAATAGTCACATGACTAAACTTTTGAATTTGGAACCGGTTCGAAATTCGTCAAATATAAAAGCACTTCGAATGTTGTATGATCAGTTAGAGGTAAATATTAGATCTTTGGAAAGTTTAAGTGTTGTTGCGGGAAGTTATGTTCAACTTTTGTGCCCAATTGTCATGAAATTATTACCTAATGATTTGAGTTTAGAGTATAATAGAACCAGAGAATCTAAATCTGAATTTAACATTTTGGAACTAATGAAATTTTTAAAATTAGAATTGGAGGCGAGGGAATGTCAAAATTTATTGGATCAAGCTCATGTACGAAACGATGGTTTTGCAGGGAGTAGAGGGTATAGTAATAGAGATAATAAAAAATGTGTGAAAAGTGAAGTTTCCTTTGCCACATGCGCTAAAAGAAATGCCTGTTTGTTCTGCGACAAATTCCACCCTTCCTTGAATTGTAGAACTTTATCTGCTAGGGAAAAAAGATTAAAATTAAAGAGAGAGGGTAGATGTTATCGATGTTTCGAAAAGTGTTCTCATTTAAGTTCCAGTTGCAAGGAACAAATTCCTCCCTGCCAAACGTGTAAAAGTCCGGCTCACAATGAATTGTTTTGCTTTGAAAAGAAAAATATGGCTCCTGTGGTCGAAACTTCTCAAAGTTCTGAATCAGTTGTTTCAAGTGTAGCGCATTCTGAAAAAGAGGGAAGTGACTCAATTTTGCCCACTTGTGCAGTGCGGGTTCGAAATCAAGTTCATGGTTCTAAGTCCAAAATTGCTTCTGTTTTATTTGATTCTGCTAGCTCGTGCAGTTTTGTGACTAGAGAAATTGCAAGCGAGTTAAATTTGTTGGTCACTCGTAAAGAAATTTTAGATATATGCACCTTTGGAAATGCTCCTACAAAAACTTCTTTTGACGTAACTACTGTTTCAATATGCCACGTTAATGGCCACGTCAATATGCCACGTTTCTAGTCGTTGGGCAAAGGTGGAGGTCTTCATTACAGATAAAATTTCTCATGCTGAAATTGGAATCCCGAAAAATGTTAAGCAGATGTTGGCTAACGTTTCAATCCCAGCTAGGGAGGTAGCTCTAGTGGAAGGGAAAAGAAAAATTGATATTTTGTTGGGTTGTGACGTAATGTGGAGATTTCAAACTGGAAATAGGATTGAAGTAGAAAGAGGGCTGTATTGCATCGAAACTTTATTTGGATTCTTTGTAAGTGGAACAACAGGATCGAGTAATAATTTGAAATCACTGGTTAATCTTTGCTTCTTGAACAAAAGTGAGATCGAGGAAAATCGCAACACAAAAGGCTTGATTAAAAGGGACGAGGATGATAATTTAAATCTTGAGCTTAAAAAATTGTGGGAATTGGATAACTTGTTTATTTCTAATGAAGGTGAGAGTAGTCTCTTGAATAGTGAGGCTGAGGTTTTAAGTGATTTTGAAAATAAATTGAAATATGAAAATGGGCGTTATGGAGTGAGTTTACCTTTTAAAGAAGAAGTTAATTTACCCGACAATCTTGAAGTTTCACAAAGGAGATTAAATAGCTTGACATCACGTTTTAGAAGGGATCCAGTTTTGTATGAAAATTACAAGTCAGTATTTGAAGAGCAATTGAAGTCTGGAGTAATTGAAGAGGTCGATATAACCAAAGATGATTTAGTGGATCGTATTTATTACGCACCCCATCATCCAGTTATACGAGAACAGAAGGAAAGCAATCGTACACGATTAAGAATTGTATTTGATATGTCTTCGAAGGAAAAAGGGTATCTTTCATTAAATGATAATCTCCATTCTGGGCCAAATTTAAATCCTAATTTACTAACACTTTTGCTGAAGTTTAGGATGAATCGGATAGGCATAATGGCGGATATTGAGCGGGCCTTCCTGAGTATAGGTCTTAACGAAGTTGATCGAGACTGCCAGCGTTTTCTTTGGATTGATAAATTGCCGCCTACCGAAATTAAGGTTTATCGAAACGCTACAGTTTCGTTTGGAGTCAAATCCTCTCCATTTCATTTGGCAGCTACTATCAAGCATCATATAAAGACATTTCAAAATTCCAACCCATTAGCCTACAAAGCTTTAAATGAATGCCTTTACGTAGATGATTTGATAACCAGCTTCAATGACTTAAATGAGGCCGTTGAAACTTGTAAAGATGCTAAAAACATTCTAGCTTCTGCTAATATGAACTTACGCGAATGGAGAACTAATTCCCATGAACTTGCTACAATTTGGCAGACCAGTAACTTTGAGAAGAAACCCGAGGAGAATTTAATTTCAATTAAGGTGCTCGGTATTGTATGGAACACGGTTACCGATGAATTAAAATACGACCTGACTTCAATTCTTCGTGCTTTAGAGGTGGACAAATACACTAAAAGAAGTATTTTACAAATGTCTTGCAAGTTGTTCGACCCAATGGGCTTTATAGCTGCGTTCACCATCACAGCAAAGATCCTACTTCAAGAGACATGGCGAAGGGGTATAACCTGGGATGAGGAATTACCAAATGACTTGAAAGAAAGATGGAAGAAATGGAATTTGGAAATAGGAAAACTTGCAAGTTTATCCATACCACGATCCTACTTTTCCAAATCCCCGTGCCTCACCACAGAATATGAAATACACGTGTTTTGTGACGCAAGTGAAGCAGCTTATGGTTGCGTTGCATACGTCCGCTATCCTGATGCGGGCAATTACACAGTAACTTTCATCACTGCCAAGTCCAGAGTTGCACCGGTTAAGAAGATAACGTTGCCGCGACTTGAGCTTTTAGCAGCGGCCATTGGAGCAAGAGTCCTTAACTCGTTGAAGAAAATATTCCAGATTAGAAGCAACTACACTTTGTGGAGTGACTCTACCGTTGCCTTATACTGGATAAAGGGTAACGCCAAAGATTGGAAACCTTACGTGAGTAATCGAGTGAATGAAATCCAAGAACTAACAGAACCAAGCCATTGGAAACATTGCAGAGGAAAAGACAACCCAGCAGATTTGCTTACAAGAGGCTGTTCAGCAGATGATCTTCTAAGTGGTACTACTAATTGGTGGAAGGCTAATTCCTGGTTAGGTCTGTCTGAATCGCAGTGGATCAAGGGGTGTTCGATTGAGATGAGCAGGGAATCTGAAGTGATCGTAGAAGCAAGATCTAAGGTGGTAAAGGTGAATCTAATCTCGGGTGAACATCAGCAGGCAAATTGCATTGATGAAATCCTCTGCAGGTTTTCTTCCTGGAACAAGTTACGTAGAGTTGTTGCGTGGTGTTTTCGCTTCATAGAAAATTGCAGGGGTGCCCAGAAGAGGAAAACCTTTCTCCTCACCGAAGAACTACAATTGGCCACTAAGGTGATTGTAACAGGGATTCAGTTGGGAGCATTCAAAGAAGATATGGATCGCCTGAAAAAGGGAATCCCACCGAGTCCTAGCAGCAACATTTTACAACTAGCTCCGTTTTTGGATTCATCAGGAGTACTTAGAGTTGGAGGACGTCTTCGACACTCGGGTTTGTCTGATTCAAGAAAACATCCCATTCTCCTGCCCCAGAATCATCACGTGAGCACAATCATCGTGAAACACTACCATGAGATGAACCTGCATGGTGGAGTACAACTAACGTCGTCTGCTGTCATGCAATCGTTCTGGATCATCAACATCAAGAAGCTAGTGCGGAATGTGATTTTCAAGTGTATGAAGTGTTATAACCAAAGGGCTAAAACTGAGACGCAATTTATGTCCGATTTACCATCTACAAGAATCACACCATCAAGAGTTTTTTCGATTGTGGGGACCGACTTCGCTGGACCTTTTCTCTTGACACCAAGAAAAGGACGAGGTGTTAAGTCTAGCAAGAACTATGTGTGTGTCTTCGTCTGTTTTGTTACGAAGGCTGTGCACCTAGAAGTTGTGAGTGATCTTTCGTCTGAGGCATTCTTGGCGTGCTTAAGGAGGTTTACAGCTCGCCGAGGCAGACCAGCACAGATTTGGAGCGACTGCGGTACCAACTACGTGGGTGCAGAAAAGGAATTGAGAAGGTTTGTTTCCTCCTTCTCATCCAGCGAGGAGATCCAAAACCATCTCTCCAGAGAAGGCATAGTGTGGCGTTTCAACCCTCCGGGAGGACCTCACCAAGGAGGACTTTGGGAAACTGCTGTCAAGTCCATGAAGTTGCACCTAAGAAAGACAGTGGGGGGTCAAGTGCTGACCATGGAAGAATTCCTGACCCTGATCGCTCAAGTGGAGGCTTGCCTCAACTCGCGTCCTCTCACTCCTATGTCAACAGACCCGGAAGATCTGCAGCCCCTAACTCCGGGGCACTTTCTGATCGGTGCTCCACTAGTTGCTTTACCTGAAGATAAACTGATCGATGAAAAAATTCCCATTTTGCAGCGTTGGAAGCTCACTCAGCAGCTGGTACAACGATTTTGGAAGCGGTGGTCTAGTGAGTACTTAAGTGGTCTTCAGCAGCGTAGAAAGTGGACCAACGCCAGCCCTAATATCGAGGTTGGCCAGTTGGTACTCGTGAAAGAGGATAATATTCCACCACTCAGTTGGAAGATGGGTAGAGTGACTGCGCTACTTCCAGGAAGAGACAACAGGATTAGAGTTGTGAAACTTAAAACTGCTACTAGTGAACTTATTCGTCCAATTGTTAAGATTTCTAAATTACCAATTTATGAGTGAATCTTTTATATTTCTGAAATAACAATTTTAATTCATTTGATAGTTTCGTTAAAATGTGTTATATTTCTAGGATAATGTTTCATAATAATTCAATGATGTTTTACTTAGTAATTTTAATGATTGTTGTTTTAGATATATTATGTAGGTAAATTTTAGTATCAGGTGAACTGCTTGTTCTTCCCTTTATTAATATTGAAAATGTTCTTTGTAAGTTTAAGATTAAGAACCCTTCTGGGTTCATGGGGGGGAGGATGGTCAGTCACGTGATAAGTTCTGTTCCTGCCGCTAGACGGCGCAATTCAAATTGTAAATAGTTGTACATATTTTCTGTCATTAAAGCTTAGTATAGAAAACGAAATCTTGACTCCTGTTGCGTTACTTGATTTGTCCTGAATTTCCTGAATAACCAAACACCATTTAAAACCTTGTAAAAAAAACAGGTGAGCTCATGTCTAGATTTTGAACTAGTAATCTTGAATAAAGTTTGAGAAAACCATGAATTTTGTAATACTTAGAAACGATAATATCTATACGACGATAATTATCAATATTTTCACGATAGTTACTCAAAAAATCAAATTTCGACCTTCTAAGTTGTTTTTAACCTCAGTAACATATTTACAAAATGCAACAGAAAGGTTAAATAAAAGTATTTAGTTACAAAGTTCTAAATTTCCGACCACCTAAGCCAAAACAAACAAATTAGAATACCAGGAAAAGAAATTCCCCCGGGCGTGGTTGATGGAAAACGGATATTACTCCGCAATCCTGGAAACGGGATAAATCCTAAATAAATCCGGGAGTAAATGACTGCTCCGGACAATTGATGCCCTAGAAAAAGGAATCGGTTAATGTGAAAATGGATTAAGTTCACAGAACAATTCCTTAACTAACTTCTTATTTCATTAAAATGTTAAAAGACAGAAGCTTAGACCTAAATTCCCAAACTAACGTGTATTTATACCCCCAGTAAATATTCAAATATCACATGCGGATTCTTATTTAGCTAAAATGTTTTAATAATCCAGTTAAGGTGGGAATGGGCTCGCTGGACGGCGGGTCTCCAAAGTAAAATGTCTCAGTGTTAATACAATGCAGAATATTTTCCAAGCCACATTTTTCCGGGTAGTGATAATTTTTAAAAACCGAATATTTTCATGTGATAAATGTATCTAATTTATACTTTATAGGTCCCGACAAACCCACTTTTTAAAATAGGTTCGAATATATATTTTTTTAAATTTCCAATAAATAATTAAGCATTTTGAAAAAGTGGGATTATAGAGACCAGTAGGTTACCTATACATTTATTATGTAAAAGAAACGAATTGTAAAAATTCCGCGGTCCATCTTGCCCATTCCTTTTAAGAAGGATATACGTGACAAGAAACAAAGTAAAGCTGTCAGAAAGTCGCCAGGTAACACTAGTAAGCCAAAACAAGCTGCATTAAAAAGCGTTATATAATAAGATTTAATGCACATTTGTAGGCTATAGCACGAAATCTGTATTCACACAACATGGTACTCTCCGTGCCAGGCTAACTTGGGTTAAAACAAAGAGTAAAAAGGAAGAGGGAAAAGCGCGGTTGGTGCGTTAGTATAGAAACTCTTGTTAGGTAATATTTACATACAAAATAATCTGAATATAATTTTACCAAAATACACTTTTCATTCTGATAAAATTGCCACATTCTCTCAAATAATATTCACATCTGTTAGACCTTAAACGAAATTAATGTTTTAAACATGTTTTCTGGATGGATTACAAATAATTTATGGAACTATTTACATGCGCGAAAGGATCTTCTTCACAGCATATTTCTATTTACCCAACTTAGGTTGGCAAGGAGTGTACAAAGGAGATGGCTTCTCTTTTCAAATTGGTTTTTGTATTAATTTTTAGCATCTTCGTCTTAATTATTAGTTACAACATCTCCGTCTTCTTCCTATAACTCGATGTTTGTAAAGAAAAAGCGTAGAGGGAAATTACCCTATTTACTTAACCCCTTTTTACACTTGGCGGTTAATATGTCCCAAGCGGAAATGAAGGCCGGAGTCAGACAGGATGCACAAACTGCTGGTTTATAAACAGCCCCCGGGTCTTCTAATTAGTTTCTTCGAGTGATATATTTGCATGTGGTCTGATCGGAATCGGGGTTATTTTGGGTGGAATTGTTCTGTTTGGGGATAGGTAATTGCTTTGGGTTGATTGCTAGACAATATTTTTAGCCTACATTCTTTTTTAATCCGATAGAATCGAAAACTGGAAAGTTGGTTATTGTCATGAGATATTTTCGTTGGTGTGTCTGACAGCACTCACGGTTCAATTTCCGCTATAAACTATTAGATTTTTATAATTTCTATTTGTCTGTTGCTCACACTCCCTGTAAACTAACTGTCAGATTGTGAAAAGTCGTGGTTTTTTTTTTTTTTTTTTTTTTTTGGTTGGAAGGTTCAGAGGCTAAATTTTGTACTTTTTGAGTATCTGTGTTTGTCTGTCCATTAGCCACCGCTTATCTCCCTTTCGCCACAAGATTTACAAAATATTCTTATAGGTACATCAGATTACCTATTTTTTCCGATCTTGTTAAAAATTTGTAATTTATTAACTACTGAAACTACTCATAAAACTTTTGAAAAAATTATTATTAAACTAAGAATTCAACTACTACTTTTTTTCCTTTTGTGTTACATCTTTTTTGAGTGCAAAATTTCCTTCGTTAGTAAGTTGAGAAAATATTGTATGCATGTAAAATAAGTCGATAGGGAAACTTAGATAATATTAAGTCGTTTTTATTTGAGAGTTATCCATTGGGAAATGATAGATTGGTCTTCTTAATCCGAACAGAGAGTGAATCGCAATGACCTACAAATATGGCAAAAATTGTCGAACTCTCCTCCATCGACCAATCAGAGTCAAGATTATTCGTGGGTAAAGGTGTAAGTTCAAGATGCCGCAGCAAAGTTTCTGTGGGAACGATAGATTTAGGCGACTATTTGTCGCCGACAGGGTGTAGTTGGGAAGTTAAAGTACTAAGGGATACTAAGTATATGCCAAAATGAAATTTAAATTATTAATTCAAATTGGGGTTGAAAATATAAGATTTTGAGTCGTTAAGTTACTACATGTCATGCATATAGGCCAACATTAAAATTGCTAGTACTGAATACTTTTTCCAAAAATAAATTATGAAGAAAACACACTGACCTCTTTTTGTACTTCAAATAGACCTACAATGAAAAATATCGACACAAAATATGTTTTTAAATAAAATTGAAAACCGGACTTGCTGATTTAATTGAAGACCGCATTTATCCCTTTCAGTCCCAAAAATTTACTACACCACAGAAACATTTGATATTCACAAAATAAGCTTATTTTAGGTCAAAATAAGAGTTCCACGAGAAAAAAAATTGATTTTGATTTTTTTATATAGTTTTTTAAATAATGCCAAAATTTTTTAACTGTGGAAAACAACAAAATAAAAAAGTATATATGACCTAAAAACACTCCGAGTGTTATATATTTTAAGGTATCTGACCATATTATTAAAAAAATTAATTATTTTAACCGAAATAGTTTAAATTGTGCTTTAAATATGTGGAACTGAACTGAACTTTCAAAAATCAGGTGAAACGCTTGTTAGCTATTTTTTAAATAAAAAAAATAGTAGTCAGACTTCTATTAAGATTAATGTAAAATATTTTCGAATAAAACAATGTGTGAAGAATCGAATGATAGGGGTTTGGATGTCATAACGGGACATAAACATTTGGAAAAAAATATTGAAAGTGATGATTCCAAATGGCATCACTGGGACTGAGAGGGTTAATCAAAAAAGTTAGGTTTCAATCCCTATTTTGCTTTAAACATAAATGTGCAACAAGTACTTCTGCATACTTCATCCGAAAACTGTTTAAACCAATGTTAAAGCCAGGTGAAAATGTAAAAAAGATACGTACGAATGGTACCGACATCTGTGGAATTCAAAGTGGCCTTCCAAGTCGAAGCGATTGGTTGAATTCTTTTGGTGTCAGCCAATTGTAAGGGAATTTTATAGTCCACGTGAACTGGTATTCCATTGAAGAACCAATAGGCGTCGATTGACAGTCCAGGATGGAAAACTACAAATAAAAATATGAATGCAATTTGAATGGTAAAATATATGTTACATTTTTTTAAAAAATAAATGCTGATAGGTATTTTGAGGAACTTTATTTCGTATGCATAAGATCTTGATTGAGTATTTTTGTGTTGCGGCAGAACCTATTTTTATTGTATATTTTATAACATTTTTAACGTATTTATTCTGTAGTAGCATCTTGTATATGGACAGTAATAAAAAATTACTTCTAGAAGTAGTAAAGAAAGGACATATGAAATGCTTAATAACTGTTTAAAAAATTAGGTTTAAAGTCAAAATAAAGCGATGATACGTGAAGGGTTTTCTAAAATGTGCCTCATATACGGGGCATGCTTACCATCTTAACTTGATTGTATTTTAACCACCTGTCAACGAAAACAATTTGTAAACTAAAAATATAGTAAAGCTAGTTTCTAGATAAAATGTTATCAATGCAACTTGCTTCCCTAAAATTAAAAATATACAATGAAAAATAAAAAAAATTTGCCTCGGTCTTCTTTATCTGTAGAAATATTTAAATGCTTTTTTTAAACGCAACGCATATAACAAATTCCTTAAAGATAACTATTTATTGTTCAATTTAAACATTAACGATTAGAAACATCTCTATTTCATTTTGTAGAGTTTCGTCACTACAATGCTCTTTATTCAATTTCAAAAGGAAGATAGCTCAATCGACCCAACCACAGAGACTGATGCACACAGTATGTCCACTCCACAAGAAAAAAACATTTCATTCATAAAAAAAAACCTCTTATAAACCACAGCAATATTTGCAATGGGAAGTTATAATACAGGAGTTTTCTAATACAATGCAACTTCTTTTTCCAAAAAATACTTATGTTTAAGGGGTCACAGGAGTCTTAAAAATGTGCAAAGAAGATATTACAAAGCATAGTTTAATCTTTCATGTCATTTTTTAACTACTCAATAAATGACTATAATTTTTTATATGTAATTCTACAGGATTTATTTATTATAAAACAAGTTTCAAAATTTATGAAATTTTAGCCAAAACTAAAATAAATGATACTAAACATGAAGCTATTTGAACACATTGTGATTAGGCTTGCGCGGCAAATTGTGAGGTCAAAATTGAAAAAATGACCAAGAAAATGACTTTATATTGTACAAATATGTACAAACTAGGACTTATACCTAAATTCTCAGCTCAATTTTAATTAGAAATTATTTTATGAACTTTTTTCTAAAAAAATTAACAAAAATTTAAAAATTTTGATTTAAAATTTTTTTAAAAATGATTTCTAATTAAAATTGAGCTGAGAATTTAGGTATAAGTCCTAGTTTGTACATATTTGTACAATATAAAGTCATTTTCTTGGTCATTTTTTCAATTTTGACCTCACAATTCGCCGCGCAAGCCTAATCACAATGTGTTCAAATAGTTTCATGTTTAATATCATTTATTTTAGTTTTGGCTAAAGTTTCATAAATTTTAAAACTTGTTTTATAATAAATATATCCTGTAGAATTACATATAAAAAAATTATAGTCATTTATTTAGTAGTTAAAAAATGACATGAAGGATCAAACTATGCTTTGTAGTATCTTCTTTGCACATTTTTAAGACTCCCGTGACCCCTTAAATTTCTTAAAATTAAGAATATCTATTTTTACGGAGTCTTGTCATTGCAATACAATTCGATTTCAAAAGATATCTAACTCAACCCATTCCACCACCACCAACAAAAACATTTTTTAATACTCGTTGATGTTGGTATTATGTCCCTGTCTAATGCAAACAGAAACATGGAAAGGTTATAATACAGGAGTTTTTCAAGTACAACGCAACGAATAAAAAAATACACATCCTACCATTTAAACATTATTGATTCAAACGCGGTTGGTTAACAGCGGGCAGTCTGCTTAAATTTCCAGAATTTCGTCATTGCGATACCCTATTCAATTTCACAGATATCTAACTCAATCCATCCAACCACAAAGACAGTATGTCCACTCCACAAAAGAAAACATTTCACTCCACATAAAGAAAAAAAGAACTCCTCTAAATCCACCCAGACCCTACTCTCCAATCCAGCTGCCGGGCTACAGCAATATCTGTCACTACCTGTGCTGCCCCCTACCGGCAAGAGATAACGTATTAACCCTCCAGCGGGAAGCCTTATTTTTTTTGTCTTCTTGGTTTATGTTGGTATTTTGTCCCTGCGTTATGCAACGGAAGGGCATAAGCGTCAGATTCAGTTGAAGGAGATCTTTTGTGTGGTCGGGTGTTATGGGTATTTATAGGGGGAGATATGTATCGGGGAGTTTTTTTGAGTTATATATTGGGTATGGGGAATTGTCTGGTGTGAGTAGTTATGGTACAAATTTGATGTAGGCTATGGAAAATAGAATGTCGTTTTAATTGTAACCCGGGTAAAATGAAGAGCTTAGTGGAAGAGCGTGCTAAGTGACATTTTTGTAAAAATGGAGATATTTGTGTCAATGAACATGTTACTAACTTCTTTATTTATAACAAGTTTCAACCTTTTCATATACGCACTTTAAGTTAAGCATCTTTTTATCTTTTGTAAATGCCGTTTTTAACGTATCTTGGTGCAAACGAAAATATTTTAAAGCTCATTTTCTCGTTTTCACTTCTTTGTTACTTAGCACCTTCTTCCATTAAGCTCTTCAAATGTAATTGAAATAATTAGTCCCTGAAAAAAGACATGTTAAGCGCCAATAACATGATCCTCTAATTTTTTAACTATTTATAAATAAGAAGACAAATTAAATTATTTTTGTTGATTCTTTTCTACGATATATTTCAAAGTGTTTTCATAATATGAAAGGTCTATCTGCAATACTGTCATTATCCAAAATATAACTAGCATATTGAGTTCGGTCTTTATTAGCAGATTTCCTTTATTGGAAATTCAATTGGGCGAAGTCGCCATTGAAGCGAGCTCTATTTTTCAGTTATACTTTGGAGAAAGTTAGTTTTACAGCAAGACTCTTCATACACTGCTCAAAACAATTAAAGGAGTACTTTGCGTACTTTTGTTTACCCATTCGGTTTCAACTTTTTATTTCTTTTAATAAAAATCGAATTTTTTTTAATAGAGTCATTATACATCCAGAATGATATTGTAAAAAACAGGAGGAAAGATCTTATTTTTTAAACGGAAATTTAAGGGGGGGGGGGGGGGGATTGGAATCATAACTTTTGATAAAACCTTAACAATAATTTTTTCAAAAATTATTTGAAAAAAAATCAATTTTTAAACATCTAAGAACGCAAGTGCGAAAAATTTAGGGTCAATTTATCTCATAAAAATTTTTTTAGGGGTTAATTTTATTTTACCATGTTTTTCATATTTTCTCATTGAAAAATTAATTGAAACTAATTAATTAAAACTAACATTATTTAATTCTACAAAAGACACGATTCTTTTTACCTAACGATAAAAAGTGTGAGATTAATCTAGTGAGGAAAAAATGTGAAGGTGATGATACCAAATGGAATCATTGGGGGTGAAATGATTTAAACCATATGTTCCCCTAACTGTTTTGAGCAGTTTATATTATATGCATATGAGGTATTGAATTACTAAATCCTGCATGATTTTTCAAACCTTAATCTATTAGGAGATGGGTTAAATAAATGCGATATTCTCGCATTCGAATGCGTTTAACCTTCCCTCTTGTATTTGAAATTATAAACTAGAAATTCAACTAAGACAGATCTTGAGTGTTAGCAAAGATCAATATAAGAGGGTAAATATTACGGATCAGTGCTTATGAAACTGGAAAGTAGTTTGTAGAAATTGACATTTTATATTATATTATTATTGATGATCGTGTTTAAGATAAATTAAAACTTGAAATAAATGACGAAATAAAATTGTTTTAAGTAAAGAAAAATTATGCTGTTATTTTTCATAATCCAAAAATAACAGCATACTTCATAATCATACATATTATAAGCACTAATTTCTTACTTAAGGACGTCGTGATCAAAAGTTCTGATATGTAACTAATTTTATGTATATTTTTTGCATGACCGGTCAAATGTTTAAATATAATTCAAAAAATTAAATTGTTCAATAAAAATTAAATTGGTGTTTTATGTTAACTCAGATGCTAATGATATCTTTCGAAAAAACTTCGCTGATTAGTTTTTTAAGGTGTTAAATGGTATTTTCTCACCGACAAATGCTGCAGGAGACTTAAGAAATTCATACTTATAATTTTGTGCAATACTAAAATCTAATTTACTCTAAACGAAGTGTGGTAGACTTTTTTTACGAAACAAATGCCTGAGAATAAACCATAAAAAGCTGTTGTAAAACTGATTATTTCAAAAGTGGTATTAGAAAAAATACGTTTCCAAGCAAAGCCCACTTTCTATTAACGGATATCCTAAAACGTCTTATTTCGGGTTACCTTGTAACCGTAACCCACCACACGCGATGTGGCAATTTCCTTTACCGGGAACCTAAAGCCTTTAAAGAATCGGGATTCGAAAGAGGAAAAATAATCATATACAGGATAAAAAAGTTTCAACAACCACTAGAAAACAGGAAGTTTTTTTTCTTATAAATTTTTTACTTCATTCCACTACACTCTCGATTGTTTCCACGAAAAAAAAATCGAACTTTTTTGCCCACCACTTAAATTCGAGCTGACTCCAGAATCACGGTAAGCAATTTGCACCGTGGTAAAAGTAACAAAAAAAAAGAATACAGAAAAGAAACCTAAACCGACTAAAACAGAAACGAAAAGTGGACCAAGTTTTTTTTATTTGAAAAAAAAAAAGATCTTAAAAAAATACGTAAAACGAACAGAAAAAATGGCAACAAATCTGTAGAATGGAATAGAACTTTTTTTTTGGCGGGAAAAAAGTCATCATCCAAACAACGGGACCCGGAACATCTGCCGTATCGTTCTTTTGGATTTCTTCACCGAAATCAAACGATTATTTCTCGTCTCGATAGAGTTTCTTTTTTTCTTATTTCGCTTCAATCTTTGTTAGTGGGGACAAAACGAATATATTCCTGAATCTTTTTCGATTCGGAAGTGACAGTTGGAATGTCTGTCGATTGTCAACAATGAGAACTCAAGTGACACCCTGGATTCTTCAAGTGTCAATAAAAGCAATGAATCTTTTTTCTCTGGAAATAATCCTCGACACTTCCTAAGGAAATGGATGAATTAAAAAAAAAAAAAATGATATCTACTATGAGACGTTATTTGGGTGACGCAATCAATTCAAGCATTTTGACCCATGTACATTTTTACATAAAAATTATATCCTAAAGCTTAATTTGTCAATACATCATAACACTTAATGGAGCTAAAAATACAAGTTGTCAAGTAGAAAGTCAGTTCCTGTTAGGATTTCGTGCGTGGATCAAAGTTAACTAATGTATAGTAAAATAGTTGTAACTTTGTGTAAATATAAAACACGCCTTTTAAACGTATTTAAATCTTTGATTCCCTATTGGTTTTTTTTTATACAACTTGTATATGACAATATTTTATTATGTTGAAGGCACCAATACTCTTGGAAATCGCAAATTAAATGGCAAATGTAGTTTAAGAACGGGCATTTACCATTGTGTAAACAGAAACTCATAAACATGTAAAAATTCCTCACTCGTCAAAAGATTTCGACCCTTTTGACAATCCTTTCCTTGGGAAACCCCGTTGATTTTACATATTTTCAGTTACAAACTCACCATTACTTTTTAAAAAGATTTACTTTGAGAGTTTTGAGAGCCGAAGAAATGTTTAAAAAGTTTCATAGACCATTTTTGAAAAAGCATGGCTAAGATCATGTCACCCATTTTAAAAAAACTATTTATTGAAAAACACTACTAGACAAAAAAAAAATTGTATTTTCATTATTAGTACATTGGTTTTAGTATTTATATATAGTTCTTAACAGTATTATCAATCTTCTGTTATGGCTTGTACGGGTTTTGTTTCCCTTTAAGCATCAATGTGTGTTTTGCCTTTTTTTTTGTATACTTTAGCTTGTAAATAAATATTCAAATAAACAAATAAAAAAAAAACGGCGACTTCAATATTCTACAAGAAACTATCGACTAAACAATTAAAATACCTTCCCCTTTTAAACTTTAAACACATCATTTTTAAGCTAAAAGATCCACTGCAATAAAACTCAAAACATTATTTTAGGACTCTTGCTTTTAGTATCCTCAAAAAGTAAATAATAATAAAAATAAATAAATAAAAAAACCTTTCACCACCAAACCAAATACCGCACGACCTAACGAAGATAAAAATCTTCCGATCCAATAATTACTCCACCACACGTCCATCCAGACGAAGGACCTTTCATTGAGCATCGAGAACCCCGAAGGTTGCTCAACCCTTCACTTCCAGCAGACAGGTGAATCCCTACCTGTCTCATCACGGACGAGCGTGCAGACGGCAGGTGAATGTTACCTGTGAAGCAAGGTCTGTGTCTTTCGGGGGAAGAGTGGTATATGGGCTGGATGTGATTAGTTAATGTTAATAATAGGTAGTATTATGTAATATGTCAAGTAATAATGTAGATGTTAATGTTAGTTAATATTAGGTAATGTTAAGATGAATAGTTAGTCCTTTAGACCAGACTTGCCAAACTGTGACTGTATGCAACTTTAATTCAACCAACCTGTCAACTGTCCGAATTTCACTCGATATTAGCAATTTTTCGAATTCCGGAGCCGAAAGAAAGATTTCTCCCTCCGAAAATCCGGCAACCCATAATAATAATCAAAGAAAAAGTCTGTCTCTGGATCCTGATACCAACGTGTGCACCTGAGGCTTAGTTTTTCCATATTTGATTATGATTTTTAATTAATATAATTAGTTTCAAAAAACGTCATCCACGTGGGAGTGCGGGACCGTAATGGGCTTGAAAACACTTGGACCGGGCTGAAACAGGGGCTTGTTGGTATGACATATGACACGTAAATTCAGAAAACAGTTAGAAATTCGGCATTGATGATTTAAATCCAGTGAGTAGGTAGATTTGCTTTGGATCTAATACATTAATTTTGAAATGATAATAACAGTCAAATTAATGCTTAATTACATTTAAGCATTTTTCCACCGGCAAGGAAATAGTAATAACAGCAAAACAAATTTAAAGGGAAATATTATCCGGTTATCTAATTTATAAAAATTAAATATTTTAAACTAAAAATAGTACAATTTTTCAGGTTCGTTTGTTTTTAATTTTTAATTAAAAAATATTCATATGTTTAGAATTTCTTATAAATTACTTATCTTTGAAAACTAATAATTAATTGGCTATTAGGTATTGTACATTCAAATTAGTTTTATTTTCTTGCTACCATTACTGTTTCATATATGGTGAAAATATATCAAATTTTAGAGCAATCACCTTTACAGATTTGAGATTTTGTAAACGAAAAGATATTAATCAATGGAACTCATCACCCATAGTAATTATTTGTTGAAAATAGCTTAACAGAAACCTCTAAATACGAACCTATCTTGATATTTTGAAATAGACGACTTAATATTCTAAGAGGAGAGAGCTACAAAATACAATTACGCCTTCCATTTTTAATAAAACATTGAAAACGTAACTGTTTAAGCTAATAGCTAAATTGCAATAAAACTCAAGCCATTAGTTAAGGCTTTTTTTTGCTGCTTAAATTAAGAATCTAATAATTTTAGAGTTGTGCCACTTTACCACATACCGTGAAAAATAGTTTTCTTCATTTCAACCCTTTCGACATATTCGGTGATTAATGATAGTAGTAGCGCACTGGGTCGAGGTTAGGGGCGTGTGAAAAAGACTGCGGTCAGAAAGAAAACCAAGGTTGATGGTTTGTTGACGGAAATAACCTCAAACCAGTGGAAGGGGTTTATTCAAATACTTTAATTAATAAAGGAGCGCGGATATCTTATAGAAAAAAAATCCAGCTGGATAAATCAAGTAAGAAACTTGCTATGAAGTTGCGCTAAGTTAAAAATGACTTTGGTCGAAATTATACGCAAAATTTGCCCCGGTATCGTTTGTTGTGGTCTTTCAGTTTAGATTCCTAAACTAAATTCAAAAAGGTACGACAGCCTATAGTAGGATAAGGCATTCTGTGCCCTTTTCAGCTCTCTTGACCAAGGGCTCAGGGCTGCGAATCACACGTTCCGACCAACCTCTCACGAAATTCCTAGTATTTAGTTCCCAAGCGGGCTTGATATTCATTCTCTAACTTTAGTCCTATCCAGCCTATATGTTTAGTATGTAAAGATTTTTTTTTTATTTGTTAATAGTTTTTTTTAAATTGTGTTTCAAATTTACAGATGTTTATAAAGTTTTTCTTGTGAAGGGCTAGTCTAGTTGCAAAACTCTCCTTCTCTAAGGTATTACTAAGATATCGTCTCTTAAGTTCCCACATGTGATATCTAACTTTGAAAAAAGGTAGAAATGTACTGAACGGTAACCCTTGGCGAACTTTCCAAAATCGCGCCAAAAGTCGGCCGAAAACCCAACCGAAATGATACGATAGGTTTGAATTATCGTCGCATTAGAGCAGTGGTTCCCAACCTTTTCTGGACCATCGCCCCCTTTAGTTTGATTACCACATATCGCCCCCTTTTAATCTTTATGTTTTCTACCATTATAATTTGAGTAAAAATATAACTAATAACTAATTTTATCATTTTAAACACTAGCTACCTCATATAAAGACAACCAAAGCAGCTTTATCCGGTCACTCTTAAATAAAATAGAAAAAAATAAAATGTTAATATTTAACAGACTTTTTTTTAAAGAACAAAGTTTAAATGATTAACTAAGATCTTTAAACTGGATTCCGCAAAATTTAAAAGAGTTGACAATAAAAATTAAAGGAAAAAATTGAATGTTGAAATTTTTTTTTATTATTTTATCTTTTGTTAAGTTCATGTGCAAATCTTTGAGGCAAATGCCCAACTGATTTCTTTGTTGAGTAAGGAGCTGGATGATAATAGAACCAAATCCTTTTTTCAATAAATACGTGGAAGGGTACGAGAAGAGAAGTGGTTCGGTGTTTAACTACAGTTGTGGATAATTGCAAAATAAGTTTAACGCAGGACGTAGGCTAACTCATAACCTCTCTGCTTGACAATGATTTTCGCCACACAGTCATACTTCTGATCTACTAATTCCGTCTGCAAAGAGTAATCAAGGTTATCCACAACCCACAGCTTCAAACGAGAATGGATCTACAATAAAATCTTGTTAGCATGCCATTTTAACTTGTCAAGGTGATCAATGAAAATTAGAATGGTTTTATTGCACTACAGTACATTATATTATTTTAATTTCCCCCTTTGAATGCTCATCGCCCCCCTATCGCCCCCAAACTATTCATTGCCCCCTTGATAACACAAATCGCCCACTTGGGGGCGATCGCCCCCAGGTTGGGAACCACTGCATTAGAGCTACACGAGGGAGAGCCGAAAAACGCGGTTATTTAACACCGGCTGTTCGGACTTTCTTGTTACATATCTCTGCATTACATTATGCACCGATATTATTTAACAAGAAAGTCCGAACAGCCGGTGCTAAATGAACAAACACGTTTTTCGGTTCTCCCTCGTGTAGCTCTAATGCGACGATAATTCAGACCTATCCTATCATTTCGGTTGGGTTTACGGTCGACTTTTGGCGAGATTTTGGAACGTTCGCCAAGGTTTACCGATCAATAAACTTATCCCGTTTTGCAAAGTTAGATAGCACATGTGGGAACTTAAGTGGCAATATAAGAACCGGTTCGTTCATTGGCGACTTTTGATGTAAGTAAATTCAATTGGACGAAATTACCAATGAAGGTGCCGAACCCTATACCAGTTTCAGTTTGGGAATGAGAGCTTTGCAACTAGACTCTTCTAACACTAAAGTAATGGGAATACTGGAGGAATAGTGGAACTTTGGATGAAGTCTTCAGGTGTCAGTGTCTTCACTTGGCCACTACCAGGAATGTTTCATGTCATAGTGGAAGCAAAAAATGCTTAATGAAAATAAATTCTTACTTAATCCTCTATCAGTAAATCAACGTCACTTGAAAACAGAGCAGCGATCGAAGGAAGCAGTGTATTAAATATCGAAGGAATACATCATCAGAAAAAAAAACAATTCTAAACTGCAAAATGCAGATACAATGTGCATGTTTGGGGTCTGAAGTAGAAATAGAAACGCTGAATGAACTTCTTTCCCGAACCTCGATTGATGAATCAATTCGAAGGGGAAATAAAGCTTCAATCAGAGGACGGGTCGAAGAATATCAGAAATGAAATCAGGAAGAAATACGTCACCTGAAACAAGCCAATAGATATTGCCAGTCAACTGACAAAGCTCAGAAATAGAAAACTGTATACTGTGAGGTCCACCATTTTAAAAAAATAGCCAATCCCTTTAATTTGCACATTCGTGGTTTTGTCATCTGACCAACGATGCGCCTTACCACGACACTTTTTCAACCAAACCAACACGGGCTGTAGGGAGCCTAGTGGTCAAAGATCTCGGACTTGAGATCGGAAGGTTGAGAGTTCGAGATCCGGTGCCACTGAAGACTTACCGAGTATATGCGGAGTACGTGCTCGTAAAATCTGTTGGGTCCGAAAGTCTTGTGGTCGGTCATTGCGCAGTTCACCATGGGTACAGGTTCCTGGAGAAAATTTCCCTCCCCTTCAGGAACATGTCTAAATTGTGGAGGTGGTGACAGATGGCAGCATCTGTCATTTGTGTATGTGTGCGTCTTGTGTTGTCCTACTTGACGATGGCTTATAAGCGGGTCCTTGCGACCAAGCAAACAAGCCTGAAAATATATGTCTACCAACCAACAACCATCCAACCTCACTAAAAACACCGCCGGCTCATCTCCCGGCCACTAAACATAATTGACTCCGATCGCATCCCACAAAAAGGCGCCATTTAACCGCCACCCATGGGGCCACGTTTAATTATTCTAAAACATCCCGAGTTGAGTTGTCCCCCTCCTGCTGCGCTCTAATTGATTCCCGGCCGGACGCATAAAACGGATTTTAGGGGCCGTTTTACGAGGTGCCAACGCGGCACGTCCCGAAGTTAGAATCGGCACTAACTTCGGGCCTCGAATAAGGCTCGAAAATCGCACTCTGTTCGATTAAAAAAGGCTTTCGGAAGTAGAAGACGGTATTGGGTGGGTTAAGGTTTTAATTGTTTTTTTAAAAATAATTAAAATGAAGGTGTTTTTGGTGGAGTGTTTTCGTTGAGTTGTATTTGAGTTGCTTTAAAAGTTTGTTTGCATGGATCAGCAGATTTCTTAGCTACTTTTATTTAATGGATATTGACCAGAATTGGAACAATACTGTCACAAAGAAGAATAATTAGAATTACTAGCAATTTTGATTATAAAAATTAATTTTCGTTTATCAGTCACCCACTTCCGCAGAAAAAACTAAATGTTACAGACTTATGTGATAGGTTAAAAAATTCAACTCATTGAAACTAGAAGTCACTGGAAATTTCAGAAAAAAAAAACAAATTTGAAGAACTTCAGGTTTTAAAGAGAAAAACCCCAAAATTCAATACCCATTTAGTAAGCCATTTTAATTTTAGCATTTATTATAAATAGTGGCGTAATACTAATTATTTGTGATTGTCTCAAATTTTTAGTGATTGTTTTTCAAATTAAATTTGAAATTTAATAAGAAATTAAAAGTTAATTTGAATTTTAAAATAAATTCTTTTGTTTTAATGTTTTGAAAGCGTCAATCTTGTTTGATGCTACGAATTGTTTTGCCTCTATTTAAGCGTCCGAAATATTAAATTTGTTTCTTCAAAATACAAATAAATATAACAAACGATAAGGAATAGTTATTGAATCATCGATGAAAGATAGGTTATTAAATTTAATATAAAAAAAAGCTGCGCTTGGTGTTTTTTATACCCAAGTCAAATTTCACTTGAAAGCAGTTCTAGGTGACATTTACTGTTACAAACCCACTTATTTTAATGCACACACACACACAACTAATACTAAGTTACTACTTATAAAATAAGTAATAGCCATTTCTTTTATAAAATGAAGCACAGCCTTTATTTGCCATAATTTAAGCATAGCCTTTTTTTAGAAAATGAAAGTAATGTGTTTATTATTTAGCATATATTCTCGTTGTACGATTTATCCTAAATGTAAGAAAATTTTCCCAAAATTGGGTTATGTTAAGAATTACTGTCAGTCCCATAGAGCTAATACATTAGTTTTGAAATCGCAATTTTTAAAGAATAGCTTTGCCATATTATCCCCTTTTCACCAGGTATTGAAATCATCAAAACATCAATTCAAAACAAAATTAAGAAAATTACATCATGTTACTTAATTATTAACTGATAAAGTTTTAAAATAGTGTCGCCATCTGCAGTATATTTTTGGCATTTTAAAATTTCGAAAACATATAATTCAATAACTAGATCAAATTTTCTTTTCAAATTTGTGTCCTTTTGATGATAAGTTAATTTCCATTCCTGGGGAAAAAGGCTAACATGGGAAAGCAATACTTCTGTGGAAATTGTGATCCAAAAACTAATGCATTACCTCTATGGGATAAACAGTAACTCTTAAGGTAGGCCAATACTCAAAATTCCCCCAGATTCTAAAATTTTTACTATACCTTAATCTTTTCCAAATTCGGCATAATAATTTGAAATATAATGAGCAATGCTATTTAGGCATTTTTTTAATTTAAATTTAATTTATTTATTTTAAACGGTGTTTTTTTCTAAAAAAAAAAGGTTTATGGTAGCAAGTCTACCACATTGAATTTTCCTCTTATAAACATTAATTATGTGTTCAATTCTCCGTTTTGAACTTTGAACAAGAAAAGAAGTTATTTAGAAAAATGTCTTGAATTTAATTAAAAAAAGTTTTTTTTTTGATTAACTTACACTTGAACATTAAAAAAATATACTATATTTGCACCAGATGTTAGAGGCTTATAGCACAGATATATATTGAAATAGCATCTGCAAAAAAATTCAGGTAAATTAATGTAAAACTTTTTATACTAGAGGTGTTGGCGTAAACCCCTTTTTTTAGTTGAAACCCACCGTTTAAAATAAATAAATTATATTTAAATAAAAAAAATTGCATAAAAAGCATTGATCATCATTCATATTTGAAATCACTATGCCAAATTTGGAAAAGATTAAAGTAATAGTAAAAATTTTAGAATTTTGGGTATTCGCCTACCTTAAGAATATCAAAAGAATCTATTAACGCTATCTAAAAAAAATTATAAGGTGGTCATAAAATGTCAAACAATACATCAGACAGTAACAAAAGTTCATGACCCGAAACAATCCTTTTATTAAAACATAATCCGGAGCCGAAATAATTTCCATAGCAGGAACATAAATTTACATCTTTTTCCAATTTGGCAAAAGCAAGAATGTAATCCCCATTCTTAAGTATTAAAAAAATGTTCCAAAGACGAAAAACATAAATCTCGCGATTGTTTCTAAGCCTTTTTCATTAAAATTTATTTACCCATATTAACCTCCTAACTATCACCTGTAGGTTTTTTTTATGGGCACGTGAAAACTATAATAGCAGCTTCGGTAAGAGCGATTGCTAAATTGATTTGATAAGGATGTATATGTTCTTAGAAAAAAAATCGTTTTTAAAGGTATCTCTTAAACAAAAATCATTATGTTACCAATGAGGAAATGAAAATATTATTGAAATATTTCATACAATCCTTAACAAATGCAAATGCTTATCACAATATATAAAATTAACGTGCATGTAACTTTCTGTTTTTTTTACCTCATATAAAGTATGTTTGAGTAATTTATCAAAACCCATTTTTGTCAGCAAGGAGTTTGTTTTGAGTTTATACTAACGTAACAGTGTTTAGACATAAATTAAAACATTTTTTCAATCATTTTTTGCTTATTTTCCCTCTTTTTAATTTGGGATATTTAAAATAATTAAAAGGAGGTATTGACATAATGGAGAATTCCGTCCGTTTGTCCCTCTGAATCCTATTTCCGAAATATTTTTTAACCGACTTATTAACCCTTTCAGTCCCAGTGATGCCATTTGGAATCATCACTTTCAATATTTTTTTCAAAATGTTTATGTCCTGTTATGGCATCTAAACACACATCATTCAATTCTTCACACTTTGTTTTATTGGACCATATTTTACATTAATCTCAATCGAAGTCAGAACTACTATTTTTTTTTATCTAGAAAATAGCTAACAAGCGCTTCACCTGATTTTTGAAAAGTACACTTCAGTTCCATATATTTAAAAAACAATTTAAACTATTTTGGTTAAAATAATTATTTTTTTTCAATAATATGGTCGGATACCTCAAAATATATAACTCGATGTTTCTTAGGTAATATATATCTATTTTATTTTGTGGTTTTCCACAGTTAAAAACAATTTGGCATTATTTCAAAAACCATATAAAAACTGAAACTGACTTTTTTTTTCCTTATGGAACTCTTATTTTTGACCTAAAATAAGCTTATTTTGTGAATATCAGATGTTTCTGTAGTGTAGTAAATTTTTGGGACTGAAAGGGTTAAATAAAATTCTTTGTTTGATGGGTAGGACATCCGAAGCCTATTTTTGTCCCTATGTCCATAAGTTTTTCCTCTCGTCTGCCAGCCTTTCTTTGCTCATCATTCCTGGTTCATTATCTTTTAACCTTTAGATGATTTTTCACAAATCTTCTCAAGTTAGAAGAGTTTGGCAAAAGAAGCTTTTTTTATTAACTCCCTACACTCTTAAAACATACTAAGTCTGAGTTAATTTTCACTCTTTTCAGTGTCGAAAATGCACTTATCCTATTGGAGTGGATTTCACTCTTTTTTTAGTTAAAACTCCAACAGGAACACTCCAAACGAGTGATCTTAACGCAATCTGAGTAATTTTCACTCTTTCCAGTGTCGAAAATTCACTTATCCTATTAAAGTGGATTTCAATCTTGTTTTAAGAGTGTAAAGTAAGTAAGTTATCCAGATGTCAATTGCATTTTTGTTAAACTTTTTCTGAACGCTTTGAGGAAATGGAAAAATTATATTTATTTTTTATTTTTCAAAATTCACATTCTCCAAAGTATAACTATTGTAGGGCAGGGTCGGTACATATATATTCCGGCTTGTGTGTTTGATCAGAGACCCACTTATAAGCCATAGTTAAGTTAAACCGACACAGAAATAATTTTTACTGTCGCAGGGAAAGGGAACTACACCCAGGGCGAAGACGGAAATCGAGCCCGCCCCCTTTACAGCACGCAGATGCGTAATGGTCTGGTATCTAAACCACTCGGCCATCCGGGCCCCAATAATAATTAAGGTAAAGGGATCAGCTCGTTCACTGGCAACTTTTGACGATTTTTAATGATTTTTTTTTTCAGATCTTGAGTTGCAACTGAAATGCGAAACGAAAATTCTTTCTCAAGCATCTATTGGTTGAGGGGAACGAATCACAAAGAACCAATCACTTGCGAATGAAAGACCAATCGGGGCACCGACCGGATGGTTTCACAGGAATGAAAGCAGGATGGGTATGCGTTACGTGAAACAAAGCGATTCAATTGTAAGGAGTTGCCAATGAACGGACCTTTATCTAGTTATTTCTCGTTCCCTATCTTAGTTTTACTTTGGAAAATGCCACTATACCTTTCACGTAATCACCGAGTTTTAAATATATACTATTTTAGCACATTAATCAATTTCTAAAAAATATAAAAAACAATTTCGCATTACATGGTTGGTTAAAGGCTCTTCAACACTTTAATATAAAAAAAAAATTATATTACTAGAAAAACTGCTAGTTTTTAAAAAATTCTACTTACTTATTCTCTTACACATTTTACCCAAAATCTTTTTAACAGCCCCTTACAATTCTGTCCAACCACACAAACGAGACCCTAATAAGTATAAAAGCCGATGTAGCAATGCATGACCGCACAGTGTATTTAATGAAGTCTCCATAATGATTCAGCCTATCTAATAATAAAACACTTTTTTTATCCTCAACTTTTTTTTGCGCAAAAAGGTCCCGAGCAGTAACGCTAAAACGCTAATTAAACTGTCTGTTCGCCGCTGCTTGTTAATTGACATTGCGGTTCAAGGTTTTAACTCGCCGTTTTTAAATGTCGCGCAACTCGCAGACGATATAAAAAAATTCTTTGTCGTGAAGAAAATGGCGTCGTTCAAGCGAAAGTTCTACTCTCTCTCTCTCGGGTTGAGTTGTGTAATTAAATTATTATTCGGGTTTTTTTCATCGTGTTTAACGTAGAGTAAATTTCGATTGCGTTAAAATCAAGAGTTAAGGGTGAGATTCAGTTGATTTTATGTTTTAAATATTCTTATAGTTCATTTTTTATTTTTTGATAGAAGCTGAGGTTTCTGATTTAATTTTTTTCAGTCTGTATTTTTTTTGAGTAATTTTTCTAATCTAATTATCTTCAAGAGAATTTTTGGAATGGGAACAAAAATTGAATCATAATTAGATTTTGGAAAATAGAATAAAATTTAAAAATGACAAACTATTTTGTGAACAATAAAAACACATTGATTTGACAACTCAGAAAGTAGTATAAGTAAAGTGAAAATCTATCTTATAATTAACCAGAATTATAAATACAAGATGGTTTTTTAAAAATTCACATTATTCACTTTGAAAAGTTATATTTTTTTAAAGAGAAACTTGAAATAAATTCATAAATTATTATCTTATTTATAATACGAACCTTATAAATAAGCCTATACAGGAATTATCAAGACTTAATGCTACACAAATCACCATATGAAATGTTTTCACTCTCAATCACTTAATATAAAATATAAGGTAATGAAATGATAAATATAATGTATTGCGATGGGGATCAGAAATTCAAAATGGAGATTTTGTGTTTTCTACACGTTTCGGAAAGTAGGTTATTCCAAAAAAGTGTTTTGAACTTCGGTCTGTCTGAACTACACAACTGCTGGTACTAAAGTGACTTCAAATTTGCAACAGGTGTTTCTAATGCCTACCGGGCGCCATAATAAGTTTAATGTATAATAAGCATAATCGCTCATAGAACTTTTAGGTTTTAAAGTTATTGAAATTACAATATATGGTATGCTTCATTTAGCTTAACTTTCACTTTTCGGCAACGTCATAGACACGACCAAAAAAATATGGTATTTAATTACCTAAAAATACAATGATTTTTGGAGTGGTAATTTAAAGTCGTTTAGTGTTACACCCCTCTAGTTATCATAAAATATCAAATATATTTTGTCTTACCTCATATAGTTGGGAAATATGTGGTGTAAAATGTATAATTAATCTTAGAAAAAAAGTCATTATTAAACATTAAATGATTCGGTTACTTAATTATATTATACCATTGATTTTCGACTGTCAAAGTCTGGACAACACTGATAGTTTCGTAAGGAATTTCAAGATCCTGATCAATACTTATCATTTTACAAAAATTTTAAAGCTTTTTATTTGTAACATTTTTTTTATTTTAACAATTAGATAGAGGGTAAAGATAAAAAAAATAACAACTTTAAAAACCTTTACTTGTTATGAAATCTCTGCTCTCTCATCCGATTGAAGCCATGATTATTCCGCAAAGTGGCGGAAGTTTTTTGTGGTATCTGAAATCGTTGAAATTCTTCGGAAGAATCACTCGGTCAGTGTGACAAAGTTACAAACAGTTTTATTTTTGTGGTTCCAGTCAATACTGATTTGCCGTTTTGATTTGATTTGGTTATTATATCTTTGCCCGAGACATACAATATTAAATTGCTGCTGCAAGATATATGTTAGGCTTCTACAAGTATACTGACGTGGGCAGGTAAACTGCAGTAACATACATAATGACTTGGACCATCGTTGCAAGCACTCAATTACTTTACCAATAAAGAAAACATCCTGGAAAAAAATTATGTTAAATCAAAAATAGTACATCTCATGATTGTGATTACTGCAGTTTATCTGCCCATACGGCAGTATACACTCTTAAAACAAAAGATTGAAATCCACTCCAGTTGGAGAAGTGCATTTTCGACACTGGAAAGGAATGAATATTAACTCAGACTGAGTTAAAATCACTCGTTTGAAGTAATCCTGTCGGAGGTTTGACACACAAAGGATCCACTCCAAAAGGAGAAGTGCATTTTCCAGACTGGAGGAGTGAAAATCAATCAGACTGAGTTAAAATCGCTCGTTCGTTTTAAGAGTTATCAAAATACTGTTGCTAAGACATACAAGAATAGATTGCTGCAAGATATTAGACTTCTATATATCAAAATAATGTTGACAGAGCGAAGTACGCTTAGGCATAACCTGCTCGATCCATAGATTAAGATTCCAACTGTTCAAGGGTACGATGATAACTCGTAGCACAGTTCAGTGGTTTTGCAGCTAAAAATTTGTTTTAGTTACTAATGCTAATATTTTTGTTTCCAATTAAATAGGGTTAAAAATGTAAAGCAATGTTTTGTTGGATATTGTGATTTCAAAGGTACGCAATACTTATCCAACACCTTCCTTAAAGAAGGCCTCTGCACTCAAACAATGGCGTAGTTCAAAAAGTACGATCTTTTAACCTTTTGCCTACTTTACTGGTACTGTTGCCTGCTGCATAGATTAAATACACACTATAGATCTGAAACTCTGATTGGATTAGCATTGAAGATTTTCTATATTGAAATTGACATAGACACTAGCGCCCACAATTGTGTCTAAGGGAACTAATGTAATGGCTGCCTTTTTCTAGGAAAAACTGAACATTAGCACTGCAATGGGAAAGTACAATTATGCCAAGCAACAAATCAATCGTTAATAGTGTATCAGTTGCTTTCGACACTTTTAGAGAGCCAGGTATCAGATTGACTTGCTGGTCTAGAGGATTCTTAGTCTATGGCCTACTGTTGCTGGTACACATTTTTTTACCATCAGTAGGCAAAAAGCTAATCACAAAAGAGAAAAGCAATGCCAAGACATAAATTTCCAACTTTTTTAGGCAAATGATTTGTCAGAGTAGACCACTCTCTCAAAATAACACGATAAATTATAAGTTAGTGAAGTCTGAATATCAAAGGGGGGGGGGGGCAATCAATTTGATATTACTTTACTATATTAAACGTGCTATCTAAAGTTTTATGAAGTAACTTTACAATAATATTATGGTACAACATTACACCACAAAATACAAGTTGGTTTCAAACTTCCTAACATAAATCTAAAATCAGCACAATACGTCCCAGTTTCATCAACTTTTTTCACAGTGAATCTCTCTTAAATGGTTAGATACTTTTTTGTCAAATCTACTAAACAAAAGTACTCAAACTGAAGACAACAAAAGACCTGGGGAGAGGGGGGAGGTTTTTCTGGTTCTAATACCTCGTTTTCGTTTCTCTGAAATGTTTGCTTTATCAATAAATAAAGTCTTAAAGAAATTGAATGGCTCGGCTTACGGTCCTTTAGAATTTAACAAAAGAAAATCGGTTGCAGTTAAAGATCTTTATCTGTTTAGTTGGGGGAGGAGTTATTGTTGGGAGACATGGATATGAAGATGCATTCTGTGGAGAAATTGAAAGTTACAACAATTTATGTATGCCTAATAAATGACGATACACATTAAGAAGTAAATTTATAAATGTGTTAAATTTTTTTTAGTTTTTATGTATTTTTTCTATACGTAATTCATTTAATAATAAAACTGTTTAACCGATACACTTAATTATTAACTATTCAAATTATTATTAAAATTTGGTTTAATTTGATAAATAATCATAAAGTCACATTTTTTGTTACATTGACGTTTAATTTCAGAACATCAATCGACTATTTATATGGCACTAAACAAGTTTAAAACTTTATCGATGATTCGTTAGTAACAAATTACATATCCTAAAGCGTATTTTTAAATTGTTTGCTTTGAAAAAAATTACAAATATATTATACTTAAATTTAAATTTATTTTAAATGAAGGGATTCATATTCAAAACACTAAATACTAGTTAGAATATAATTTAAGAAAGAATAATAGAAAAATAAGTTTACAATGAAGACACTTTTAAATTTTTATTATTTTCCTAATGATGTATACACTCTTAAAACAAAAGAGTGAAATCCACTCCAGTTGGAGAAGTGCATTTTCGACACCGTAAAGGCATGCATATTTACTCAGACTGAGTTAAAATCACTCGTTTGGAGTGATTCTGTCGGAGGTTTAACACACAAAGGATCCACTCCAAAAGGAGAAGTGCATTTTCCAGTCTGGAGGAGTGAAATCCACTCAGACCGAGTTAAATTAGGAGTGTTTGTTTTAAGAGTGTAATTAGTTACAATACCTAAAATATAAATATATCTGTTAATCTTACGAAAACACCCATATATTTACAGAAAAATGCTGTTATTTTTAAACAGTTTTTTCTGCAAAATATGAAGTTTAAAGTATAAACAGATTGTCTTGCTCTTTTTTTTTTACCGCATATAAAGAGTACTAAACTGCAACTAACTTAGCAAGAATTTTAACTGTTTGTTGGAACTCTAACTGTTTGTGTGTCGAAATAACTCAGTTGCGAGAGCGTTGTGCTGAAGATCTATAGACCCATGGTTCGAACCAGGGTTTGGTATGTTATTATTTCTCGGTAATATTGTAGCCAGTAACCGAGTTTGTCACTGGGGTGCCTATGGGCTTTATTTCCCGTCGGGGGTAAGTGGGATTCTGTTTTTTCTTTTCAAATAGACTGCAAAAAAAAAAACTTTAGAGATAAGATTATGAATTGTTCAGGTACTTCTGCAAATTTTTGGAATAAATTATATAGTATAAAAATTATATATTTTACACATCAGCTGACAGCTTTTTTTTCTACAGAAAAACCCCAGACTTTTATACAAAATAAAAATTTCCGACACAATAAAATATTTCATTAAAAAGAAATACAAACGCAATAACAAAACATCGAAACATTGTCTTTTGATGTCATTTTTTTTTTAAAAATTCACAAACAGCTGACATTATAAAAAAAACCTAAAATCCTTTACAAGTGTATAAACAATTAAAAAAAGTATTTAAAAGCAACTAAGGTGGCCCAAACCACCCATGGCATTATAAGAAACCGAATTTTCGAGTTAAAAACACTTTAAAAAATAAAATTTAGTGGGAAAATGCACGGGGCAAAAAAATGAAAAATAAAAATAGGATAGTTATAAAAAACCTGGAAGATCTTGCTAATTAATGAAAGTTGCTTGCCTGTAAAGACGGCTTTTTGACAAGGATTGTCCTACGGCTCTTCAAACTTTTTTTTATTTGCTTGTATTTAGATTTTTTTTAAAGGATTAGTAGTAGAAGGGCCAATGATGAATAGTTTGATGCAAAATGGGCTTAAGTCCATAGGAGATTTCCATATTACACATCCTTTTAACAGCATTTTAGTGTAAGAAGAAATGGGTAGGGAAATGTTTATATGGACTGAAGTCCTTTCTGCATTTAACGATACATATGTCTGGCCATTTTCTACTGAGGCAAAAATTAAAATAAAAAAAATCTATTTTTGTATTATATGCTATATAGACTTAGGGTTCCTAACGTTTCTTTTCATTTATTTTTTTAGAAAAATAGAAAAAAGTGAGAACTCTTAAGTTTCTTTTTGTTTCAAGTGGCTAAAGTGGAATTGAGATGGCAAAAATACATTGACTTTTGTATAGGGTCGTTTTAAATTCATTGTTTTATTGGAGAAAAAAATGCACTGACGAATATCTTGTAAAATGTTTCACATTTAAATCACTAATAAAGGGTACATTTAAGAAATGTATAGGTACGGAATTTTTCCGGTTAAAATTTATGGTTAGGGAAACTATGCATTCAATTAAAATATTAAGAATATAAAGAAACAAAATCAAAAGTACACATAATTTAAAGGTTACTTAACCCACTAAAGGCTGACCCGGCGGAGCAATGGTTAGGATGCCAGCTTTTGGAGCTGATGAGTTCGGGTTCGAATCCCGGTAAGGCATGGATGTTTGGGTTTGACAATAAATGTTGTTATTTGTCTATATTATTGTGCCGTCCTTCTTTGTGTGTCTCTTGTGACTGTCTCTTCTGGCTAGCGGGGTAACGGGCTATAAAGTCTATGCTCATCCCTTATAGAGGGCGCACTCACTGTCAATTTGTCATAACCCACTAAAGACAACTTTGTAAAAGCATAAGCATCGTTATTTCATAATAAAATTTCAATTTGCGAAAATTTTATATAAATCCAATCAAAATGTTGAACCAGACTGTTAACTCAAGCGTTTGATGAAAAAAATCAGGACACATTTATTCATTGAAAGAAAACTTTTACAAAAGAATACATATTCATTAAATAAAACAATGTGTTCCATTCCTCTTCGTATGTTCACATTAGAAATTGAAATATGACTAAGTGTGCCAAAGATATAAACAAAAAACCCAGTTTCGACGACTTTACATAACAATTAATTTCCCGAACTCTAATACAAATGTATGAGCCCTCAATGGGAGTAAGTCCGGAGGTAAGAATATAATGGGTGCTTGGCGAGAGAAGCAGTGAAGTCATTGACAATTTTTTATTTTATTTTTAATAGGTATATTTAAAAGTTTCTTGTTATAGAGTAGAACAAAGTAATATCGAAAGGCTACTCAATAATATACTTTAATAAAAAAATATACCTTTCTTTACAAAAAAAATTGTGTGTGCTTTTTAAAAACTTCGTCAACATTGTAATGTTATTTCTTAGATATAATTTGCTATTCATTATTTTTTTGCTTGAAACGTAGTGCTAAAAAATAAGAAGCATAAGCAGAACATGTCCTACTGGTAGAATTGTATCGGGGAAAGCAAGCATGTCCTACTGGTAGAGTTGTATAGGGGATTCGAGTCTAAAATATCGGCCAAGACTTATTCAGTATCTTATACCTTCAGATCAAAAAGAGGACTATCTTAGAAATTTAGTAATAGAGAGTTGAGTAGAGTTGAGCTATCGTGATACTACAGATACATAAGTACTCTTAGACACATTCGCCATAATTTAGAGCCACAGTCAAGTGACGACCCGACACTCGAGTAAGCACCCATTGCAACGTTCACCACCAACGGCGGATGTTATTGGAACCGCTCTGTGCATCATGCTTGATTTGAAACAGTTTTAATGTGCATAACCTTTACCAGGGACTCGTCGGCTGTTTTAGCTACACTGACCGTTTATAGGTTGGCAGCTTTTTTTTTCAACACCAGAATCTGGGACCCTTTTCTCCATGCAATACAAGCATCCAACCGGCTCGGCTGCGCAGCCCCCGTGCGATTATCCAGTACTGTAAATACGGATAAGATTACCAGAATCATCGCATGTGAAGCTCAATGTCTTCAATAGGCAACCCGTTTTTGCATACTTTTATTCCTAGACAGCATCTGTACCCAACTCTTGCCTCCCTTTGGTAGAGAAAAAAGTCTTGTTGTACGTTCTTATTACCAGGGCTGTCATACGAAGAGAGCAGAGAATCATTTATCTTATTAGATCTTTTTCTGGAAGCCATCAATAAAAATATCCATTCTCTTCCGCTGCGTCTACACACCGGCGCAAATGGAAATTATGACGGATAATAATGGGGACAGACTCGAATTCTTATTACTGGAAAATATGGCCGAGGAGTATACTCGGGTTTTGAGTTATTTTGGGATGAATATTTTTCCTGGTAATATTGTTTTCTCCAGTTTTTTCTGTTAAGTAAGAATTTTGGATTGATACGGCTAAAATCAATATATTGTCCAAAAAAGATTGCTTTTGTTACTAATTATAAGTAGTAATTATTAATTACTGCACGTCTGAGAGGATGGTTGAGTTCTACCTGTTGTCGTGTCTTCAACACCTCTCTCCTGACTTGATTTCGTACTATTGCGAGGCTCGACGTCTAATGGTTCAACCGCCATCGACGGGCATTGTAACTTACATTTACTTGGCTAAAGTAAAAGCAAGTAATAGTAAAGTAAAGTAATATTAGTTTGTAGACCATAGAATTGGCTTGTTTCAGGTGATGTATTTCCTTTCAGCTTTCATTCCAGCACTCGCTTCAATTGGTGGTTCATTAAAGAATCATGAAATCTCATGAAAGAATTTATTTTCATTTAGCATTTCTGTTGCCACTCAAGATCAGACACATACCCATTATTCAATCGATATGGTCTGTACTATAAAATTACGGATGATGCTTCTTAAGGCACTGGAAAAAAAGTAAATTACTGAAGTCGTAGAGTCGTTGTAAACGTTGTCGATATAATAACCCGTGTTCACCAATGGCAACATCCTAGATTGATCAAAATTTGCAATATATTTCTCTGTCGAAATTTAATGATGATTAACCAATTTAGAAACGGAGTCGAGTTACTTAGAATAAAAATAAAACATTTAAAATAAAATGCAAGCAGTCATTAGAACCATCAATGAGGACATTATCAAATACACAAATAATTAAATCCTAGAATGAACACTGGTCGGAATTTTAAATATTTTCGTATAAGTTTATTTTAATTTTTTCAGCCGATGGCAAAAGGTAAGGGAAAAAAATATATCGAATTTGAGCGAAAATGGTGTACTTTTTTCAGAAAATTCTTTAAAAATAGAACAAATATGAAAAAACTAAGCCTCAGGTGCACACGTTGGTATTTAAGGGAATCTATGTTAAAAATTTCAAATTTCTGAGGGTAGTGTAAGTAGGTCTTTCACGATCCACAGAAATGCAGACGCACATACAGATTCTTTATTTTATTATTATAGATAAATTAAAAAACCCTTCTAGTTTGCCAAATGAAATTCACTAATGTAATATGCATTTATAAAATCACAAATCGATTAAAAAGAAAAAAATGTAATGGGGAAACTGAATCTCAAAACTAATTTCTTCTAAAATATATTTTATACTAAAATTTTTTTTTTCAAAACTAAAAAAATAGTATCCCATTTACAAAAGAATAGTTCTTTTTTAAAAAATTATAACCACAAAGTAAACTATTTTCCGACTTTCGAAAAACTAAATCTTTTACCATAAAATAATAAAAACTTCAAATATTTCTCTGAAAACCAAATGCAAAAATACGCGGCAACTTCAACCGCGTTTTACCTATCCAAAATCTCAAATATAGAGAAAGCAAATTTTCCTCTCTACTTCAAAAAGCATTCTGGGAACTACTAGACCCTGGGTATATAAGGTTTCCTCTTAAGAAAGACTTGCTCCATTCCCGGTAAAAAAAATCCACGAAAATGCATATAAGTATGTGGAACGGGAAGGCAATAGGAGGTAAGAGCAGGTTACAGATGTTGCCTGGTAAAAAAACAATATGCAAGTAGGTTTGTTAGATGAAGCCTTTCTCGCTTTCATAATACACCGAATACGTGATTATCTTATGTTTAGCAAATATATTCACGAAAAAAACAATATTAGATCTTTGCGGAAATAGTTTATGCAATTTAGTTTGTATTGAATAAACAATTTGAAAAGATAATTGCAGTTTTTTCATGAATCTTTATCATTCAAAAAGTTGAAGCTATTCTCAGCACATATTTATACCTAACTCTAAGATTTAACTAAGCTGTGATTTGTTAAACAAGAGAAGAGAGGTGCATAGAATTAAATCACAATTTAAATTCTTCGCATAAAGTGAAATGTTTGAATTTGTATTTATCAGAGATCATACTAGTCAACTGCAAATGGTAAATTTAATTTATTTTTATTTTAAATTATCGATTATTTTTAAGTTTTAAGAATTTTTTTTCTCATTGAAATACCAACACCTCCTACAATCAAGGCCTTTTCACTGGTTACCATTTTCCATGTGAGGCAGTGACAGTAGTTCACTCTGATTAATCATATACCTTTAAAACTTTGTGAACTATGTATTTGCACTGCTTTTCGGTTTTGTGATAGATTAATGTCGGACTACTTCAACCACGTCAATTTTGGAGGTTAGAGGCCTTCTATGGGAAAGGTGCTTGAAATGAGTGATATGTTGAGAGTAGTAGCCCTACTAACTTAGAGTCATGAGAAACTTGGGAATTAGGCAACTTGCGTTCACCAAGCTTAGTGCTCTGACGAACGCAAGGTGAATCGCTACCGGGTCAGAATAATACCACCTAGATTAGAAGGCCGGCGAACTAAATGCTTGACGTCATATTAGTGGACCGATTCTGTGGTTTTGACCAATGATCATTCGTGACTAGATCTTGTATTTGAATAAATTTTTAAGATAAGATGAATCAAGATTGGTCAACAAATCGAAATTGGTATACTAGTGCGACGTTGTGTTGCTTAGTTCTTCGGCCTTCTAATCTAGATGGTATTGGTCAGAAGGTGGGGAATTGGCAAACTGATTATAGCATTAGGCCTTGGAATGCAAAAACTAGGATTGTATTGAAACTAATAGTATGTAAAATTATTTCGTCGTGTTTGTGGTACTTTGTTTGGACGTAGACGAGTTTTCAGCGTATTAAACGCTACTTGAGGGAAGCTGAGGAAATCGTTACTATTAACTCAAATACGGCTTCGCTCGTTGGATGACCATTTGCAACGCTTCAATGAAGTGGTGCTTCCAAAGATGTGATAGTGTATGGATAGCACTACACACCTTCTTGTTATATTGGCGATAGTGATGATCGCCAATACCAAGGCCAAACCTGTTGCACTCTTAACTGGCCCAAACCTATTGCACTCTTAACTGGCCCAAACCTATTGCACTCTTAACTGGCCCAAACCTATTGCACTCTCAACTGGATTGAGTGACTCCAGTTGAGACTGCAATAGGTTTGGGCTTATCTAATCACTCACTTTGTTTTTCTCTCGCAGAAACCCTGGTTCACGCCAGAGATCAGTGGACACGGGTTCCACGTGTGAACCGCGAAAGAGAAACCCTAAGAAAAAGAGGTTTCCTGTCATCAATGTCCTCCAAGCACACAAGAATACGGGAAGCTTCCTATGCAACGAAGTTGATTTTCCCCTGTACGTTCAATTGAGAGTGCAATAGGTTTGGGCGTATATCCTAATCTACACTCTTAAAACAAATCAGTGAAATCCACTCCAATATGAGAAGTGCATTTTCGACACTGGAAAGGAGTGAATATAAATCAGACTGAGTTAAAATCCCTCGTTTGGAGTGATCCTGTCGGAGGTTTAACACACAAAGGATCCACTCCAAGAGGAGAAGTACATTTTCCAGACTGGAGGAGTGAAAATTACTCAGACTGAGTTAAAATTGCTCGATCGTTTTAAGAGTGCATTTGTCAGTTTGCGAACTACTTCAAGCCAAGCATCCCTTCTTTTACTCCGGCCTCCATTCGAAAACCCGGTCCTTCTACACTCTTAGCCAAATCGCATTCGAAAAGCACTTTGGCCACTAAAAATGCAACCAACACAGAAATTCAAATAAACGTGATTTGATTTTAAAAAGCTCCCCGGCGCGAAAATACCCGGGCATTTCTTTGTGTATTCTTTAACTTTCCGCCTTCCTTGAGATGGGAAGGGATTTTTTATGCCCGCAAAGGGGTAAGAATGGATGGCGGGGTATATTCCGAGATATGCATTTATTATGGTAGGAGTAAATCAAAGTGTAGGGTAAATAGAAAGATTTATAATATTTTGCATCAAATTTATCAATTAGATTTGCTTAAATAAGTTATGTGGAAGCAAACAATTACTTAGAAAAACTAAAGGATGCAGCGCTATATCCCTTTCAATTACCACTCAATAAATTATTAAATATAAAGGTAAATTAGCTACAATTTGCTCATGCACGATTGTCTAAAAAAACACATAGTATGAAATCCGAAAGGTACTGAGAACTCGTTTATCAGAATTGAAATCCGTATGTCTTTTAGTTTGAGCCGTAGAGTGATTTCAGACAGATATAAAGGCAGACATTAGCATACAGACATACAGAACAATGTTCAAAAACCACTTTTTTTACACTTAGCACCCTCCCTGGCGTATAGAGTAGTGGTAAACATAAAATATCTTATTCAGATTTTCACCCCCACAGCAATACTATAATTACCTTACATTTCAATATTACGCAATTGAAAGTAATAAGTTAGGTTAAGTTTGAATCATCGCCGCACTAGAGCTACACGAGGGCTATTGGCGACGGGCGTCGTCATTTAAAGCCACAGTCAGGTGACGAGCCGACACCTAAGTAGGCACCCAAGCGCAACCTAAGGACGACATCGCACGCAGCGTTAGGACTTTGAAGGATATTTAACGTGCACTCCCTGACACGGGGTATTAATCGTCGGACATTTTTGACTGCATGGGCCGTTTATAGGTCGGCAGTTATTTTGGAGATGCCCGGACCCGATCCTGTGACCTTCCGCATGCAAGGCCGAGTGCCTAACCGACTGGGCTCCCGAGCCCCAAATAATTGCAAAGTAAACACCATGGTATAATAACACTATACGTCTTTTAATTGCTCAATAAATAAATCTAAAGGTAACTGTGGGCCTTATAATTAATTTCAATAACTTTAGAGCCAAAAAGTCCTGTGGCAATCATTTGCTCAATGCTCATGTTCGATTTTCCCAAAATCCTTTTTGTAAAGTCCGACAAGCATTGAGAACTCGTGTATCAAAATTGAATTCATTAGCTCTTTTAGTTTTGATCTATATGCTGGTTTCATGCAGACAGAAAAAAAAAACATGTATTTATATTAATGCTCTAGACTGGGAATTTTGAATAGTAGCCAGTTGCTACCAGACTGAAAAAAAATGGTAGCCACATTTGGATTTTTAGTAGCCAGTTTCAAATTTATGTATATGCGACAAAAATAAACTGCGATTTTCCACAAAACACAATTTTATTAAAGACATTTTTTTTTATATGAAAAGTTTGACAGTAAAAAAAAGGATCATATACCAAATATGTAAGTATTATGTGATTGGCCATTATTAAAAGGAGAAAATTAATTTACGTACTTATATGCTATTAGTTTCTGAGAATTCGATTCACAACGATTGTTCTGAAATTTTCTCATATCAGATTTGCTTAAAGGAATAGTTGAGATCTCAATCAGTTGTAAATCAATCACTTGTAAATTGCCGCGATCGTAAAGAAAAATTTAAAAATCAAATTTGCATTTAAGATTTTCGTCACCCAGCTCCATTTACGTCACATGGAGGCCGACTTATTATTATTTTAGAAATGCAGCTTCAGTATTAATTATTTGTTGAACAAAAATAAAAAATTATGATCGCCACTTTTGGCGACTGGGGTTCGATTTTTAGGTAGCCATTTTTGATGTAATAGTCTCCAGTTGGCGACTGGCGACCGCTAATCTAGAGCTTTAATTTATATACAAACAAACCGAGATTCATTGGTATAGGGAGGGTAAATATATATTCCGACTTGTGTGTTTGATCAGAGACCCGTTTATATAAGCAAGTAAAATAGACACAGAAAGACTTTTTACTGTTACAGACAAAGGAATTTACACCCAGGGCGAAGGCAGGAATCTGTGGCGGCATTGCGCTACGATTTGATGTAGCGCTAGTCCGACCAGCATCGCCCGACCAAGTAATCGAAGTTATCTTCATATGGCAACACATCAGGACTGGAACGTGATATAAAATGAACTGTTGATTTTACGAACTCTCTCTTTCTCTTCGCGGCAACGCCTCTTTTCGGCAACACTGCCGTTCCGGAACAGCTCGTTGAACGAGCGCTGCAGCCGCATGTTTCTTTAACTATACTCAATTAATTATTGTTACTTTTGTTTACCTTCGTTGTTTTACAAATGTTTATTAAATTATAGTTATTATAAAGCCTTCTAATTCTTTGAACACGCCGCTACACAGAGTAACATAACCGAGCCTGGCGGAGGAGTCAACTCGGCGACCCCTTCGTCCATATTGGTGACCAAGGACCTGTGTGAATTAGACTGACGCTGGCGTCTCAAGACTGCAGTTTTTTCTCGACGGTGGTAAGTCCAGGTACAGGTAAAACTGTTGTTGATTACCTCACCGCGTGGCACCTCTGGTTCTTTAAGGGTTCATTTTCAATTTAATTTTTCGTTGCATTACTGTTTAAATTTTTAGTGTATAAACTTACGGACCTGTCGTTCGAATTGGTGGGGCAATTGAAAACATGTCTGTCGACGATGAAGCGGATATTGATCTTTTACGGAACGAAGTTTCTGAATTGCGCAAACAGGTGTCTCGAATGAGTCGTTCCCGTAACAACACGAAATCTCGTGATAGATTTATCACAAAAAGCTCAAGTTCGAAGCATTGCAAAAATCATGACCTTTGTTGGTATCATTACCGCTTCGGTAAAAAAGCGCGTAATTGTCGAAAACCGTGCAAATTCGCTTCGGAAAACTAAACCGTCCGACCCTCGCGACGACGGAGGATGTCGATGTCCAAAATAGTCGTCTTTTTGTGTTTGATAAGACGTCGGGAATACGTTATCTGGTCGATACTGGAGCATCCGTCTCGGTGCCACCTAAAAGTAGGTTCCGAAATATCAAACCAAGCGGTAATCTTAGTTTATACGCAGCGAACGGCACGTCTATTCGTACTTTTGGCACACGTTTCGAAAAAGTCAACATCGGCCTGCGCCGAATTTTTCCTTTTAACTTTATAATTGCCGAAGTTACACGAGCCATTCTTGGTGCTGACTTTTTGAGCAAGTTTGGTTTACTTGTAGACGTTAAGAACAAACGTTTAATCGACAGGGAAACGACTCTTAGCATTAAGACACGTCTCGTTAATGGCCCCTCTTTAGGGTTAAGTTTTGTCTCTGCTAAGACTCCTTTCCACGACCTTTTGCAAGAGTTTCCCGAAGTGCTGAACTCCAATTTGTCTAAAAGTGACTCATTGCACACGACCACCCACTGTATTCAAACGACAGGCCCACCGGTGTTTTCAAAAACACGCCGGTTATCGCCAGAAAAACTTAAAATTGCTCGTCAGGAATTTGAAAGGTTACTCGCTGATGGAATTGTTGTGCCCTCGAACAGCCCATGGGCCAGCCCTATTCATATGGTCCCCAAAAAAGATAAAACTTGGCGAGTTTGTGGTGACTTTAGAAGGGTTAACTCTGTCACCGTGCCTGACCGTTACCCGATCCCACACTTGCACGATTTCTCACACATTCTTTCGGGCAAAACCATATTTTCTAAAATCGATCTCGTGAGGGCCTACTACCAAATTCCTGTCGAGCCTGCAGACGTTCCTAAAACTACCGTAACTACACCTTTCGGCTCATTTTCCTTCGTAAAAATGCCCTTTGGTCTGCGAAATGCTGGTAATACATTTCAACTTTTTATGCACGAAGTATTACGCGGACTGGATTTCTGTTTCTCTTACCTAGATGATATTTTGGTAGTCTCGGAAGACGAAAAAACTCACCACGATCATCTACGAGAGATCTTTAGCAGACTCAAACAATTCGGATTGGTGATCAATCCCGATAAATGCATTTTCGGTGCTAAGGAAGTGGTATTCCTAGGGTACCTGGTATCTCCGTCCGGAATAGCGCCTGTTCCTGAAAAAGTGTCAGCAATCGCTAATTTCCCTCGTCCAGTGACGGTGAAAGAATTGCGTCGTTTTCTAGCTATGCTTAACTTTTATCACCGGTTTATTCCTAAAGCGGCAGAGATCCAGGCCCCGTTATACGCATTTGTAAATAGTAAGAAAAAGAACGACAATACCAAAATCGAATGGCATGACGAGGCAGAACATGCTTTTGAAAAATGTAAAGAATCACTGGCATCATCTACGCTTTTAGCTCATCCTGTAGCAGATGCTGAGATTTCTGTCATGGTAGACGCATCTTCCACTTCTGTTGGCGCAGTTTTAAATCAAGTGGTTAACGGCAAAATTCAACCCCTCCAATACTTCTCGCGAAAACTTAACGCTGCTGAACTCAAATACAGCGCTTACGACCGCGAATTGTTAGCAGTGTATGCAGCTGTTAAACATTTTCGTTATTTTTTGGAAGGTAGAAATTTTGTTATTTATTCAGACCACAAGCCGCTATCGTTTGCTTTCCAACAGAAGTCGGAAAAATGCACCCCCAGACAACTAAGACATTTAGAATTTATTATCCAGTTTAGCACAGACATTCGTTAACTTCCAGGTAAAGAAAATGTCGTTGCCGATACTCTTTCTCGTATTTTTAGTGTTGAGTTCCCTAACCAAATCGATTTCAAAATGTTAGCTCAAAAACAAATAAATGACCCTGAACTTGAGGTGTTGCGTGGTCAGGGATCAAGCCTGGACATAAAAGAAAATGTGTTTCCTGGAACTAATGAAAAGGTGGCATGTGACTTATCAACTGGTGTGATTCGACCCTATATTCCACCAGACTTTCGCCGTCAGGTGTTTGACAGTGTGCACAACTTATCTCATCCTGGTATACGCTCATCTGTTAATCTTCTGAGATCTAGGTTCACCTGGAAAGATCTTCGGAAGGACTGTGCTACCTGGGCTCGTTCGTGCATCCCCTGTCAGAAGTCGAAGGTTGTCCGCCACACCAAGTCGCCTCTTGGGAGTTTCCCGGACCATGATGACTGTTTTAGGGTTGTCCACGTCGACATCGTCGGACCTCTTCCACCATCACAAGGTCAGCGTTATTGCCTAACGTGCGTAGACCGCTGGACAAGATGGCCGGAGGTGATTCCGATTCCAGATCAGTCAGCGGAGACGGTAGCTCAAGCTTTCCTCGCCGGCTGGATTTCAAGATTCGGGTGTCCTCAAAGCATCATCACGGACCAAGGCACCCAGTTTGAATCGCAGCTGGTACGGCAATTCACGAGTCTCCTCGGAATAAAGAGGTCACACACCACAGCATATCATCCGGCAGCCAACGGAATGGTGGAGCGTTTTCATCGTGACTTGAAAGCGGCGATACGATGTCAAGCGTCCGATGCTTGGGTGGAGAAGTTACCCATGGTTCTTCTTGGACTTCGTGCTACTCTCCGTGAAGATCTTGGTGCATCCGTTGCAGAGTTCCTCTACGGTGCGGTCCTGCGATTACCTGGTGAATTCTTCAAAGAAATCTCGCCCTCATCCCAACGGCATCTTCACGACTACGTGAAGCGCTTTCGCGAACGCATGAGTCACCTGAAGCTTGTTCCTGCTGCACGTCACTCTAAGCAAGAAATCTTCGTCCACAAAGAGCTCGACAAATGCACCCACGTGTTTGTCAGAATCGACGCTGTGCGCCGGCCACTGCAGGCGCCTTACGAAGGCCCGTTTAAAGTGCTCCGGAGGAACAGAAAGAATTTCTTCTTGCAGTGGAACGACAGGAAAGTTGCTGTCGCTATCGATAGAGTAAAGCCAGCATTTTTACTTGCCCCTCACCTCGAAGATTCTGTGTCTCCTTTGAATCAACCAGAACCTGAGAAGTTCAGCCGTGCGGGTCGGAGAATCCGGTTTCGTCTGCCTCCTCAGCACTGAGGGGGGGTACTGTGGCGGCATTGCGCTACGATTTGATGTAGCGCTAGTCCGACCAGCATCGCCCGACCAAGTAATCGAAGTTATCTTCATATGGCAACACATCAGGACTGGAACGTGATATAAAATGAACTGTTGATTTTACGAACTCTCTCTTTCTCTTCGCGGCAACGCCTCTTTTCGGCAACACTGCCGTTCCGGAACAGCTCGTTGAACGAGCGCTGCAGCCGCATGTTTCTTTAACTATACTCAATTAATTATTGTTACTTTTGTTTACCTTCGTTGTTTTACAAATGTTTATTAAATTATAGTTATTATAAAGCCTTCTAATTCTTTGAACACGCCGCTACACAGAGTAACATAACCGAGCCTGGCGGAGGAGTCAACTCGGCGACCCCTTCGTCCATAAATCGAACCCGCACCCATTACAGCGCTCAGATTACTAGCGTAATGGTCCAAGCCACTCGGCCTTCCGGGTCACAACCGAGATTCAAAACCCACTTTTTCAGAATCAACACCTTCCAAATTGTGTAGCAAACACAAAATCTCCATTTAGAAAACTTATGTTTAAATTTAGGTAATTGAAAGTAATATGGTTGTATTACCATTTATTCATTCAAAAGAAATATCAATTTAAAATTAAAACTTCCAAAAGAATATTTACTTTATTATATGATTTATTTAATGAAGAATTAGTAGAGACTAAATTGGAGGTCCATTAATAAAATCTATTTTTAGACTTTGGATTATTATTTAGTAATAGAGTAATATGATTAATTTAAGTACATGAAAAATATTGTAATAAGTAAAATAATGTTTATTAAATACTCCCCCCTAAAATCTTTCACTAACTACTACATAGATAAACCAAATTAATAAAATTTTAAAATTTTTAATATGAAAATCAAAATTATCTTAATTTTAAAAAAAATCTGATAAATTAATGTTTCAAAATCCCATTTTTGAAGTATTGAGACTGATAAAGTTAGATTAACTCACCTTTACATTTCATCAAAATTATCGACAAAAGATTTTTTATCTATATCTTTCCCTCAAACTGAATTAAAACAATCTTTTATAACCCAATAAAACAGTATCACCACCCACTTCAAAGTGCGATATACTTCGCTTAACTAATCCACGCGTAACATAATTGAAGATTTCAGACACGTAATAAAAAAACGCTCCAATTTTGTCGAAAACAAGACGCAACTTCCACCCACCTGCCAATAATATGTTCCCCCAATTCCCTACATTTTCCCCTTTTGCAAAATAATAATCCCTTTCAAAGAGAAGGAAGTAAGCTACAAAACCAATCCTAGCTTGTGTTCATAGTTGGCGAGATAGTGATATTGTCCATCTGCTTTTTTTAATAAATGCTCAATCAAAATTGAGAATTTTAAAAAATTTCATTTTCATGATACAATTTATTCGTTACTTTAAAATACACTTTTTTCGGTGTTATTGTTTTTACACTCCTTCAGTAATTGTGCTATTATCTTAAGATTATTTTGATTATTGTATTAACATTATTTAAATCAAAGTAAGTGGCTTGTTTCTGATGACGTATAATTAACAATATTAAATCGAAGTTCGGGAAATAATTTATTTTCATTTAACATTTCTGTTGACAATTATTACGAGAAACATACCAATGGGAATGCTTCAGATAATGCAACGTTTTTGGGTATTTTTCCCCCGCGTACTGCGATTTCAATTATTGTTTCGGTTTCATTTTTAAAATAACTTATATAGATGAGAAAAAAATGTTATTTGTATTCAAGTTTTTTTAACAAATGTTTTGAAAACCAATAGAACAATCAGAAATTTGCATATAAAAAACTTTATAAGTAATATATTCTTAGAAAACTTATTTTCTAACAGCAAAACTAAAAGTAATTCCGGACAACAAATGAAAACAAACCGTTAGAACTGTTGCCACCCTTGACGTGAAACAACCCCATCAAACGCGAATTGATAATTTGAGATATAGGTTGCAATTTAATTTTCTATTCTAAAATAAAAAAAATACGTAGATCACTTTTTCTTCGTAGTAATCAATGGGTATTTCGAGTTACTTGTGCAAGCCCTAAAAATTTCGAATAGCACCGACTAGGATTAGCATTTAAGCAGGAATAAAGAAGAAAATCGTCCGTCATAAAAGGCAAAATGACGTGGAGCCCATTGATTGGCTGTTGCGTGGATTCGAAACAGAAGGTTCGGACATAAAATCGAAGGATTCCTTAATTGCATCCATTCGAATTTTCGAATTTGCAATCTAGAACTAAGGGATTGATATGCCAAGATAAGGTTGATATGCATTTCTCTACTATAGTAACAAAACAAACTGATGCATTTTGAGTGATTAGCTATTAATTTTCAGACTTAATAGTTTTAGTCTGATAGTAATTTATTAAAATTTCTCCAGATAATTAATTTGCATTTTAACTGTTTTAAGTTGTTTATTTTGAACTGTTGAAGTTCTGAAATTCATTACCAGAATCAATATTAAGCTATTCTCTTAATATTGGGTTTTATTTATAGTCAATATTTAGTTTCATATTTAAGTCATTTGTCCATGCTTAGTTATTTTATTGTAAGTCGTGTGTTAGTTATTTTATTGATATTCAATAATATAAAGTTATACAGCAATAATATGCATGTAAAATAAGTAGACAGGGAAACGTAGTTAAAAGTGAATTAAACATTCAGCTAGAATGTTCACAATCAATTTCGAACTTCCTATATTCAATGTTTTTCTATGTTATCATATATTCAATGCCTCAATGTTTTAAATGAGTAATAATCAGAAATTAAATTAACAATTTCCTAGTCAATATTTGGCTTTAAATCATGGTATGTTAAACATAATCACCATTATTTTCTTTAATAAAATATTAATTTTTGACATAACATTTTCACTACACTTAATAATCCAACATCCGGTAGTATATAATACCAATACACACAACATCATTTGCTATTAAGTAATTCAAACAAAATAACTCATTAAACTTACTTTTTTTACAATAGAAGACTTCGCAAAACCATCTTACTTAATTCCAACAAAAACGATACGTTTCGTCCAGATTTAATAAAGATCATTCTTTATACGAAACATTGCATGTATTTTGACGATTTCGATGTCCTATAAATGGGATCGTCAATGGCAACAAAGAGAAAAGGAATATTTTCCGCTTCTATGTTCTAAGGCAGGGGTATATAAACTTTTTAGCTTGTGGTTGTAACTTTTATTAAAATTATAAGAGACATCAGAGTCTGTATTAAGGTTGGGGGGGGGGGGGGGGGGACCTTTCGCATGCTAGGCGAGTACCTAACCGACTGAGATCCCCAGCCCCCCTGGGTCGGTATGAAACCCCCAGCACAAAATAAATAAAAATGTACCAATATTTTCTGATTTTCGGTTGAATGCGAAATGTTTTTGTATTTAAAATTAACTGGAATCCATAAAATATTTTTAAAGTAAATTAAATTTTGTATAAATTAAAGTATTTCATATAAGGTTTAACATGAAAATGATAAAGGTTTAAAAGTTTAATTATCGTCGCACGAGCTATACGAGACCTATTGGCAAACGGGGTCATAATTTTGAGAAAAAGTTGATGCGCCGACAAGTGATGAGCCGACACCCGTGTATGCACCCAAGCCAACTTTTTAAGAGTGACATCGAACGCAGAATTGGAACTTTGGCACAAATTTAACACTCATTCCTTCACACAAAGTATTATTCGTCAGACGTTTTGGATGTACAAGCCGTTATATTTTGAATAAGAGGCTGAAGTTTTCAAATTTGGTAGTTAATTTCAATAATATTTTGTTGCCAGCTTTAAATGTCATTATTCCAAAACACCAATTTTCAGCCTTAAGGTACCTTCTTCTCTTTTCTATTTTACTAGAAGGTGATGTCGTATACATGTCTATTTAACACAGTGAACTAAAAATATTCCAAAAAATATTAAGTGAGTAAAAATAAGCCGATTTTCTAATTTAAGAAATGCGAAAAAATTATTTTTATGTTCATAACTTAAAATTAGGAATGTTTTATCGTCAAACTTGAGGTTCATTGCATTGAATTGACTTTTTTTATTTCTATGAAAATTATGTTTAGATGCACGCACTTGTTCTACTGGAGAGTAACTAAGAGTTGAAATCTGTGTTTTAAAATAATGACATATGAAGCTGGAAACAAAGTTATATTGAAATTAACTACCAAATTTTTTTGAATCCCAACACCATATTCAGGTACGTATTATTTACAAATTTCGTAAATATTCATTTTAGTGATTGAAAGTTAAAATGAAAATTTTATATTTTAAGGGGGGATCATAGTAAACGACAGCAAAAATGACCAATTCTTAGTATTGATTTCGAAAGGCTCTAAATCATTTAAAAATGATGGTACAATAAAAAAAATTGTATCAAATTATAAATTGTACTTTTATTATTATATTTACTCCTAAGAATCTTATTTTCAAATATTATTATTTTTGAAAAAAGACATCTTTTGAAACATACAATTACGAATTTTCAAAAATACAAGTACTTTTTCGGTACACTTTTCTCCAAATCTATTAAATATTTCTGAATAGTTTCTTTTGTGTGTTATAAAACCATTTTAGATCTAATCAAGTCACCTATTTTTTTTGCCTAAAATAATTTTTAAATTCTATTTTTAAAACATTATATTCAACATTCATAAAAATTCTGATTTTCAACGAAGAAAAGTGTAAAATAATAAAATATTTATTTTAATTTGTAAGACTAAATTAGGTGACTTAAATAGATCTAAAATGGTTTTATAACACACAAAAAAATTATTAAAAAATATTCGATAGGTTTGGAGAAAAGTGTACCTAAGTGTTGAAAATTATAGTTTTGAGTAAAACGCGAAAAACAAATACAGTCGATCCCGTTAACACGAACTCGAAATGACCACCGAAACATTTCTTGTTAACCGAATTTCATGTAAATCGTCGGGAATTTTTTTTTACATTGAGCCAGTGGTTGGTTTTCAAATATCAACACAAAAAAAATCATATTTTATAATGTAATACATAAATAATACAAGCATACAATTAGTAATTCAAAGGGGGCGTGGTACATTTGTTTATTTTTATAATTTTAATTTTTTATAAGAAATAATTAACCGATCTATACAAAATTGGTCTCATTCGATAGATTGGGTTTCCATCTATCAGAAAATATTGGTTTCAAAAATTCGATTTTTTTTTTTTTGTTTACTATGATCCCCCCTTAAAGCTAGATATATTTCCTGTTCTCTTAACACATAAAGGCTTTTATTCCACAGTCTCTGTCCTTAAAGAATTTTTTTACGACAGATGATTAATTTATTGGTACAAATTAATCTGTTGACTAACCAATCATAGACAGTAAATGCTACTTTTATGACCCCCCCCATTTAGTATTAACTTGAATAGTTCCAAGAAATGCATAGCAAATAAAGGAAATGACATCACAATAAATTTGGAAAACTTCCGTTATGAGTATGTTGAAATTTTGATTATTAAGTTTTTTTAGACAAGATATAATTCAAAGCGGCTATATCCGTTTCAAAATCTACCAGATAAAACCTTTCGACATTCGAATTCTAGAGACTCCTCTTCAACGAAAACATTTTACTTCCCTCGAGTGGCAACAGGAGAAGATATCTTTGTCGATGTTCGATAAGTGCCTTTGTTTCGTCCAATAACACATGCGCATACGTGTACTTGGGACATATATCATAAAAGATATAATAAAAATTCGAACTCTTGTTGTCCAATTGGATGACGACGAACGATATTAGAGTTGGGGAGAATGTGAAAACAACAAATCATCGGAAATGGTTTTGGAATGAAAGGACAACGACATTGAGGGAATTTGTTAGTTGGTGGATTTTTAAGATGGCGGAGTTTACTACTTTAGTCTTCTGTTGGATAAACTTGTTTTCTCTACACAAAATGTAATTTTGAAATCATCAATTTGCTTATGTTTTTTTTTAAATTTTATATTTAAATTGAAAGGTTTTTAAAGACTCGCCAATACTTTAAATTGCAACGAAAAAAAAAATATTTTACTTACAATTTTTCGAAGTAATTGTTCAGTAAAAACTGTCACGATAAACGGAAGCTGATTATATTGGGACCTACATGTGTTAGGATTGATTTGAAAATAACAATATGACAGCCTTAGGAGCATAAATATTCAATAGAATTTTGTCTAAAACTCTTTTATTATTATCTCTCTCTAATTTATTTTTCATACAGCAAGTAGAGGGGAAAAAGTTTCCCATAATACCTCTTTAGAAGTTGTGTGTTTCACTGTTAGTAAACAAAATTATTTTTTTACGTATAAATTCCTCCCCTCGAAGCGACTTTGAAACCAGGAGATATATGTCGAAGCAGCCTTTAAATATATTGAATGAGAAAAGAATTTTTTAAAAAAATTATAAAGATTTCTTTCATATATTTCAATTGAATTTTAAACTTTTTAACATTGTTTATAATGTTCCTTTTGGCAATTTGGTGTCCACCTTTATACCCAAATCTGATATTTAAATAAAAATAACATCAGTGGTGGTTTTGAAATGTCCACAGAAAAGTTTAAATTACACTAAAAATATCCATAGATATATTTAATTATAATTTTGACTTATACTTCAGTGCAAATGAAAAAGTTCTAGCAGTATAAGTAAGATATTTAAATGCCTTATTAAACATTATTTGTTTCTTAAACTCAATATAATTTTTTTTATTTGATTCTGGATTGCTCCGAATGGCTTTTTTCATATATCTTTCGACCAAAAAAGTTTGATAATTGTATGCCTTTTAAAACCGAGAACTAAATAATAAAATGTGCAATTTTTTTCTTGTAGGACAAAAGTAGAACAAAGTGGATTTTTATTCTTAAACAAGTTGCAACGTGATAAAAGAATACTAAAACGACGTCGAAATCGTTTGACAAAAAGAACAAAATTTCTAAAGCAAACGAGAAAAATACATATAAAAGGACTTGTTTAAGTAAAACGTTGAATAGAATTTCTCGAACTACAGTATAAAAAAATAGTCTGCTTGACAAAAAGAAAGTTCTCTTTTCGTATTTACATTTTTTCCCCTTTCGGATCGAACTCAACAAATCTTTTTGACAGATAACACGGGTTTAGGCCTCGTAACAGAATTTCGTACTTTTCGAAAACTTGAGCGTGAATTTTTTTTCACCCCCCTATGCCTTTGTCATAAAATGTTGAAAGAACATAACGATAAAATCGAACACACACACAAAAAAAAGAATAACTGCGATCAATATTTCCCCCGGAATGAGTGCATAAATAAAAATATATACGTATAAATTCTCTGAGGATAAAAAAAAGCCATCCAAGTTTGTCGTTAAAAACCTACCCATATAGCTACGGGGCAAAATGCATGAATTTGGCCGTAAAAAAGCGAATTTCGGCGAAATAAAATCAAGGCGGAGTTTTTAGCTGGGAGTTATATTCTGCAGACTTCATTTTATAAGCGATAAAATTTGAAGTATTCTATTTTTTTTTCTTCAAAAACATCGAGGTATCGTAAAAGTCAGTGTGACAAGGATTTGCAATTTTCGCGGCGATATTACGGTGAACCCCAACGGCTGTTTTGAAGAGTCAATATGGATTTTCTTGTTTTAAAATGAAGGGGTAACACAGCGCTGTTGAATGCTAGCTGTTGTGTGTGTGCTGTTCACTTTTTGAGAGGGAATTCTTTTGGTTTATTGCTAGACAAAAGTGCCTTTATCCTAAACCGTTCCACAGTTTTTGAAATATCCAAAGTGCATTAACTCTTTTCCTTTTTATAATTTTAAAAAATATTTTTAAAAGAAAAAAGTTTAATTTTAACCTCTTAAGGCCCAAGCAAAATCCTCTACGTATATTTTTAATCTAAAAATATTTTTTATACGCATATATGCTAAAAAGTATGTTTTACAAAGAAATTTAAAAACAAACAATGTTTAATAGTTAATTAGGGGCACACCTTAAAACTCTAAAAATACACAATTTTTGTGCTATAAATGAAACAAAAAATGCCGCTACACCTAACTGCAGTTAAAAGATTATTTTAACATCGTTTTTTTTAATACAAAATGCCTTTAAACTTAAATACTAAAATAACTTTTTGAAGAGTTTGAAATTTTTTTTTTTTTAAGAACTCGAATACCTTATTGACCCCAGTACAACTTCCTTTTTTTAATAGAAATTAATGACTGATAAATGCAACCAAAGGCTGAAAACTGGTATTTGGATCTTCTTCTGTCGGTCCAGGTCAAATTTTGGAACAAATAAACTTGCTAATTGTTTGTGGGGAGGTTTTAAAAACGTCCCCAAATGGGGACGCCAGGTCGCAAGAGGTTGAAAACCTTTTATTAGAAAGCAACCAAAACTTCAACCTGAAAGTTAACCCTCTAATGCATACTGTTACCGTTTGGTAACAAGTAACATAATTCACTTTATTCTATTAAATTAGAGCTCCTCCAAGACAAATATGTGTATTTTTCATCTATTACATCTATAGAATATTCATATTCAAATTGTTTTAAAAAATTAATAATAGTTAAAAAGGGTTTTTTTGAAATATTTTTAGTAGTTTTCTAGCCATTATTATCAAAATTGGAATTTTGCAGTTGGTTTTTGTCATATGGAAACTTTTTTTAAATTGAATTTTTTTAAATTCTAATGCTGTTAAATTTTTGTGGGTATTTTTCTCATAATGTATGAGTATTAAAGATACACATATATTTTTTGGGGATAAAAATAAAAATTCCTGCATTATAGGGTTAAATATATAGCAAAGTTGCAACTATGCAACAATATACAAAGAGCAAATTAATTGTTTCAGATCTATTGAATTTTATAAAATGCCACTATGTATTCATCATTAAGGTTCACCGAAACCAAAATTTTATGGTTAAAGGCAAATAAGCCATGAAGATAAGTTTGGTACTTCGTTTATTTCTAATAATAGAAAATAATTATTCTATTATTAGAAATAAACAAATAAACAAGTTAAATTAAAAGTATTTATCTATCTATTCAATTCAATTCTATATCATTTTTTTTGCCATCAATCTGATAAGGCTTTAACAAGAATTAAATATGCTCTACTTAATATTCATAAGAGCTTTAAGTCATGCTGTGTTAAAGTGCTTACATGAAGAGAAAAAGGAGGAAGTGCACGTTAAATATCCTTCAAAGTCCTAACGCTACTCATGATGTCGCCCTTAACGGTTGCGTTGGGTGCATACTCAGGTGCCGGACCGTCACTTGACTGTGGTTCCAAAATACGACGCTTGTCGCCAACAACCCTTGCGTAGCTTTAAAGCGACGCTAATTCAAAACTAGGCTAAGCAAACGTCTTACAATTTCAAAATAACGTAGTATACCCTTCAGGTTTTCGGCCTCATCACTTGATCGCTGTTCAAAACTAAGCCTTTTGCATCTCAGTGTAGCTCTAGTGTAATACATCTCAGTGTAGCTCTAGTGCGACTTTAATTCAACCACGAAAAGCCACATAAATTTCATTAGATAGCCATCCGTTCCCAATACCCATTCCACTGAATAATCACAATTGGCGACCCGAAATAACCTCCATTATTAAAACATCCAACAATGTGTCAGGGTAACAATAAATTAATCTAGTACAATTTCCACCCCACTTGCGGCGCACATAAAACCCCATCTCGGAGGCCCGAAGTAAAGTGGGGTGAAGTGCCCTGATGAATGAATGGAGGAAGATGTACGAAAGGGATGATACTGTTTAGGGCTGCAAGTTGTAGAAAAAGGTGAAATCGCCAAGGGGATGAGAAATGCGAGAGACATTATTTAAAGAAAGACTAGAAAGTGACGTTGGGAAGTAAAGCTTAGATGAATTGGATAAAACAAGAAGTTGTGAAACAACCAGAGTAGCCTACTTTTCTTGATACTGTAGTGAATCGTATTTAATTTAATTTATATTTTATTTTGGCTGATTTTTTTATGCATATATTTCTATATAGCTATGCAGATTTTATTTCTATTCTATCTTTCCGTTTTGTATCGTTTGGTTCCCTCACTGGGGGGATACTCTGGGGATATCCCCCCAGTGATACTCTGAATCTTATCTGATTTAGTTTCTATTATCTTTGTTTCGGCACCCCATTTTGAGCCCCATTTTGGAAAGCAAAACTTTTGCACAAGATACTTATCTTTGCACCCGAATCCTTCAAAGTTATTAAATAAAACTAAAGATCTGTCACTCAAATTTCTCACCCAATAGTATAAATTCAAATATATTCTTTTATCCTATCAGTGCACAATAAATTCATTTACGGGGGGGGGGACAAATCCATTCCCAGTGAGATTCGAACCGAACAAGACATCACTTTGCTCCTACTCTCATTAAAAAAAAGGACCTGTGAAAGGATCTATATTTACTTGTTATATATTTTTAGGTATGCTGTGGCTGTTGAATTAAATGTCTTAAAAAACTTCTCATAGTTCAACATTTTTTCATCTACAACAACATGGGTCACCATGCCTCAATATTTTAGGGTACATGCAGAACTTCTTACAGTACGGACAGAGCGATCGATAAAAGTTTAAAAGATAGAAATATCTAACATCAGATGCCCAAATTTAAAAAAAAAGGACAGAAGGTTAGCAGGAAAATAAAACACAACCGTAAGAAAGAGATAGACTTACAGACGAAAACCATACAGACAGATGGACTTTTTAGTAAAAATATAGGTACTGATGTTTTACAATCCTAACAAGAAATAGTTTTTAAATTGGTATAGTCAGAACTAAATTTGTGCTTAAGAATGGATTTTGGAATAAAAAGAAAATTGTGATTACTAAATAATTCATTACTAAACAGTTCATTTTTTAAAATGTTAAACAAAATTAAAATTCATTAATGAAATTTGAATATTAAATTCAATCATTTGAAAATATTTGCTAAAAGAAACACATTTAACCAATGTTTAAAATGGTATCAAATGCAATTTTTTGTCTATAAATAAATTATTTTCTATATTAAACTTAAGTAATATTTGATTGGATATAATTTTGCATTGAAATTTTTTTTTAATTAGCGCCTTAAAGACAAAAAAAATGCATGCATTTTGTGTATTTTCTTAAAAGGAAAAATCTTTTGACAATTAACAAACAAATCACAATTATTAAAAAATCCCGTTTTTGGAAAAAATTAAAATTAAGTATATTTTTTATATGTCTGTTTAATTGTTTCTATCAAACATATTTTGTTAATAAATATATTATATTGATAAAATTTTAATTAAATATGATTATTAAAAGAGGCTAAAGATTGAATTATTTTATGTGTTTATTTCATGCTATTGTGCAGCAGCTTTGATTTCATTAAACGACTGACCCATCTAACTCCAATGATAAATTTAACAGTTGACACTATGGTGGCCTTATAAGCACAAACAAAAGATTTTTTAAACGAATATTGTCTAAACTTTTTTTATTTATTTTTCGTGAGGAAGTTAGAAGGGGGAAAGTTGCCCATACCTTCTCTTTAGAAGTTGTTTCACTGTTAGTTGACTTTTATGTCTGAGAAGCAAACTATAAGGAACACAACTTTAAGGGGGTTCAGTATGTTGTATATCGGTAATGTTAAATTGGCCAATTGCAATGTACCTTTTCACAATAACTACTGATCAGATCATCTTAAAATTTTCTGTGTGTGTTATACCAACCTTATATATTAATCTGAGGTTAAAAGTTTTATTTAAATAAGCGTTAGATTTTTTTTAATAAAATAAGTTTTAAAGTACCCAAAAAATCATGAAATTTTCCCCTTTTTTGCCCCATAATTTTTTTTTTTACTTTAGTTTTATTAAAAACTGTAACCTCAGATTAATTTATACTATGTATAACATCATATAAAAAAAGTTTACGAGAAAACATAGCATAGTTTTTGAGAAAAGGTACATCGAAGTTCAAAAAATCAAGTTCTGAGAAAAACTCGTTTAAAGTTTCTATTTTAAGCCGTTTCAGTAAGGAAAGTGTTAAATAAAATAACCTTTAATGTCAAAAAGATTTTTCCAATCGTCTTGATACTTTGCAACATTATTAATAAAGATTTTAATAGTATTTTAAGCCAATAATTTCTTTTTTGATTTTTTCACCGATTTTGGGGTATTGAACCCCCTTAACGTATGTGTGTAACTGTAGACTCTTTCGGTTACTTAGGTTCAATATTTTGTTTTACAAAGATTATTAACTCTCCTGATATATAGATCTATGGAAGGTTTCTTTCCAATAATTTTAGACATTTAATTAAGTATAATTTCAATCTTAATCAAGACATTCTGGAAATATGGTGCTAGAATGTTTTACACATTATGTAAACTAAAATGTTAAGGTCTTTATTAACATTTTTTTTACTTTTGTTAAAAGTAAAGAAAGGTTAACTTACAATTAATAAAATAAAACATATGGTATCATTGAAGTTTATTATAGCAACAGTATAGCAATTTTTTTTTTTCTAATTTTTTGTCGGAGATGCAAAAGCACGCGAGTTGCCAAAGTGTACTTGGAAAATTTTTGCAAAAAGTAGTAAAACACAAATAAGCAAATTCCACATATCAAATAAGTATCTAATAAACATAATGTATGAAAAACAATTAAAGCAAGTAACTATATCGCCAAAATAGCCAATCCCTCGCCAACCACGGCCACTTAAAAAGGGAAGGTCAAGCATTCGGGTCGTCATCCTTGCCAGTCATCTCCAGAAGAAAAATGGGACGGACGGACAGACAGAAAAGAATCCCCCCATTGTTGTGGACGAACTTCTACCCGACCGTTAAAAATAATTGCGCCAAAGTGGCTCTCTGGCGGTCGCGTCGCGAGCGATGATTGGTCGGACAGGGCCATTTGGCGATGTCCATTTGAGCAGAATGGGCAGTGTCCATACTTCAGGTCGAGTGAAATATGGGGTTGGTGACGTTTCTTGTTTGGGCGTGGCACTAATGGCGGAATGAGAGCAAAAATATTGTATTGGAGGCTCGTTGACATGTGGTTTATGGACGGATAAACATAGCTCTTTGTCTGGAGTACTGAGTATTGGATAAAATAAATTTGGGATTTTTATTTCTTCCAATTTTCTTGGATTTTCATCCTTGAAATCCAGATGTAAAGAATTAATTTTAGAAAATGGGTATTTTTAGTATACCTTGACACCCTGGCTAAAAAATCAGCTTTTATGATAAAATTATTTTTCGGAGGTTTCGCAAACCCTCCAATGAGGGAGGGTTTGATGTTTCATACCATGTATTCGACCACAGAATATCATTTGGTTTAGAAATCCAGCTCGACCTCTTTTTCCCTTAATGGGGATTTTGGCATTCCATGGATTCAATGGCTCATGTAAACGCACCTTACGCTTAAAATCTCAGAGTTTCACACATTTTGGTTGTTTATTTCTACACTCTTAAAACGAACAAACGATTTTAACTCAGTCTGATTGATTTTCACTCCGCCAGTCTGAAAAATGCACTTCTTTTGGAGTGGATCCTTTGTGAGTTAACCTCCGACAGGATCACTCCAAACGAGTTATTTTAACTCAGTCTGAGATAATATTCACTTTCACTCCTTTCCAGCGTCGAAAATGTACTTCTCCAACTGGAGTGGAATTCACTCTTTTGTTTTAAGAGTGTAGGGGCAAACTGAACCTACTTTTTTACGTAGCTAAAGAACTAGTTTAAAGAATATAATGTGTTTTTCAAATTAAAAAAACTGTTGCAGTAACCCCTCGCAATATCGCACCTCGTTAAATAGGCATTCGGTTATATCGCGGTTTTAGGCATGTCTCCCGGGAAGCGCGATATAACGAGGGGTTGCTGAATCCTTTATAAATTCTGTGCTATTTGTGTATTCTGTGTCGAAATTCGTTCTGTGTTAACTATGCCACTTTTATTTCTATGCAATAAAGATAATTTCCACTTGATTTTTTTGGCTTTATTGCTTCCATTGCTTTTTATAAATGTAACTCGCAGCAAGCAATGTAACAAGAATCCAAACCATTCGAAACAATTGATTATCCTCTGCTTACAAATTCCCGAATCCAAAATATCCAAACAGTCCCTTACTAATCCTTTCACGCCATTTTAATCACTACAAACTTTGATAGAAATCTAATGGAGAGAGACAAAAGCGTAGGACTAGAGAGATAGGGAAGCAACTCTAAACTTGTGCTGACGAACTCACTTCACCGTTGACAGGTGGCGCTAATTACCTATCCGGTCATTCATGGACAGTAGGTCTCATTGGATGGGTCTGCGAGACCCTAATGACGTAGGTCTAGTTTTAATTACAAGGTGGAATCTGGAGTTTAGATTCAAAGAGTAGTTGTGGGTAGAATTTACAAGGTTGGTGTAGTTGAAATTACTTAAAATGAATGAAGCTATCGTACAACTGGTCAAAATGCTGTTAACTTTTGTTGAAATGTTTGTGAGGGATGACGGGATCGTCTCTTGAAAATGAAACAATGGAACATTAAAAAGCAAGAAGGTATTAAAAAAAGAAATATATAGTCTTGCTCAGATTGTACGCAGCTCTGGTGTACAGCTTTTCGATAAAAACGATTTTTTTCTTGACCTTAACTATGCAATGCTATTGGTCAATTTTAGCCTTATATTTTGCTCCATTAGTCCATTGCTTCTTTGATATTTAACAACATTAGCTAGTATTCAAAACAAGCAGTGTAATTTTCACATTTTAATTATTGAAAAACTAGGATATTTTAAAATCATTTCATGACAGTTCTAGTCACTATCAATAAGTTTACAAAAGTGCATGTCAATCGTGGCGGTCAGCACATTATACAGAATAATAGCCCCTCGCTACCTAAAAGTCATTTTATACCAAACTGCCCTATATTGAACTTTGCAAGCAAGGGGTTCCGGAATTAAACTCTTGTGACCAAGCGTCTCCATTTGGGAGCATTTTTTAAAACCTCCCCACCAGACATTGTCCAATAGATGATCGAAATATCAGTTTTCAGCCTTTGATTAAAGGTATAAGTCATTTATTTCTGTAAAAATGAAGTTGAAAGAGGGTTTATACGATATTAGAGTTCTTAAAAAAAACTATTCAAAAAGTTCTTGTAATAGTTAAATTGTGGCATTTTGCATTAAAAACAATGCTGAAATAATATGTTAACTACAAATAAGGAATACGGCCCTTTTTGTAGCATTTATAGCACAAAAATGTGCATTTGTGAGTTTAAGGCGTATTCCTAGGTAACTATAACATAATTATTTTTAAAAAATTCTTTGCAAAACATGCTTTTAAGCATACATTTGTATGAAAAGTATGTTTGAATTAAGAATATATGTGATTTTGCTCGGGTCGTAAGAGATTGAAACGGGTTGACTAGACTTTTACACATGGAAGGTACTATATCAATCCTTTTTATCTAATTATACGATTTTTGTAATTGAACTCGGCGCCGTTTCGTATTACCGATGCTATTGAAATGATTCAGAACTTACAGCATGTTACTTTTCCCCATAACTTATTAAAGTGTTAGTTTTCAAAATCATTTCCTACCTTGGTTCTTTAAGAGGCGTTTAAAGGTGCAAACAGCTCGAAATGTGACCAAACTTCGTTCTTCGAGGGGGATTTTTGAGTCATTTACGGCGGCATCCAAGGTAAGTCTTTTAATTCTGACGTTACGTAGCAGAATGATGAAGTAGTAATGTGCTGGTTCTGGGAGGCCTTCATCGTCAAATCTGTAAATAAGTACACACATTTTATTAACATATTCTAGTGTACCGGGTGGTTATAAAATAATGCTCGCTATTCGGAGAGGTATGTAGCTGGACATGAATAATCCGAATGCAAAACAAAAATCGAGGCCCTCACTAGTCAAGAAGGCGGGGGGGGGGGGGGGGGGAGAGAGAGAATGGAATCAAAAAACCAACTCGTTTCTTGACCAGGAATCTAAATTACGAGGCGTAATTGACTGCGTTGGACGTAATTGGCCATAATGGACTGCCACTCCTAATTTAGAACCTTGGTTAGAAGACAAGTTTCTTTTTAATGATATTCCATTCTTTTTCGAAACAAAAAAGATCCTCGTATCTTAACCAGGGTTCTACATTACGAGGCGTAATTAGCTGTGTTGGCCGTAATTGGCCCTAATTGACTACGCCTCGTAATTTAGAACCCTGGTCAAGAGACGAGTTTTTTTTTTTTTTTTGATTCTATCTTTTTATGATTCAATTCTTTTCTCCCCTTCTTAATTAGTAAGTGTCTCCATGTTTGATGCATTTGGATTATTCATTCAAGCTACAGACCACTCGAAATAGCGAGCGTTATTTTATAACCACACTGTATTTTATTTTATACTTATTTTTTTTAAAAAATGTAATTACTTTGATAGAATTAAAGGATCGATCGGAAGATTAAGGCAGGCGAATACCCAAAATTCCCCAAATATAATGAATACTATTTATGCATTTTATTATTTAAATATAATTTATTTATTTTAAACAATGCTTTTCTACTAAAAAAAGAGGTTTACGCTAACAAGTCTACCACATTGAATTCTCATCCTATAATCATTAATTATGTGCTAAATTCTTCGTTTTGAACTGATGCATGCAATGACCCTCTAGAGTTACATACAAATTACAAGAAAAGAGGTTGTTAAGAAAATTGTTATAAATTAACCACAAAAAAAGATTTTTTTTTTCGATTTTCTTACACTTGGAATTAAAAAAAAAAACTTGTATATTTACGCCAGATGTTAGAGGTTCATGGCACAGATATATATTGAAATAGCATGTGTAAAAATTTCAGGTAAATTAACAGGGTTAGTTACTAATAATCCTCATAGATGACAGTAGTAAAAGTGCATTCAAAATTAAAGAGTGAGTAATTCATACTAAATACAAATACATTGTTTTGAAAACTTAATTATAGTTGAAGAGGGTTATTTTGAAATATATTTAGAAGTTTCGCAGTCATTATTAGCAAAATTGGATTTTTGTGCTTGGGGTTTTGTCGTATAGAACAAATTTTAAAAATTGAAATTATTTAAATTCCAAAGCAGTTAAATTTTTTCAGTATTTTCCCCATAATGTATGAGTATTAAAGACGCATACATATTTTTTCGGGATGAAAAAAAATCCTGCATTAGAGGGTTAAGAAAAATTAATTTTTAGTTAAAAAATTAAATATTAAAATTTGTAGCGAAAACAAGTTTACACTTAAGCCGATTGCGTATCCTCCCCTAAAAGTCATATACTCCCCAAAGTTCCACCATCCAAACATATTTCCAACGTAAGCAAAGAACAGCACACCCAATAAAGCGGAGCCAATTAAGGGCCAACTAAATTCCACTTTAAAACACTTTATTTTGCAAAGATAAAGGAAACAAACAAAAAAATTGCCAAATTCTTCGGACAATGCTGCACCAAGCAAGGGGCTTCACAAAAGAAGACGCCGAAGCTGCAAAACGTCAAAACTTCGCCTTGATTAATGCATTTCCAATTTTCCTGTTGGAAAAACGACAGAATAGATAAATAAATAAGCAGGGAAGGACGCAGAGGGAAATAAATAATAAAAGTTTAAGGCAGGTAACGGGAGATATGGGTTGTTTTGGGGGGATAAGTCCTTTTGTGTTACTGTTAGTTTTGTATAACTATATAATTAAGTGATTATTTTCACAAGAAAAATTGTCTGTTATTGGGCACCTAGTAAATTTATCATTGATTTATAATTTTTTAATCCTACACATTTAAAATAAAATAAGTCGAAGTAATGTTTATTAAAGCAAACAAACAAAATATTTATTATGGTACAAAATGCTACCCAAAAGCAGAGGCGCCACATATCGGACAAACCCAAAACAAAAAAAAGAATATTAAGTTTCCTGACAATAGTATAATAACAACTTATACCAATAATAAAATTAATACTATAATATTGTCAAAAAACCTGATAAGCATTAGTTTGACTTATATGATAACCTGCATTAATTAAATATACTATACCAAATAAATTCTAGTCATTACTTCAATAGCTTATTTCTATTACAACTCTTAAAATTAGATCATATAAATAAAGTCATATTATGCATTAGAAAAATATTTGATCCATATATTAAAGCTAGATATTAACTGAATATAACTGTTAGTTAACTAAAAATCAAAATTAAATGTATATTCCGCTAAACATCATAATTATATGCAGATACCCGCATAAGTACCAGAAAATGGATGACCAGGTGACTTGATTATAAAAACAGAGTTCCTAAATCTGAGGATTTCAATTTCATAGTTAAAAAGTTTCTGAGACATCATAGCAATATGCATATGACAGTGTAATATATCTAGACCTAGCATGTGGTGAAACAAACTAATCTAGCAGAAGCAATTGGAATTTGCAAATTCAATTTTTTCGACTGATATCAGGCATACTTACGAAGTAATGCGTACAAAGGAACAGCTTATTATTTTTCTTTGACTTCCCTATTTAAGGTAAGGGGAACGCGAACTTATTTTTATCGAAATTCTCCCCGAGAGAAACACCCATCCTTCCCTTTTGTGACGCGTAGAAAAGAAGCACTGCAAATGAAATTGGCTTATGTCACACTTAATCTCGATAAAGTAATTAGAAAAATAACGAGATTGATTTAATGGAATCGGTTTATTTTATTCTAAACGGAGATAAATCGCTTTTTAAGTGTCGCTCTTATTTAAGCTAAAAGAGAAAAGTACTTATAAATTTTATCTTAATTGTTTAACTTTATAAAGTCCTTCAATATTGGAAAAAAGCTTATGTTTCGATGCATAGAGCTATGCATCGTCACGTTTCATACTAAGTTGGAGATAGGATTGGTTTCAGAGGAATCAACGTTGTCATGCTATCATGCTTCATTTGACGTATTTTCTAAAAGCTGTCATTCCTGAACTTCCTTTGATCTCCGTTTCCGCTCGAAATTGATTCACCAATCGCTGCACCAATCAATCCGTCAAAAAAAGTGCTTAATTTGAAGACGAACTACGGACCGTAAAATCGAGCCTTAACATTCAATCAATCAACTTCTTCGCTCCCGTGAAAATGAAGGTGTGACGGTTCGCTCTTCCGAGTTGGAGTGCTCACAAGTAACTCGATAATAGAGTTAAAACTAACTAAATTTCAAACTAAATACAAATGAAATACAGAAAGAAAATAAATGATGGAAGAATGGAGATCCCGACTGACCTTCTTATCAGAGGGTCTAGCCAGCCAAAATCTCCAGAGGCGTTTCTGAAATGGACTGCCAGCTGTACACTATTAAAACACTCCTAATTTAACTCAGTCTGAGTGGATTTCACTCCTCCAGACCGGAAAATGCACTTCTCCTTTTGGAATGGATCCTTTGTGTGTTAAACCTCCGACAGGATCACTCCAAACGAGTGATTTTAACTCAGTCTGAGAAAATATGCATGCCTTTAGGGTGTCGAAAATGCACTTCTCCAACTGGAGTGGATTTCACTCTTTTGTTTTAAGAGTGTAAGCAGAAACGGGAGTCCCCAGACCCCGACGCCTCTGTTGCCCCGACTAAACAAAGAGGAATAAAATACAAAGGAACACCCAACAGTAAAAGTGAGGACGATCGTATTCGACACACACACTAAAATAAAAGCATCGCCGCCGAAACCGCTGCTCCACACAAAATGAAAAGAAAAAAAATAGAATTTAAAATTGCAATGGTGGTCAGGAAAACTATTCATTAAAAAATTGTGTTTAAAATATTAAAAACATAAGATAAATCAACCTTGTTGTAATTTTTTTAAAAATTCTATTATCCTGTAAATAGAATATATTATAGAAAATTTTAAAGTAAATGTTACTATCAAAATTAGAACGACTGATCACATTAAAATTAAAATCAACTCCTCTATTATAAAAACCCATTTTTAACACTGTTTTTAGACATATTAATATTAAGATATATATATTGGGCTTGTTTAGGATCTTTATTATTCGTCTTTAGCACCAACTATCTGGGGTTTTTTCCTTATAAGTACCTTTAGATTATCCTGATCGAAAATAATCAAATAATCAATTTACCTAATGCCTTTGATGTTAGTTTTTCAACACCTGTTTGTAAACACAAATGATATACATATTAAAATTAAATGTATAAAATATTAACCTACATTTTAAAGTAATTTTTAGAGATACACTTTTAAAACGAACGAGCGGTTTTCACTCAGTCTGAGTACTTTTCACTCCTCCAGTCTGGAAAATGCACTTCTCCCATAGGAGTGGATCCTTTGTGTGTTAAACCTTCGACAGGATCACTCCAAACGAGTGATTTTAATTCAGTCTGAGTTAATATTGACTCATTTCCAGTGTCGAAAATGCACTTCTCCTACTGGAGTGGATTTCACTCGTTTGTTTTAAGAGTGTACAAGTACATATTTTTTACGATCGTTTTCGTGAAGATTATTCGACCGTTAAAATGTTAATTCAACGAATACCTAAAAACTCTCAAGAATACCCCCCAAATTAAACCACTTTCATCAACAGCCGAAAACCTTCAAAATGGGCAAAAGGGAGGGGGAACCCACTAAAAAGGGTGTTTCCTGGACGAGGAAATCTGCCTAATTATTTCCCAGGGAATTTTCCGCGAGAATTGAGTTAAAAGAAAATGAATTTTCTTCTTCCTTGAGACAATTACTCCAGGGAGGGCGGAAATGGGGAATTTGAGGGATAAAAAATAGGGAAAAGTTTAGCGAAAACTGTTGGTTCACTGAACAACAACAACAAAATGGATCAAGTACGTAGGAATATTTCCCTCCAAGCTATTTCCATCAATATTATATCAAAAGAAAAAGCTTGTATGGAAATGTTGCTAAGAACTTAAGCTATTTATACAGTAAATGATTCGACTGTTTTGTAGGTAGGGCTGAATGAGGTAGTTTGATGAGTGGATATGAATATTTTATTTTGGGAGAGATTTGGCGAAGTGTTTAAGAACAGAGAAAAACTTGAGGAAAGTTGATGGGTGGTGTCATTAGGGTTTAGAGCCTAAAGTTTTGTTTCCCAATTTGTTTTGGCAAAGTAGAAATTATTTATCATTAAAATATATTTATGTAGTATAAATGGAACTACTGTTTGTGAGCTTTGAAAGTTCGAATTCATAAAATAAAATCTTACATTCAAGGTGAAATTCTTAAATCAATAGATATAGATAGATAATAAATTTTATTGTATTGGGTCTTGACCCGTTTACAAAGATTGAATAAGTATTCATACCTCTTACAAGGATGCTTTAAAAAAGAAAAGAAATGTATATAAAGGCTCAATACTTAAAAGGAAACACAAGAAAGTAAACTAATTAACTGTTTCATCGATGTTGCATATATAACGTCTAAATTTTAAAAATGATTTTTAATAATTGTAAATACAGAAATTCTAAAATCAACAAATCATCGGAAATATAATGCAAAATAATGACAATCTAATTTATTATTTCGAAAATGTTAACGATGACAAATCTATTTTTTAAAAATTACTAAGATTAGTCATTCTTAAAAAAATACACATCGAAGTTGAAGTTACAGAAATTAATAATACTAAGTATAATTTCGAATTCTAACAACGGGAAAAGCATGTCGTGTACTAACAATAAAATATACAAGAATTACAATTAACAATTAAAAAGAAATTGCAATTAACAATTAAAAAGGGAATACATAAATACAAATTTAACAATAAGAAATAATATTTTTGAAATTTTGACGAAGCAATAGAAAATATAATTAAATGAACTAACAAACAAATGTGCAATGGGCTTGTTTCATGAGATCTAGCAACAGCTCCGCGGTCTCCTTTTCAGTTTCCTCAAATTACTTTTGCCTTTGTATTCCAAAATGAGTTTTCTAAAAATATTATGGTTATTTTTTTTTAAAATTTCAACTTTCCAATCCAAGTTTTTGTTTGATAAATTATTAAAAACAACCAACAGCACAGCAAGAAGTTGTAATTAAAAAAAAAATACTAAAATTAATTATTTTTTGAAAACTCAATTTCGAAATATCAACAAAAGTAATTTGAGAAAAATGAAAACCAGACCACAGAGCTATTGCCAGATTCCACGTGAAACAAGTCCATTTAAAAGAATACGAAAAACCCCTCAATATTCGGGCAAATTGTTTTATCATCACGTGTTTTCAACGAAACACATAAATCAAACATATACTGTAATAATAGACATTATTTAAGTCCATTAATGATCGGGAAATGTGTCAAGTACGATTATGAGTGCTCACTCATTTAAAAGTGTTTCTTCTTTTGACAAATGATAAAACAATTACTGTAAAAAGTATGCACACATATTGACGCTTTATATTGAATATCAGTCACTATTTAACTGACAGCATTTGCGTCCAGGAGGTTTGCTACTATAAAATTAACAATAGGAAAAATAATTATAAAAACTTTACGAAAAAAATATTTTCAAGAGTTTACCTATTGACGATGAATTTGTAAACGCCATTAAAACGTTTATTTCAAAATAAAAATTTAAGTTAATTAAGCTCTTAAAAACCTTATTTCTAGTAACCTAATGTGAAGAGTACACGGGAAAACCGATTGATTTTGTTGAGAAGTTTCCTTAGCAGACCACTTCGGCTATGATAGCGAGTTATAGCCTAAACTTGCGTAAGGAAGCCAGTTCCAACCACAGAGATCATAGTTAAAGTAATCGAGTGGCAGATCACGTGACCTCCAATGCTAACGACGGGACGCGCAAGGAGCTCCCAGAAGAGGCCCCAATGAAGCCAGTGTTGTAGGTCACGTGATCTTCACTCTAATACTTTAACTACTATCTCTGTGGTTCCTAGCTACCAAGATTAAGGAGATTGACGATCCCTACGCATGGACCAGGCGAAGAAGAGAGAGAGAAACCGGTTTTCTGTCGACAATGTCCTCCAAGCAGACAATTGTGGGCGTCCATTTAATAAATCAATCGTTTCTTCCCGTGTACTCTTCATTTGTGAACACCATTAAAACTTTTATTTCAAAATAACCTAATATGTCCTACGTAACCTAATATGCCCCACATAAATTGTTTACTATATCATCTTTGCCTTATATTTTGTTTGACGTTCTAAGAGCTGCCAGTTTAGCGACAGGCTAATTCCATGTTAGGTTTGAATTATCGTCGCACTAGAGCAACACGAGAGCTATTGGCGACGGACGTCGTATTTCAGAACCACAGTCAGGTGACGAGCCAGCACCTGAATAGGCACCCAACGCAACCGTTAAGGGCAACATCGTCCGCAGCGTTAGGATTTTGAAGGATATTTAACGTGCACTCCCTTGCACGGGGTATTATTCGTCGGACATTTTTGGCTGCACGGGCCGTTTATAGGTTGGCAGCTATTTTGGCGATGCCCGGACCCGAACCTGGGACCTTTCGCATGCTAAGCGAGTGCTTAACCGACTGGGCTCCCCTGGCTAATCACATGCAAAATGACCCTTTCTGTAGTGTAAGTCACCTTCCCCCCACCACAGACGTGTATAAGAAGTAATAATCACTAAAACTTTTAACATTAAGGGCAATTCCAGGAGTTGTCGGAATGGCAATTTCAACTGTAAAAATTAAGTAAATCAATTACCACAAAGCTATTTTCAAAGGATTTTTTTTTCCAGTTTATATATTCTGTTAATGATTAAAAGATTATAAAATAAGTTGAAAAGTTAAAAAGTTACGGAATGACATTTTTGCAACCACGACTGCATCCTGGTACTTCAAAATGGAAATCTGTGATATAACAATACATTAAGTTTTAAAATTTATACATATCTTAAATATGATATGTAACTGTGTAAATTATAATTTAGAGCTACCTACCTGAAACATGGTTTAAGTCCTCACCTGGTCAATTGACAGTCCTCACCCGTCAATTGACAGTCCTCACCCGTCAATAGACAGTCCTCAACCGTCAATTGACAGTGCTCAACCGTCAATAGACAGTCCTCAACCGTCAATTGACAGTGCTCAACCGTCAATTGGCAGTGCTCAACCGTCAATTGGCAGTGCTCAACCGTCAATTGGCAGTCCCTAACCGTCAATTGACAGTGCTCAACCGTCAATTGACAGTGCTCAACCGTCAATTGACAGTCCTCAACCGTCAATTGACAGTCCTCAACCGTCAATTGACAGTCCCTAACCGTCAATTAACAGTGCTCAACCGTCAATTGACAGTGCTCAACCGTCAATTGACAGTCCTCAACCGTCAATTGACAGTCCTCAACCGTCAATTGACAGTCCTCAACCGTCAATTGACAGTGCTCAACCGTCAATAGACAGTCCTCAACCGTCAATTGACAGTGCTCAACCGTCAATTGGCAGTGCTCAACCGTCAATAGACAGTCCTCAACCGTCAATTGACAGTCCTCAACCGTCAATTGACAGTCCTCAACCGTCAATTGACAGTCCCTAACCGTCAATTAACAGTGCTCAACCGTCAATTGACAGTGCTCAACCGTCAATTGACAGTCCCTTACCGTCAATTGACAGTCCTCAACCGTCAATTGACAGTCCTCAACCGTCAATTGACAGTGCTCAACCGTCAATAGACAGTGCTCAACCGTCAATAGACAGTGCTCAACCGTCAATAGACAGTGCTCAACCGTCAATTGACAGTCCTCAACCGTCAATTGACAGTCCTCAACCGTCAATTGACATTCCTCAGCCGATGATGGACAGTCCTCAACCGTCAATTGACAGTCTTTAACCGTCGATTGACAGTCCTCAACCGTCAATTGACAGCGCTCAACCGTCAATTGACAGCGCTCAACCGTCAATTGATAGTCCTCAACCGTCATTTGACACACACACAAAATTAAAAGTGTGTTAAGTCATAAATTTAATAGTTTTTTATTATCTAGAGTGCTAATTAGACATTAAATATTACATTATATACATTTATTCACCTGTGAAAAGTTTTTCAAACACTCTTCGAGGTCAATTTCCAACTTGTTGAAATACGGTTGAATTTTCCGAGAGAACAAACCTTTTTTTGTCCACACGCATCTATATTCTTTTTCGTAAAATGTGAATATATGTCCCTGTTTTTTTGTTTTTTTTTAAATCATAATTTGAGAGCTTGGGATATATTTTTAAACCTAATTAGTAAATATTAAAAAAAATGACATTTAAAAAAGTTCATTTTTTTTATAGAATTGCCTTTTAATGAAAAAAAAAATAGTGGAATAGCTGATCTAAAGTTATAAGTAAATAATGTAACTTGTTTATTGTTTAATTTGATTTGTCTTTTTAAAATTTAAAAAGCTTTTCATCTCCTCTTAATTGTGAATTATACTACAGCTATATGGAATTACTCCACTAACCTTCCAAAACAAAAATAGCAATAGAAATCTAATTTTAAAAATATAAAAAATATGTTTAAATACCAAAACATCAATTTCCTATCGAATGTATTTTTCTAACACGTGTTGCCAACGAAACACAGTTACCAAACATTCATCGGTGGTAATGACGGACATTATTCCGGTTTATTAACGAGCGCGAAATGTGTCAAGTACGATGATGAATGTCCACTCATCTGAAAGTGTCACTTGGCTTGTTTTTAATGGGCCAAGCTGGAAATAACACGGAAATGACCACTTATTGATCTATTATTTTTTGCTACGGGTTACTCATTGTGGTTGGTAAGGGACTGTAGGTTGTATTGAAAACAAAACTTTGGACCCACGAATTCAAGGCGATGAATCGATGATGGTTCATCGTTCTAGTCATCATTAATGTCGTGATGGTTCCTCATTGTAGTCATTATTAATGTAGGAATAATTATTGTTAGGGTCAATTGAAGAGTGCACGGGAAAAACCGATTGATTTTGCAGAGAAGTTTCCTTAGCAGGCCGTTTTCTCGATGATAGCGAGTGATCGCCAAAACTTGTGTAAGGAAACCACTTCCTACCATAGATATCATAACATGCTAACGACGGGACGCGCAAGGAGCTCCCAGAAGAGCCCCAATGAAGTCAGTGTTGTAGGTCACGTGATACACCACCATAATACTTTAGCAACTATATATGTGTTTCCTAGCTACCAAGATTCAGACGATTGGCGATTCTAATGCTTGGATAAAGCGAAGAAGAAAGAGAGAAACCCGTTTCCTGCCGCCAAGCAGACAATTGCGGGCGTCCGCCTAATAAATCAATCGGTTATTCCCGTGTACTCTTCAATTGATAACGATTTGTCGAACCAAGGCAATGTTCCCTTTGAATTTTTTGTATTTTTATTATTTAATTTTTATTTACATTTTTTTAAACGTTAGTTATAGTTTGTGCGTTTGTGAAAAGGCGGTTGCCAGATTTAGAAATGAAACTTAGTTTTGACTTTTTTCTTATTTTTTTCAGTAAACCACTATACAAAAGAATTACACAACTTCTGATATTTTTTGGCAATTTTGTATTCAAAAGAATTTAAGCTATAAAATTCTTGGATAGCACGCACGACGAGGATGCATGTTAAATCTGCTATGAGTGGAGATTTTGTGAGGATTTTTACGCTTTAATAGAGCCTCACTGTTTCCAAAGATGATAACTCAAGGTAAAAAGCAAATTGACATTGAAACTTACAGGATATATACTAAGAAAGAATTATTTTATAAAGAATTTTGTAAATGGTGCTGCAGTCAAATGCCGAAAGTCACAGAAATAAATTTAAAAAGCTTCACTTTTAACATATTTTTAAAATCCATCGTTGAACAAGAACAAAAATTGATGTAATTTTTTTTATTAGAGTTTAAGGTTTATGTGACTAATTTTTAAAATAACATTATGAAAACTTCTTTTTCATGAAAATTTTAAAAAAATCTGATTAAATTTATTATTTCTCAAGACAAAATAACATACTAAAAGCTTTTATAAGAAAAAGTAAATGTTGTTAAGAACTTATATTAATAATTCAGTTGTCTAAAGAGCTAAGCATTACAGGATTTAAAAAAAAAATCTTTATTCTTAGTAATGTTTTGTGTGCATAACTTGATGAAACGAAAATACTGTTTTTATAATGAATTCTATCAGATTAATACATGTTAAAAGGCAGATAATTGTTTGCTGAAGGCATTTTCTTGGTAACTGTGTAGCATTACATTTTTAGATGGATTAATAGAAACGAAAATTAATAAAACAATAAGTAAATGTTAACATAATCTGCATTGCTTTTAAAAGTGCTTCTCTTAATATATATTATTTTTATTATTAATTATGTTTTAGATTTATGGGAAAAAAATTCGTAAAACAATATTGTGTGGGCATATGCATTGATTTAAAAAAAAATGCATTATCTGAATTTTGTTATGGATTTATAGAAAGAAAAACAATCGTGTGTTGATATGTATATGTACATGTATACTGGGTGGCTATAAAATAACGCTCGCAATTCGGAGTGGTCTGTAGCTTAAATGAATAATCCGAATGCCACAAAAAAATAGACGCGTTTACATGAGCCATCGAATCCATGGATTGAAGAAAAAACACAGCAATTTTTCCGTCTTGGGGATTTTCTCCCAGACAGAACCGGAATTGCAGGGTTCATTGGGGGTTTCGCAAACCCAAAAATGAAGGAGGTTTTGATGTTTCATACCATGGATTCGGCCACAGACTATCGTTTGGGTTAGAAATTCTGCTGAATTACGAGGCGTAGCCAATTATGGCCATTACGAGCCCATAACCTATTCGATTTGACACTGAACGCATTAGAAATATCATTTATAATGGACGTCTGGAAGAACCACGCCTACAGTGACGTTTCAGTTACGTCAACCGTTATCCTAAACCCACATACATGCCATCCGGCATTTAATTCGTCGAGACTCAAACATCACGCCTTTAGAAATCTCGCACCACCCTGCTAGAATCGTCCATTATAACTGCGGAATTAAGGTATTTATTAAAAATGATGTTAGACATAAAAACAATTATTTTTGATTCCTAAATTATTAAAACGGTCATCCTCGGGTTTCAGGCTTGACAAATAATACCATTACAATCACATTATTATCCCTTGCGGGACTGGGAGCCCATTTGGTTAAGCACTCGCTTAGCATGCGGAAGATCCCAGGTTCGGGTCCGGGCTTCGCTGAAATAGCTGCCGACCTATAAACGCCCGTGCAGCCAAAAATGTCCGACGGATAATACTCCGTGTAAGGAAGTGCACGTTAAATATCCTTCAAAGTCCTAACGCTGCGTACGATGTCGCCCTTAACGGTTGCGTTGGGTGCCTATTCAGGTGTTGGCTCGTCACTTGACTGTTGTTCTAAAATACGACGCCCGTCGCCAATAGCCCTCGTGCGACGATTATTCAAACCCAACCTATTATCCCTGGCATTAAAGTACATTTTGCAGTATCGCAAAACATGAAAAAATACCTTGAAATCGTATTAGCCTCCACATGCATGTAGCCATCATTTTCAACTTAGAGAAAATTTGGAAAATAAGCGAACATCTTTCTAAGTCAGAGTTGACCCTCTTCACTTTCGTCAACTTTCAGCTAAAAATCCCTTGTCAATGAATTTCGTGTTTGGAAGCGAGTAAATTCCCTTTTTATCCCCATCCGTTTATTTGGCGCAAATTGCCACCTTTCATGGCAAAATGATGGAAGCTGTATTTTCGCCAACTTGGCACTAATCACCTGTTTAGAACGAGACGCTGAATGTTATCTCAGATTTTTTTTTTATTTTATCAGATGGTTGTAAAAAGGGGTTGAATACAAATAGCCAATAGCTACGATAAAATTTCTGCCTCGAGAAAATTTTATAGTACTTTTTCAGTATTGCTGTTGCCACTCAATCTCAAAGGAGACTAGTTCTGTTGCTGTTAAACAACGAAACCTACCCCATATATATGAAAGTTGTAATAAGAATTAGATGTTAACGAGCAAAAATAAAATCAACGCAAAAAAAAAACAGTTTCCCAAACGAATCCCCTATTATATTATTATTATTTTGGGTTAATCCAAACAAATTCTTGGTTTTTTTTTACTGAAAAGAATAAAAAAAATTTAAAGTACTAGTTATTAAATTTGACGGTCTCTGTGTCCGTACCTTTTTCAAATTTCTATTCTAACTGACGGGTTTTAAAAATTACTTTTTTTTAGAAAGGTATGAATCGGAGATTAATATTTTACACTTTTTCTCGTCTGTCTCGAACTCTTTTTTCATCCGTTTGTCTTTTATAAAACAGTCAGTCGTATAATTTCAGTTACATCTGTCTTACTTTTTATCGTCTGTCTGTACTCTTTTTCCCTCCGTCTGTCCTTTATAAGACAGTTAGTCATATATTTTCAGTTATATCTGTCCTATATATAGACAGACAAATGCTTTCAACTCAAACTCAACTTTCGGTAGCTTCCCATTTTTACTTATCAACCATTTCATCCTAACCTTCATATTTTGCCGCTAACTGAAGTATATCTTCGTGCTCTATCTCAAACCAATCTAAGATCGGAGCGAATCTTAACTGTGCGTGCCTAAGTGGCTATGTCGCTAACTGCCTATCCGTTACTTCGGGATTATACGAAGAAGTTCCTTCTTTACTTAGCCCTATTTTTGCTGATTTGTGCAAAATTATTAGCGTTTTTAAGGAGGCTCCTTTTGGTTTAAGTTATGCGTGGGTTTAAATTTGAAGACGGATAATTTTAAAAATAAGCATTTTCTAAAGGGAAGAATTATTTAATCGTAAAAAAAAAAATTGAAGTGGCTATGCTGTCTGCTTGCTGTGAAATTGAACCAGAAATATTGAAAAATCTTGTAATTTCAATAGAAAACCATGCGTTTTTAACTATTGTATCCCAGGGAAATGAGACTAAGTATGGAAAATGCGAGATTAAGTCACATTAAACGTGTTTTAAATTGATTTTCTCTTAACTATTTTTGAGACCGTTTTATTTTTTATTTTTAATAGTTCTCGAAACAAAATGTGTTGTTACTTTACCCACACTACGTTTATAAAATAAAAAGTGGAAGGTATTATAATCGTTCAGTCCATCACCCACTTTCATATCCCAAAGTACAAATGCTACAGGAAAGTGTGAGGCGTCAAAAAAAAATAAGCGCATTAAAATTATGAGACATTGATAATTTCAGAGAAAAGTTCGAGCTTATAAAGTTCTTCAATTATTAAAAAACTACAAAATTTAATGCTCATTCCGATTATCGTGTTAAATATTTCCTTGTTCCCTTGCATTTCGCTAACAACAAAACTTAGGTCAAAATATGCATGTCTCAAATTTCATTCAATTATTATTTAAATATAATGAACTGTTAAGTGATACAAAAAGCGGGTGTGTAAGAACGTAAATAAATGCTCAGAAGTTAAACCTCAGCTTTCAAAATAAATGGTTATATAAAAGTTTTACTTATAGTGTTTTCAATTTAAACTAAAGTAACAAACAACTTTCTAAAAGTTATATTAATTAACCAGACTTCACATTTTAATCTTAGAATCTCATAACTTAATAAAAAAAAATCTCTCCACTTTAAAACCAATCTCGGGTCCCCAAAGAAACAAAATGCGATAATAACGACTTCTATTTCCGCCATTTTTTTCCATTCTTAACTTTTCACTGAAAAAAATGGAGTTTACGGAAAGAAAGTTGTTTCCACCATTAAGAGATTCAGTTCGGGCTTCTGGTATCTCTGTTACTCACTATTTTTCGTAATCTTCTAACGAGAGAGAGAGAGGGTCCACCGATTTCTAACGCTTTTTTTTGTTGATTCTAAGTTTACTAAACTGTTTACTACGTGAAATAGAATAGAGATGGGGAAGAATGAACGGACTTTTATCGTCCATCTGTTATTTTTAAATCAAATTTAGTTGAATTATCGTCGCCCTAGAGCTACATGAGGGCAATTCGTGAATGACAACAAGCCGACAACTGAGTAGACACCCAAAGCAACATATCAACAGCGACATCGTACGCAGCGTCGGGCCTTTGGAGTCCCTCTAACTCCCTCTACACACATTATTCGCTTTACTTTTCAACTGCAAATAGCGGTTTTGGGTGGGCAGTTATTTTGGCAATGCCCTGAACCGAACTTGGTGACACCTTCCGCATGCAGAGGAAAATGCCTTACCGACGGGGTCATTTTTTGAGCTAATTTTGAAGTGGATAAAGTAATTTATTAAATAAATAGCATTGTTATTGTCAAATGAAAAAAAAGTTATTTAATTTCTCCTTTTATGTTTGTCTTCTTAAATTATCTATCATTAGATACTTTAAAGTTTCGATACTGGTCTTTAAAATAGAATAATATCGTGGTTAAAAGTTAATAAGTTGTATCGTACACTGTTAAAGGGCTGGGGAGCCCAGTCGATTAGGCATTTGCTTAGCATGCAGAAGGTCCCAGGTTCGTGTCCGGGCATCGCCAAGATATCTGCCGACCTGTAAAAAAGGTCTTTTCCGCCAAAATGTCCAACGAATAATACCCCGTGTATAGGGAGTGCACGTTAAATATCATTCAAAGTCCCAGCGCTACGTACGATGTCGCCTAAACGGTTGGGTGCTTATTCACTTAAATATGGACTTAAATTACGACACCAATCGAAAAATTCCACCACACAACCATTGCAGCTATTAATGGTAAAACCAACCACAAATGTTTTAACAGTGTGTATTTTACTACTGATTATATATTAACTGGAAATAAGTGCTCCGCTAAAAATGACCCCTTTCCTAAACAGAAATCCCCGTTTTTCTCAGACGGAGTTAACAAAAAATCCACCCTAACACCCAGGTGACTCAGAAGGTGAACAAGCTGCGAGGCCTCGGGATTAGTTTTAAAATTACTGTTTATAGCGGTAAATAATTTTAAGAAGTGGAATCTTTTCGGTTTTAAGTCTTTTTTAAAGGTTTTTAGGACTCTTTTTAATGGATAAAAGTTTTTTTTAGGGGGATTAGGTTTCAACGAGTGGATTTGAGGGGGAATAAAAGATTTGCAGTTCCGAGTTGAAAGAGAAAGTGAGAATTTCCAGATTTAGAGATTGGAATGGCTATTTTTGGATCTGCAGCATATTGTATTATTTTTTTCAGTTTAAATGTATTGTTTTTGGCAAATCAGTTTCTAAATAGAAAAGTAAATAATATTTCTGTTCGCGTTTAGGAGATGGTTTTAGGAGATCTATGGGATATAATTTATTTTGTTTGAATGGTTTTGATATATATCAATATTTTATACATTAAAATATAGAAACATGAACTGTTTTGTTTCAGGATTGAAAGTTAACAAAATTATTAATCGGAATTATTCTATAGTTGCACGATCTGTACATAGAATTTGTTTCGCGCATATTACAAAAGTAAGAAGCTTGTTTACACTCTCAAAAATGAATGCTCAAAAACGACGAAATTTTCCTTAATTTTGACGATTCCATTACTGGCAAATGCTCCGAGTTTTCGTTTCCTCTAAGTGGGGAAATTTGAATCGTCATTTTTATGAGGATTTGAATGTCGTCTAATCTAAAGAAATATTTCGTCATTTTTGAGCATGTGAGTACAATAATGAGATTCAGTTTCCTCAAAATCAAGATACAGATTCGTTAAATCACGATCGTAAAAGTGAGGATTCACGTTTACTCAAGGTCACGTGATGGTTTGACGAAACAATCCTCAAAATTAACGAAATGAGGTTTGAGGATTCGTGAATCGTCAAAAATGAAAGTGTTATTTCTGAGATTGTAAATTTTAGTTCGGTGTAATAAACATCGAAGTAGAGCTCTTTGCAGTGAACGGAAACGTATTTTTGAAAAGAATTCAACCCTTTAAGTACCAGATCACTCCCAAAACGATACATTCAAAATGAACTCGTCCAGTTTCAGTTGGTTGTTAGTGTCGTGGGCAGGTAAACTGCAGTAACTTCCTTAATGATTTGGACCATTGTTGAAAGCACTCAATTTCTCTAACAATTAAGAAAACATACTGGAATTTTTTTTTAAGATCAAAAATTGTACAACTCATTGTTGTGATTACTGCAGTTTACCTGCCCACGGCGGTATAGACCTCTTCCACACTTGGTTAAAAAATTTCTATAGTGAAGTTCCAAATAATATTTGGAAGAATGACAGCTGCAATTTTGTATTTAAGAAATCTTTCGATTATGTCAGAACTCAATTTAATTTTTTTGTGCTGACAGGACGCCACGTACTATGTCGCTCATAAAAAGTTGCGTTGGGTGTCTGCTCTGAACTCAACCTACCAGGGCCACCGTCCCACTTCGTCTATTTTCAAGCATCAATTATTACTCATGCCATACAGTAGTCATATATCTACAAACTCAACTCCTCGGCGCAACATCCCATTAGTGGGCCAAGGCTTTCCGTGCCCATTTCAGATTTCATGACCAAGAGCGCTGGAGCACAAGACATGTTTCGCGGTAAGGTGGTCAGCCTTAAGCGTAACCCCCAAAGTTTAGTTCCCAAGGATGCTTGGTACCCTTTTTATCTACAAACTTAAGGGATGAAAGGATGGGTCAACCTCGCCCAATCCGGAATTCGATCCCCAGACATGTGGTGGAATAATGTATCACTAAACCACTGGGCCTTGGTACAGTATAATTTCTGTAATAGGGTAGGCTAACTAGTGAATGAACGTTTAAGACGTCATGTTCGCCAGTGAATGTACACCAGGATATAATGACCAGGACAACCAACCATTGTCAGATAGCTCTCTACTACATGGGAGGAAGTCAGTGTTGCCAATCCATCTAGTGGAATGATTTTCTATCCTTATTTTTTAATTATATTTACCAGATGTTCATTCACTGGGGCCTGTTCTCTCACAGGTCAGTCTACCCTAATGAAGAGTATTTTCAATTTCTATAGTAATGCATAAGTGATTCATTCATAAACAAAACTTTGATGCCAATCCAGATCGTCATACTTATTTTTACTCTAAATACAAACGCTATTTTATTCAACCGGTCTCTCTCAATTGAAACCCATTTCACACCGTATTTACCGTTAGATTTCCCCCGTACTTCCGCCATATAAAGTGCATGGGGACTTAAATTCGTGAACTTTATATGAAGACTTTCCACGTTGAGTGTGAGTTCCGTGAATCTTCGCGGATCAATATGAAGTGGTGTTCCAAGAGGAAGGTCGGACAAAAGGGCGTTCTATTTTAAGAACATTTCGTCTTCAGTACGTTTATTCATTAATTGGCAACTGTCAGCGCTAATTCAAACAAAACTACAGTTCAAAGAAGGAGGTTTATATTGCATAAAAATATTCGAAATTTATTTTTAGTTTTAATTACCGAACATGAAATACAGCAAGGTAAAGTGCTGTGAGAAAAAAAAGTACTGCACTCTCAGAAATAACACTTTCATTTTTGACGATTCATGAACCTTCAAGCCTCATTTCGTTAATTGTGAAGATTGTTTCGTCAAACTATCACGTGACTTTTGAGTAAACGCGAATCACTTTTACGATCGCGTTTTGATAATTCTGAATCTTGATTTTGAGGAAACTGAATCTCATTGTTGCACTCACATGCTCAAAAATGACGAAATATTTCTTTAGATTAGACGACACTCAAATCCTCATAAAAATGACGATTCAAATTTTCTCACTTTGAGGAAATGAAAACTCGGAGCATTTGCCAGTAAATGAATCGTCAAAATTAAGGAAAATTTCGTCGTTTTCGTGCATTCATTTTTGAGAAAGTATTGTAATGGGGTAGAAAATCTGAAATAGAGATTACGTGTTTTCTGCTCTCTTTTTTTGCGGGGGGGAGGGGGGCTGGGGACTACCAAAAGCCCAACAAATAGTTGACATTTAAAAAAGTTAAGACATTTCAGTAACATGTAACTTTCAAAAAATCGATTTTTTGATTTCAATATTTGTGTAAAATATGTTTCAATAGCTTTCCAACGATGCCCTTTGTATGTCATTCAGAAAACTTTAACCTAGTTGAAATTTAATTTGGATATAGGTCAGCAACTATTTCATTTATAGAGCCGAAATTTTTACAGGATAATTGTTTCGGGATGTTTTGCTTACTGAAATGAGCTTTTCTCAAAATTTGAAAGAGAAAAAAAATATATTTTGTGATGTAAAAATGTTTTTTTTAAATATCACATTACCTTAAATATTTTTTTTAAACTAATCTATTGATAAAATCTCATTTCAGTTTATTGTTCAAAGTGCATAAAATGCACATAATTTTTTTGTGTTGTTTTGTATGTTAGTTGCCAAGAAAATGGAACATAAGAAAAAGGTCAATTTAACACTAGCCGTATACAAGGTACCGACCTACCTTAATGCAAAAAATAACATTTGAAAACTTGATCTCTCAAAATGTAATTACAGACCAAGAAAAATACCACTGGAACTGTTGTCATTCAAAACGTAAAACATGCCATGATGCAAAAAAAAAATATTTCACTACACTCTCAATAATAACATTTTCATTTTTGACGAATCATGAATCCTCAAGCCTCATTTCGTTAATTTTGAGGATTGTTTCGTCCAACTATCACTTGACTTTTGAGTAAACGCGAATTCTCACTTTTACGATCATGATTTGAAGATTATGTATCTTGATTATGAGGAAACAGAATCTCATTGTTGTACTCACATGCTCAAAAATGACGAAATATTTCTTTAGATTATACGACATTTAAATCCTCATAAAAATGACGATTCTAATTTCCTCACTCTGAGGAAACGAAAACTCGGAGCATTTGCCAGTAATGGAATCGTCAAAATTATGGAAAAATTCGTCATTTTTGAGCATTCATTTTTTAGAGTGTAGCTTCAAGGGTCAAAGCCTTAATAACTGGACTACTCGAGCCTTCAAAAACAGTTGAAAAATAACAAGTATCACTGGTTTTTCTTTTCTTTAGTCGGGCTCAAAATGACATTTCGAACACCCACCGCTCCAATTTTTACGACCAATTTTTATCGGCGCTACAAGCTGATAATAGCAGATGTCGCGTGGGAGTTGGGTTGTTGGAAGACCATGGTTCGACATGGAGGAACACAGTGAAAGCAGATGGAGGGAAATGTCCTTTTAAAATAACAAAGTAACTAACGATCGTGGGTTCGAGTCCCGGCTGAATCGTTTGATTTTCTGGATGGGAAAACCTGAGGCACGCATGTCCTATTATTACGTGGCATGTACACTCTTGAAACAAAAGAGTGAAATCCACTCCAATTGGTGAAGTGCATTTTCGACACTGGAAAGGAGTGATTATTAACTCAGACTGAATTAAAATCACTCGTTTGGAGTGATTCTGTCGGAGGTTTAACACACAAAGTATCCACTTCTTTCGGAGAAGTGCATTTTCCAGACTGGAGGAGTGAAATTAACTCAGACAGAGTTAAAATCGCTCGTTCGTTTTAAGAATGTATAAGATCCTTGGAGGGCTCATTCGGCTTGGGTTCTCCTCGGCAAAATTAAATCTCAGTAAACTTAAACATTCCCAGAGAGCTTAGATTCATTGTAATCTGCGCGTCAAAATGGGTTGCGAGAGACGCCTAGATGGTGCCACAAAAAATGGCTCTCAGTTCTGAGGAATATGTCGAGTCTGCGAAGGCTTGACCGCCAAAGTTGCAGTCCCGTTAGAGAGAACAAAAAAAAAATTCATAAGCAGAGAACAATGAATTTTTTTGTTAAATTGATGAAGAAATCATTAAAAAAAGGTATGGTTTTGTTGCATGAGAGCTTCACTAGATACCAATCGGATCACCGATCGAAGGAAGTCCGGTCGTTATATCATAGTTTTTCCTTTTTCGTTCCTTAAATGTACCATGAGTCAGTTTTTTTTTGTTTCTGAAGCTGGCAGTTTTAATGAAGGCCCATGGAAAAACCCTCAAACACCTAGGGCTGTAGGGAGCCTAGTGGTCAAAGGATCTCGAGCTTGAGATCGGAAGGTTGAGAGTTCGAGACCCGGTCGCCACTGAAGACCTACCGAGTATATGCGGAGTACGTGCTCGTTCAATCTGTTGGGTCCGAAAGTCCTGTGGTCGGTCATTGCGCAGTTCACCATGGGTACAGGTTCCTGGAGAAAATTTCCCTCCCCTTCAGGGACATGTCTAAATTGTGGAGGTGGCGACAGATGGCAACATCTGTCATATGTGTATGTGTGCGTCTTGTGTTGTCCTACTTGACGATGGTTTATAAGCGGGTCCTTGCGACCAAGCACACAAGCCTGAAAATATATGTCAAACCAACCAACCAACCAACCAACCCTCAAACACCTTGAAGGGTACGGACATCCTCTTTTACAAAAAATTAATAAAATTAAGATATAATAAATAAATATAATATAAAATATTATAATAAATAAATATAATGCTAAATAATAAATAATAAAAATACATAAAAAATTTAATTAAATTACATAAAAAGCAAATCACTTTAAGGGCACGCCCCAGCAACGTCAGGTTTATGAAACTAGTTCTTATGATGCAAGACAGTTAAATAAAATGATGTCAAAGTCATCAGTTATCTAAAGCTAGAAATTTCAGCTTTACTTAAAAAAAAATTCTAATAACATGCATCAAACGAACATACAAAAAGTTATTTTTATTACTTTTTGTTAAGATTCATTAAAACGAAGTTTAAGCAACTACAAATTTTTATCTTCATGAAACCGAAATCAACCCCAAAATATAGAAACTGCCATGAAGCACAAACGGTTACTCAAAACAAAATCAAAACTTATAAGCAGCAACATTTCCAAAATTCAATTATTAGGCGAGTAAAAATACCATTGGATAAAAAAAAACTTTTCGAAATCGAAAACGAATTAGATGAAAACTAAAGCGGAAACATCCAAACTTATAAATGTACAGAGAAGCAAAACTGTATATTACACCTGGAAGAAAAAAATGGCGGAACCGTAACCTTGGCAACCACTTCAACAATGGCGTCGCTATCTCATTCTGTTGCCAACTAAAACGAGAAATATGTTTATGTTTTCCATGAGAGAAAATAAAATAAGGCTCATCACTTGGGCTAAAGTAGTTCGGTTCGGAATGAAAACAGTAAAAACAATTCGAGTAGAATATTATATTTGCTGCTCGATTCGGCTCATTCGAAAAGAATATATTGAAAAATGTTCTAAAAGCAAACGACATTATTCATAAGAGTTCACTTTAAAACTGTCACTCTGGAATATGAATAAAATATTGGCAAATAAGGCAAGGTAGAAAATTGTATCAAAAGGATTGAATTGTTTTGCGAAGGTTTATGATTTGTTTTGTGTCAGAAAATTCTATACAATTCTATTTCGCTCTATTTTCGTAGGTATTATTTCAAAGTAACTTTTTAGGAAAACGGTGTTGTGATACGAAAAGTAAATTAAATAAATATGAACCGTAATATGCACTTCAAAAAGTTTTTGTATATAATTTAAGCCTCTTTTTCCGGAAATGTTTTTATACTTAGTCATAATATTCAGATTTGCTATGATTATTTCTACAAATTTTTGCATAAAAAAAAAACAGTTACAAAATAAAAAGCACGTAGTTCTTATTTGGAAAATGTATAAGCAAAATCTTTACTATAATCCAGTTTTTTTAATAGATTGTTATGCACTAAAAACATTTTACAACTTATAAAAAAACAATTATACCTGCTGAATCAGATCGAAATTATATTAGAGAGTAACGATAATAGAAATAAGAATATAGAAATAATAGAAATAAGCATAGAGAAAGCATAAGGCATATAAGCTTATAGAAATATGCATTAAATGTTAATTTTTGAATACAGTAGAACCCCGATTATCCGAGTTAATGTGGACCGAGACTAGCTCGGATATCCGAAAAACTCGGTTAAAGTGAAAAATTTAAATAAAACAATTGTGTATGTCCAAGTGTATATTTTAACAATACAAATGTTATACAGACCACACGCAATTCATAATTCATATGCATGACATTTAAAGAGTTCTGTCACTTTAAAAAGTCCTTAATAAAGATAATAGGATTGCTGGCGTTGCAACTTCTTGTTTGTTCTATATATTCAATAGCACTTTCGATAGCTTTTAGTCCATCTGTATGAGAGATTTTCTGGGGTGGGAAGCATGCACATTCACATTCTGCCTACAAGCACTTTCTTTGAATTCTCATTTGTTGATTGCTTCTCTTTTTCTCTGCTCAGATTTTTTTTCGGTAGTCGTCGCGAAAATTCTAGAAGTATTTTAAAGCTCGGTTAAAGCGGAAAATCGGATAATCGGGGCTCGGATAATCGGGACTGTACTGTAGTAAGAAATTAAATTTTTCACCGTTTCTAAATCAGGCAAAGAAAAATATCACAAAACTTACTGATTGTGTTGGGTTTCATGGATAGGAGAGTTCCAGAAGCGATAATCATAAAAGTGTCAAAAGAAAACTTATAACCACAAAAAAAGATTGAATTAAAAAAATATTGAATTTAAAAAATATTGAACTAAAAAAAATATCGAATTTAAAAAATATTGAATTTAAAGAATAATGAATTTAAAAAATATTGAATTTAAAAAATATTGAATTTAAAAAATATTGAATTTAAAAAATATTGAATTTAAAAAATATCGAATTTAAAAAATATTGAATTTAAAAAATATTGAATTTAAGGAATAATGAATTTAAAAGTATTGAATTTAAAAATATTGAATTTAAATAATATTGAATTTAAAAAATATTGAATTTAAAAAATATTGAATTTAAAAAATATTGAATTTAAAGAATAATGAATTTAAAAGTATTGAATTTAAAAAATATTGAATTTAAAAGTATTGAATTTAAAGAATAATGAATTTAAAAGTATTGAATTTAAAAAAGATTGAATTTAAAAAATATCGGATGACTCTTATCAATGTGTGTATATGATTACTTTGATCAAATATTTCATTCGTCAATTGTGTGAGTGGTTCCGAATGTTTTTGCTGGTTATATAAAAACGTAAAATGTAGCCATTAAAAACATATCGTCAATATCCTTATTCTGTGTTAAAATTTTTCATTGTTGAACTGTCCAAACTGTTCTGAATATTTTAGTCATATATAAACGTAGAATTTTACACTTAGAGATATACTGACACTAAGAATAATGCCAAGATAAAACAAAAATACTAACAACAATACATCCTCCATTTTCTACACACATTCCTTACAAAATGATTTATACCCACTGAACCCTTTTCTCCCGCAAAAACAGGACAACACCCGAGCACCATAAATAAATAAAAAATGCACCACTCTCTTAAGATAGATGAGTGACGTCACGTTGGACAAGCCTATAGGGAATATAACAAGGAAGAAACATTGCCAGAGTCGATTTCCAAAAAACAAAAGAATAATAAAAAAAGAGAATGTTATGTTCCCGCCATTTCTCCAGTGATTTTCTTTTTCAATAGGTGTCACATAAATTTGTGTTATTGCCCATGGCAACAAACAAGATATTGTTCCAATTTTTTGAGGGTTTTCTTTTTAAAAGGAATTATTGAAGAAGACGCGATGGATTTATGATGGGAGTTTTCGATCTAATAAAGGTTTTCGGTGTAATCAATATTTTAGTGGCGTAATTAATCACAATAAATGTCATTAAAGTTGAAACGTTAGTTGCGATTCCAAGAAACAATGAGTAAATGGTCACTGGCAAATATAATAAAATATGTAAATGGGAAGTTTTATTTGTAAGAAATTAATTCAATATATCATTTCAATTCAAAAGTTGCTTCATAAATCAAAAATATATTTTGACTTCTTTCTCCTTTTAGCTTATGTAATCAATCATGTAGAATAATGAAACGTTTATGACAAATGTAAAGTCTTTGTTAACATTTACTATTTTCATTTCTTTAATATTAAAATGAAACTGAAAACATTTCCCAATACCTAAAATGATTTTCTTAAAAAGTCAATTTATAGAGCAGAAAATTCTGGTTTTATTCTATTATTATAATTCCATTCCTTATTAAGGATACGAAGTCGGTTTGTTGTTCTTGATTAAACATAATTTATTTTATGAAAATATTTCTAAAAAAATAACATGAATATAGTAAAGGTTAAAATTAAATTCGAAAAATCCTTAAAAAAAATCGTAACTTGCAACATTATGCAAAAATGGATGATGTTCTAATCTAAAATGGGTATTTAAGCAAACAGATGGTAAGGTGTTTCAGTAGCGTCAAGTGATTTAATGAGGTTAGGTTAGGTTTGAATTATCGTCGCATTAGAGCAATACGAGGGCTATTGGTGACAACTGTGTCATATTTTAGCACCACAGTCAAGTGACGAGTCAACACCTGAAAAGGCACCCAACGCAACCGTTAAGGGCGCCATCGTACGTAGCGTTAGGACTTTGAAGGATATTTAACGTGCACTCCCTTACACAGGGTATTATTCGTCGGACATTTTTGGCTGCATGGGCAGTTTATAGGTCGGCAGTTATTTTGGCGATGCCCGGACCCGAACGTGGGACCTTTCACATGCTAGGCGAGTGTCTAACCAAATGGGCTTCTCTGTCCTCTGATTTAATGAGGAATGGGGTTGAAAACAGTTTGTGAAGACGCATCTTACAAATTGATTGTGCAGTATAATTTTAATAAAGGCACTCCGTGTAGATGTGACCTGTGCATTGTAAGTTTGTTATTTGTTCAAATGTTCTGACTATCACTTTTAGATTGTTTCAAACCCCCTCAGTTGCCAGTCTCGTCACTGTGCTTCTACTTAAGAAAGTAAGTCCTTTTTAACATATTATTTATAAATTGTTAAGTAGTAATTTGTGTCTAATTGTTTAGCAGTCAATCATTAGTACTTATTAATAAAGCTGTCATAAGTACCTTAAAAGAGTCAAAAGGTTAGATTGGGTTTGATTTGAATTATCGTCGCACTAGAGCTACAAGAAGGCTGTTGGCGACGGGCGTCGCATTTCAGAACCACACTCAAGTTGTTATCCATCGGACATTTTCGGCTGCACTGGCCGCTTATAGGTCGGCAGTTATTTTGGCGATGCCCGGACCCAAACCTGGGATCTTTCGCATGCTAGGCGAATGCCTAACCGACTGCCACAGAATCAAAAGGTTTTGTATCAAAAATCTAGTACACTCTCAGAAATAACACTTTCATTTTTGACGATTCATGAATCCTCAGGCCTCATTTCGTTAATTTTGAGGATTTTTTCGTCAAACTACAACGTGACTTTTGAGTAAACGCGAATCCTCACTTTTACGATCATGATTTGACGATTCTGTATCTTGATTTTGAGGAAACAGAATCTTATTGTTGTACTCGCATGCTCAAAAATGACTAAATATTTCTTTAGATTAGACGACATAAAAATAAAGATTCAAATTTTCTCTTTTTGAGGAAACGTAAACTCTGAGCATTTGCCAGTAATGGAATCGTCAAAATTAAGGAAAATTTCGTCGTTTTTGAGCATTAATTTTTTAGAGTGTAAATTCAACCCAAACCATATCAAATCAGTCTTATAAATATCTCTAAATGCTACTTACTTTCATTCCAGTAACAAAGAGATGATTTTAAGGAAAATAGCATTTTAAACTGGAAAAAAAATCTGAACAAAAAAATTAACTTAAGGTCATCTTTTCTTTTGTATCACTAAATAAACTTTTCCGAAATAGTATAACCCTTTTTAAAAGCCCGATTCCCACGCTGTGAAAAACTCAGAGAAATCGAAACTTATCGCTTTGAGGAAGGATTTTTCAATGCTACATAATTCCCTAGACATTTGTTATCCATCTCATCTGTTCCAATATTCGATAAATAGATTGTTCGAATTTCGAACGTCCCCTTCTCAACTCCTTTTTCGTTCAAAATGTTGTTTCTTTTTTGTGCAATATTAGAAAATGTGTGCTAGTCCAGTTTTTCAAGTTTAGGTAACAAATAATTAACTATTTCAGACGATCTGATTTTTTGATACTTTAGTAAGTACTTAGTTTTACTTCCGATTTATCGCTCTATTAAAAACATTTATATACAATTAACAAATATATAATTGAAAAAATTCTTACAGACTTTAAACAAAAGTTATATCTTTTTTTTCGGGATTTCAAAATTTAATTCTTTAAAAATAATGTTCAATGAATATATTGAAATAACTATAAAAATCAACTATCATTTGGAATTATTAAATACTTCTTGCAAAAAACTTTAACAATTAAACTTAAAACAATTTAATCGGAGCAGAAACTGTAAAAATTGATTAAGTAATTGAAAAAAAAATTTTACAGTTTCTATACATAAACATCCGTTTTAGATAATTTTACACAAATTTATCAAAGTTTTTATTCTAATTTCAATTAAAAACAAAACATTTTGTGTAACGAGTTTCCTTATTCTTTTAAATTTTACGCTTTTAATAACTTATAACTGTGTTAGTTTAGATATTTTAGTGTAATATTAATATAATGGTTACCTTTAACGAATAAACGGCATAGCAAGCGCTTACAAGCACTACTAAATTAATTCCCTCTCGCACAACCATGATTTAATAGTCCCTTCCTTGACTTTGATTACTATGATTTAGTGGCTATCTAAGTTTAACAGAAAGTCATGAAAGTGCAAGAGTTGTTTGATTAAAACTACTTAGGCTAAAAGGGACGTTAAAATATACTTGAAATACTTAGTGAAAATGCGAAATAATTTAAGTTTAAAGTAAGCGGCTCAGTGGCTGAGAAGTCGTAAGCCTATGATCGCGGGTTCGAGCCCCACATTTTCTGGATGGGAAAATCTTGGGCACGCATGTCATAAAATTATGGTGCTTGTAAATTTTTTGGTTTTGGTTTGAAATATCGTCGCACTAGAGCTTCGCGAGGGCTATTGGCGACGGGCGTCGTGTTTTAGAACCACAGTCAGGTGACGAGTCAACGCCTGAATGGGTACCCTACGCAACCGTTAAGGGCGACATCGTACGCAGCGCTAGAACTTTGAAGGATATTTAACGTGCACTCCCTTACACGGGGTATTATTCGTCGGGCTTTTTAGCTGCACGAACCGTTTATTGGTCGGCAGCTATTTTGGCGATGCCCGGACCCGAACCTCTGACCTTCCGCATGGTGAGCGAGTGCTTAACCGACTGGGATCCCAAGCCCTATGGTGCATGTAAAAGATCCCTGGAGGGCCCATTTGGCTTGGGTTCTCTGGGCAAAATTAAAATCTCGACATACTTTAACACCCACGGAGAACTCAGATTCATTGTAATGCGTTCATCAAAATTGGTATCGAGAGCCGCCCTGATGGTGCCACAAAAAATGGTTCTCAGTTCTGGGGAATATGCGGAGCCTGCAAAGGCTTGACCGTCAATATTGCAGTCCCTTTAGAGGGAAAAAATTACAGTTTACAGTAATCTTCTGAAATTAGCCCCCTTCTAGTTTATCGATATTATATTAATGTTAAATAAGTGATAGTTAAAGAATTTTGTATAAATACCTAAAATTATAAATTTAATTTACACAAGTTATATTATAACACATAAAGTGAAAGGTATTATAATTATTTTAACCTTCAACTTGTTATCCATTTTCAAAGTTAAAAAAGAAATTTCACAGAAAAAAATTACACTTCAAATTTAAGAAAATAATTAATTTAGCGTTTATTAAGATTTTCTGTCCAGTCTTTAGAAATTAAAAATTTGAAAAATTTAAAAAAAAAAAATCACGGTCTATGAATAATTTCCAATCCTTGAGAATTTAAGACAAATGTAACAACGATCTTGATCGGTTAATCAAATGTAGTGAAAGAAGTTTTACAGTTGGGGTTTTTCCTTATCAATAACTTGATTCTTAATATTATGACGTTTCCCTTGGCTTATTCTATAATCGAAACTTAAAAAAGAAAATTAACATAATTCAATTGTAATTCTAGTGGAAAAAAATATATCGTAACACCTCTTTTACTACAAAACTGAACCCAAATTTCTACCATCATCTTTTTACCAATATCTAGCCAAGGATAACTCTAGTATCTTATCGCTGATACGACAAATTAAAAGCAATGAAAGTTCACAGCTCATTTCAATTATTTTTAGTAAAAACTTCAGTGTGCATTTTTCTTAACTTTTAGCATAATTTTTTTTTCTTTACTGGAAAAATAAAGCATTAATTTAGTTTCATTTGAAACTTCTATGTACATTGGTATCTACGCAACAATAAAAACCATAGTCAGTTTTGATAGGAAACAAAAATATTGCATGCATACGAAAATAGAAATTAAGTATTTCGGTAGAAAAGATTTTTTTGTCCTATAAAATCCAATATATTTTATACCATAAATATCATAAAATTAAAATCATGAGCAAATAAAGTACAATTTACCTGGAGACTCGTAGTGTTAAATCTATTAAAAACTTTATATTAACACATTTATTAAAAAATTCCACCCAAAATTTATCATCTATTTTTTCATCAAGAAACAGCCAGCGATAACACTATCCTTCAAACCGTCAACGCCCAAGTAAACGCCATAGTCCCATCTCATAGTTAATATCGATAACTCTCCAGGTCATTAAAGGCGACTAATTAATGCAGTCGCCATTATCTTATCTCTACCCAATCAGGGAGTGGAATTAAAAGATAATGGCGGCCAAATGGGTCCTCAAGTCAGGTAGGATTACAGAAACGAATCGATGCGTTCTTACTTAGAAATGGGAAATATAAGGTACATCGCTTTGGGTGTATTGTAATTTCATATTTTCATATTTCTATTTTGAATGTAAGAAATGTATTTCATAAGTAATGAATGTAGTATTTAATATTTTGAATTTTAAAAAAGTGTCATTTGTGAAAATTTGATTTATTAGAAAGAAATTGTTGTAAATTTTAATTTAATTGTCCCCTAAAACACCAATATTCAATAACCTTACGCCAAAAATTAAATAATCAAAGTTAACTATTTTATTAAAAAAAACTCCATTTAATTATCAATTTTTAAATTTATTTACATACCTTAAGGTAGGCGAATACCCAAAATTCCCCAAATTTATGAAATTTTTACTATTACATAAATCTTTTCCAAATTTGGCATAGTGATTTCAAATATAATAAACTATTTAGGCATTTTTTTAAAAAATATAATTTATTTATTTTAAACGGTGTTTTTGTACTAAAAAAGAGGTTTATGTTAGCAAGGCTACCACATTGAATTTTCATCCTATAAACATTAATTATGTGTTAAATTCTTCATTTTGAACTGATGCATGCAATGACCCTCTATGGTTACATACAAATTACAAGAAAAGAAGTTATTAAGAAAAATGTTATAAATTAACCACACAAAAACGATTTTTTTCGATAAACTTACACTTGGACATTTTTTTAAAAATAAACTTGTATATTTACACCAGATATTAGAGGTTCATGGCACAGATATATATTGATATAGCATCTGCAAAAAATTTCAGGTAAATTAATGTAAAACTTTTATGCTAGAAGTGTTGGCGTAAACCCCTTTTTTTAGTTGAAAAACACCGTTTAAAATAAATCAATTATATTTAAATAAAAAAATGTCCAAAAAGAATTGTTCATTGAAATGCATTGTTATTTGAAATCACTATGCCAAATTTGGAAGAGATTAAAGTAATAGTAAAAATTTTAGAACTTTGGGTACTCGCCTACCTTAATATATAAATTTAGATGAATAACAATTGTCGGATACAAATTACAGAAAATATTTTTTTTAATTTTTTAGTTTAAAATTGAAAATAACTCTTCTTATTATGATGATTTTTTTGTCGAATTTAAAATCTATAAATATAAACTACTTATATTAATAAATTCAGAAGCTTAAATTTTGTGACATTTCCCTTTTTGCGTAATTTATCTTTTTTTTTTTTCTGGAATCGCAGTTTCTGTCTATAGGCGTAACTGTAAAACCTTTTTCACCTTTTATCGAGTTTGTGTACAGAGAAGTTAACAACAGGTCAGATTGTGGCTAAGGCATAAACTTTCATCGTCGAAAAACATTTCTTAAATTTTTTTTACGAAAATTTAATGTAAAATTACATCTCAATTTGCCAAGACACATCTTAACTGGAAACAGATTAAATATACAACTTCTAATACGAATCGCATCTGTTGATAACAGATTTTTTATTATAAAAAGAAATTTTAAATATATACAAATTACATCCGTCTCCCCATTCAGTTTGTAAATAAACTCATCAAACGATTTGAAAAATAATACTTCTAGAACGATAATAATTTAAAAGTATTTTACGTAAATTGTTTTAAAGACACTAATTTCTTATAAAGAACCATTTAAATAAGTAGCAGTTACCTTCCCAATCCCTCCCGTTCACTACCAATACTCTAATCACAACTTTTATATATGCTAGTTTAATACTTTATATTCAACCTACTTTATAGCCAAACTAAACATAAATATCAACTACGCTTTAATCCTCGTGCCCCGCTTTTTAACAGTTTCGGTAGCACATTTTGAGTGAACTCCAATAGACGCTAATGCTTTTTCCAATAAGCCATTATTTCAGAAAAATATGCTGAGAGCGAGAGCTGATAAGCTTAACGGCTCTCAGTTTGGCTTCAGGGGGTTGATCCCTGATCCCTTATAACCTTTTATGTGACTTTTACGGTTTGAGTGCGATCGAGTCAGAACAAATCGATAGATTTTGTTTGTTTTATTGATAAAGAATCGATAGATTAATGTTTGGGAGACTCGGCGATATGGAGCTTTGCGTTTTTATTGTTTTTAAGAGTGAAAAAGTGTAGTTAGGTTTTTTTTTATTGTCAGTTTTTATGCTGGAGAGTTCGAGTTATAAAAAGGTGGTGGATATTCATAAATGATAGTTGGTTAAAAATAATAGACAGTTGATATTTTGATTCTAAATTAATCTTTAACTCGCTGATTTTAAATATAATTATAAATCCGAAAGTAAATACAGTAAAAAAAAACAAGTCCAAAATGAGTACCTGCATCTACATTCAAGTTCAATTTTCTCAGAAATATACGAGTATCATAGTTAAATTAGCGTTTAAAAATTTATCACTTCAATGCATGGATTATTTTGTTCTAGGAGATGCTATATTTTGCAACCTATTTAAAAGAATTAAAAGTAAAATTGGAAGTTCTTAACCCTCTAATGCATACTGTTGCTGTTTGGCAACAAGTAACATAATCCATTTTATTCTATTAAATTAGAGCTCCCTCCCGACAAATTTGTGTTTTTTCATCTATTACATTTTATTTTGAAGTTTTAGTTACTAATAACCCTCATAGAAGGCAGTAGTAAAAGTGTATTCAAAATTAAAGAGGGAGGTTATTAAACTGCTGTAAAATTACGTTTTGGGCAGTATTCAAACTATAATAATATTATTACTAAATTACAAATAAATTGCTTTGAAATTAATTATAATTAAAATAAAGGGTTATTTTGAAATACATTTAGTGGTTTTCTAGTCATTATTATAAAAATTAGAATTTTGTAGTTGGTTTTTGTCATATGAAAAAAAATTAAAAATTGAAATTATTTAAATTCTAATGCAGTTATTTTTTTTTAGTATTTTTCCCATAATGTATGAATATTAAAGATACGCATATATTTTTGGGGATGAAAATAAGAATTCATGCATTAGAGGGTTAATCTACCAGATTGCTAAAGTATTAACAAGGAAAAATATTTGTTTTTGAGTAATATATTTCTTCAGTAAAATAAAATGTTGCGATAAATTGTAAAAGATTTTTACCATTCATTATCGGGTCAATTTCTTTTTCGTGGCCGCAAGCTATAAAGTCGCCAAATTTGCCAAACCGTCACCAAACAAAATATTTGAATGGAAAAGTAACAATTATTTAAATAAATTTTTACATTCAATAACAAGAGATGCTCCAACTATATTTGTTTTCAATTTTAATTTTTGACTCATTAAAAAATGGATAAAAATTGTGCGTGGTTTCGGAAAAACTAACCTGCTTAGCGTGCATAAAAGTGTACTTATACCTCAAATGGTTTCACACATTAACCTTTTCAGTAAATAATCTTAAGTGTGAAATTAACTTAGGTAACATATAAACTTTTTGTTAAATGATCTTTTCTTTACGAATAATAATTTATTTATCAAATTCCTGAATAAAAGCATTTTTGAATAAGATCATTTTTCACTGTAAGAAAGGTAAAAACTACAGTTACACATCTCCTCGCAAAATCGTAACATACACAAACCTCAATAGATTTAAACAGTACCTAACAAAATAAGTATACCCTGAAATAAGTATAAAAAACGATCCCAACTTAAATATAATTGTTCTACTTACCGAATTCACCCTCCTTCTATTAACAGTCAAAAAGTCCCTCACAATCCTCCCCTCACCAAATAAAATAATTCATTTTCTTCACCAAAAATGAAATATCTTCGGATGATTTTCAATTTTTCTTGAGACAGTCCGTCCCGAACGAAGAAACTGCTTACGCAACAAAGTAGACGGGACAAAAAGAGTGAGAAATGACTAGGACCGAAACACAAATATCGATATTGCAAATAAGAGTTGTCGGGACGACTCGCGCATGCGCAGAGTGGTGCCGGTGGAGGTGAGAAAACTTGTGCTTCGGAGGAACTCCACCGAGATTAATTTTGGTAGGATCGGTTAGAATTGTCTTTGTACTAGAACTGCTCGAGAGGTATATTGGCGACGAGCGTCGTAATTTAGAACCACAGTCAAGTGACGACGTATATGAGCTGGGTAGGTTTACTTATTTTAACGTACCTTAGTAGGCGCAGAGAAAACTCAGTAATTTTTCGATCTTGTTGATTTTCTCCCAGACAGAACCAGAATTGCAGGGATTTCGAAAACCCTTCAATAAAGAAGGGTTAGATGGTTCATACCATGGATTCAGCCGCAGACTATCATTTGGGTTAGAAGTCCTGCTCGACCTCTTTCCCCTAATGGGGATTTCGGCATTCCATGGATTCGATTTGTCATGGAAACGCGCCTCATCGAATCGAATCCATGGAATGCCAAACCCTAAATTAGGGGAAAAAATTTTCGAGCACGATTTCTAACCCAAATGATAGTAGAAGAATCCTGTAGCCGAATCCATGGAATAAAACATAAATTCCTCCTCCATTAGCGGGTTTGCGATGAAGGATATTTAACGTGAACTCCCTCCCCACGGGGTATTATTCATCGGACATTTTAGGCTTCACTGGCCGTTTATAGGTGGGCAGTTATTTTGGCGATGCCCGGACCCGAACCTGGGACCTTTTGCATGCTAGGCGAATGCCTAACAGACTGGGCTACCCAGTGCAGACTTTTATACTACAGTATATTTGTTATAATCTAGATGACTTTTACTACCGCAGTAATAAATCTTCGCCATCTTTGCATTCAATCTTTCTTGAGGTTATGTGTGCGGTGGTTTTCTACAATGTATAACTAAAATTTCGTAATCACATACATTTTTTATTGAAATGCCAACACGTATTTTACCAATTTTAAATGTACATCACATAAACACTTTGTAAAAATCTCATAAACGAAACTATCTTCACGCAGTTTTCCAAAATGGCAAAACTTTTTTAGTTGAGACTGCTTTCAGCTTCCCATAACCTAACTTTAAAAATAAATCCTCATTCTATTCTTTGAAAAAAGAACTTAAAGGTCACGTATTATTCATTTACAGATTCCACCCCAAAGTTTTCCCGTGTATTGGAATAATGACACTAACAAATCCTATTTTAGCAATCTTCGGAAAACAGCAAACGTTGCAAATACAAACTCAAACGCTTTTACCACCTGCTAAGAGTAGGCGGTGATGTATAAAATGGCGCGATTTCTTTCTTCAAATTTGACAAGAAAAAAAACGTTCTAGATGTCGTACGTGCTTAGGAATTGTTACGTTTAATTGGGAAATGGGGTGGTTAACTGTGACTGTGATCGTTGATCATGGTGTCGGAAAAAAGTTAATAGCGTTTGAATTAGTTAATAGCGTTGATTATTTGAAATTATTTTTGTAAAAGTATTTGCTTCGTATGGTAATAATGTATATCATAATTTGCTTCGTATGATAATAATCTATCAGAATTTGCTTCGTATGATAATAATACATCAGAATTTGCTTCGTATGATAGCTGTTTAGAAATGTAATACTGAAAATAAAAAAAAAGTTTAGAAATGTAGTTAGAACTGAAGTAGATTAACAATGTGCCCAGTTAGAAAGTAAGGCTATAAAAATATTAAAAATTACAAATCCATTTACAAATGATCGTACCGTAAATCTAATTATCTTAGATAGTAGAACCTGTATATATGATTTTAATTGTAACAACGTCTACAGTAGATTGTATAGTAGGCTTACAACTACACTAGTATTATTAAGTAGTGTTTGAAAATATTGAAATTTACTTTGTGTTAACTATTTATCAACGCTTGTTCCTGCAGTAAATTCTTGCTTTACTATTAGTATCATTGAGATTGAAATTTTATCATAAGATATTTGAGAACTATTAAAACATATTTGGCATTAAGCAGTTGCCAAAATATGTATTTTACCCAATTTGATATACTCATTTAGGCTGTTGCTTTTCTACATAAAAGAAGTGCAAAATATTAATAATAACATTTTTAACTTAACTGAAATTAATAACTCATAAAAAAATTAGACAATACCAACCTTATTTCCACAATACTAATTATTAATTATCACTTCTTCAAATGTTAAAAATAAACAGATGATATTATAGCATTAAATCATAACATCCAAAGTCATAAGAACCGGAAATCAACCCAACGGAATATTCCCGAAACAAATGACCATCAGGACAATTATCCACGAGGAATAAAACCAGCTACAAAGAGGACTTTATCGGGACCTCTGCTGGAACTGTGTACGAGATAAAGATTTAAGTGTTTCCTTAGCCCTGACAATCCTCTTCTGCCCGGATGAAATTAGGCATTTGGCTACAAGATGGGGAACGTGAACTTTTTCTAAAGGAACAGTAGTATGTGATTGAAGTTTTTGCTTGAAGAAGGAAGTCGAACGCAGAAGAAATATTTCGTTGAAAGAACAAACATTTTGTTGATTCAACCGAAGTCCCAACTTATTGCCTGCCAGGATAGCCTGGTTCACCCTTAAAACAAAAGAGTGAATTCCACTCCAGTTGGAGAAGTGCATTTTCGACACGGGAAAGGAGTGAATATTATCTCAGACTGAGTTAAAATCTCTCGTTTGGAGTGATCCTGTCGGAGGTTTAACACACAAATGATCCACTTCAAAAGGAGAAGTGCATTTTCCAGACTGGAGGAGTGAAAATCAATCAGGCTGAGTTAAAATCGCTCGTTCGTTTTAGAGTGTTAGTAAAGTCTTTGTCTGGTTGGCTTCTAAGGTTGCGAGTTCGAGCTTCGCTGCCTTCCTAGTCCCCCTTGTACGCTATGGTGACTGGTGCATGTTAAATCCGCCGTGGTCACAAAGTTCTCCAAGTTCCCATACCAAATCAATACCTCTTGGAGAGACAAGTCACTGGGGATCCTCTACTTGGCCTCTGCCTCTAGAAATTAGATGGATCCACTTATGTGTGTGTTGTGTCTGTCTTACTTGACGAAAGTTTATAAGCGGGTCTCTGACCAAGCACATAAACCTGAATACATATACCAACCTACTTATTGTCAGAAATAATGGCATGACTGGTGCACGTTAAATCCGTCGTGGTCACAAAGTTCTCCAAGTTCCCATACCAAATCAATACCTCTTGGAGAGACAAGTCACTGGGGATCCTCTACTTGGCCTCTGCCTCTAGAAATTAGATGGATCCACTTCTGTGTGTGTTGTGTCTGTCTTACTTGACGAAAGTTTATAAGCGGGTCTCTGACCAAGCACATAAACCTGAATACATATGGCTATACCAACCTACTTATTGTCAGAAATAATGGCATGACTGGTGCACGTTAAATCCATCGTGGTCACAAAGTTCTCCAAGTTCCCATACCAAATCAATACCTCTTGGAGAGACAAGTCACTGGGGATCCTCTACTTGGCCTCTGCCTCTAGAAATTAGATGGATCCACTTCTGTGTGTGTTGTGTCTGTCTTACTTGACGAAGGTTTATAAACGGGTCTCTGACCAAGCACACAAACCTTAATACTCGTACATATGGCTAACAGCCTACTTATTGTCAGAAATAATGCATAATTATTGCTGTCAATACCAAACTAGTTCATTCATTCATCAAAAGGTTACTCAGTTCAGACTTTGGACTCTACTGATTTAAATAAAATGTCTGCTCCACAGTATACTCTGGGACCCCCGTGATTTTTTTTATGGAACAAGTAAAATATTTTTTAGAAAACTTAACTTCCAAAACCAGAGAAGCTATCAGTATGAACATGACGGGCATTCCAAACAGACGGATAATGTGGTGTCATGGTGAACATTTCTGACTCGATATTCTAAGTCGGCAGTTGAAAAAAAATCAGTTTTCTAAATGAAGCAAATTGATCTCCTTCGAAGTATTAAGAACCTTATGTAAATATATTTTAATCTTGAACTACAATTAACCTGTGCACAATTGATAGACAGACAAATGGACCAGTATATTGAAAATAATTGGGAAGTCAGATCTGATCAGATTTGTTTCAGAAACTACATTTTTGACTATTAAATCATTATTACATTTTAAGAAATTAGAAAAAAGTCATTAACGATGTTTTGTTTGAAAAAAAATAAACAGATAATTTTTATAACTAGACATTTGAAAAACAAACTGAACTGTATTGAGAAGTGCAGTACGTCTGACCACCATACTCTAATGTTATATGGGGCTGTACACTCTTAAAACAAAAGAGTGAAATCAACTCCAGTTGGAGAAGTGCATTTTCGACACCCTAAAGGCATGCATATTTTCTCAGACTGAGTTAAAATCACTTGTTTGGAGTGATCCTGTCGGAGGTTTAACACACAAAGGATCTACTCCAAAAGGAGAAGTGCATTTTCCAGTCTGGAGGAGTGAAATCCACTCAGACTGAGGTAAATTGGGAGTGTTTGTTTTAAAAGTGTAAGGAGACTAGTGGTTAAGATCTCAGTCTCGAGATCGGAAGGTCCCGCGATCGTGTCCCGGTACCACTGAAGACCCACCGAGTATATGCGGAGTACGTGCTCGTTACATCTGTTCGTCCGAAAGTCTTGTCGGCGGTCATGGCGCAGTTTTAAACAGTTACAGGTCTCTGGAGACTATTTCCCTCCCTTTCAGGGACATGTCTGAATTGCGGAGATGGCGACAGAAGCCATCAGCATCTGTCATGTATGTGTGTGTTGTGTCTATCTTACTTGACGAAGGCGAAGGTTTATAAGCGGTTCTCTGACCAAGCACAAAAGTATATGTCTACCAATCAAGCAATCTAACGTTATATTTTCAATCGAAAAAAAAAAGAAATTTTATAGTGTGTAGGTTGGAACAAGGGTAGTTGGAAAAAATACGAAAAATCTTCTTATTTCAAAACCCAATAACCAAATTTTCATTTTAAGATACTTTCGATTAAAAAATTAATAATAATTATAATAATAAAGGCTGAAAATAACAGTTAAAACCCATCAGACAGTTTTTATCTTTCACATCTCCCCAGTATAGAGCTAAGCATTTCGGGCAAAGTATGCCGTTGTTCAGTGTGTTGGGCCGGTATTTAAGGAGGGCCACTAAAGTGCCCGAACGAGCCCATCTTAACTGGGTTACTGCGGATCTCGAGATGGGGCATTAGAGACCCCGTCTGGGCTCTTCTAGGGAGGTATTGATTACAGAGGATAGGCAGATAGATTTGTAGGTATGTATCTAATTAGAAATTTTGTATGTATGCAAATTGAAATATGAGAAGTAAGAGGCTATTTTGGGAAGAATATAGATGTATTTGCAGTAAAGAATGACCTGAATAAAGTTGTTTTGGTACATAATAAATGGTTTGATAAAATATTTAACTATATAATATTCAGGTTAAACTAAAGAATCGTGGCCGGATTTGGTGTCTTTTCAAAAATATCGCCTGGTCGAATGACAACGAATTCCGGGGCGTGCGACCTGATTTGCTTAAACTATTAATGTTTCGACTATAAAATCAACATATTATCTACGTTTTTTTTGTTTAAAAAATCTATAAAAAATAAAACGGTGGCTATTTGTAAAATTTTTATGAATTGTCAGTTGAACAAAAAACTAAACTGTATTTCAAAATTCAGTATGTCTGGTTATGCAATTCTGAATATTGGTTAAACTAAAGAATCGCGGCAGAATATTTTATGAAAAATTTGAGAACCAAGACTTATTGGTATTATGGCAACCTTTTGGAGAAATTAGCAAAGGAAAGTTTCTTATCAAGTCACATTCTCCATACTGCGCTCATTTATTGGTCCGGGCGAAGAACGGGTATTTATTTGCTAGTTTCTAAATAATGAAGACAGCTTCATAATAATTTTTAGCTATCTAACTATGATACGATAGTTTCTAGAAAGCACAAATCAGTTTCTACTGCAAAATAATTGACGCAGTTTAGCTTATAATATTTAAATTCGTTTTCATTTAAATATGATTACGAATATAGTTTAAATTATTTATAAATATTTCATGTACCACAAAACCAAAAATATGTACCTAAAAGCAATAACCCAGCGCCCCATAATCACATTCATCTTTTCCGAGGCAAAAAAAAAACCCTCCAAATAACTTTTTCCAACAACAACGGGCTTCCAGTAGCACATAAATCAAGCGATTCGTTACATAGCGGCAGATTCCATATACACCTCCCCCAGAAAAACAGCGACAAATTTCCCTGTTTGTATGCGAGCTCCAAGTAAAGCATTTGTGGAGGTCTTTCAGTCATCTTCTATGCATAGAAAGTGCGGCATCTGCATAGCAAGGAGGCACATTGGGCTGGGAGGCAAAGTCCCTGGATTTTTTTGTGGGGTAATTTGGTGGTGAGTCGAGATCTGGACATCATCTGTTAGTTGGTGGGGTTTTCAAAAGTAGGGTTTAGGGGGTTGGGGGTATCACAATGTGAGTGGGAAAATAGAGTTTCGGCGACACTCTTAAAACAAAAGAGGGAAATCCACTTCTATAGGAGAAGTGCATGTTCGACACTGGAAAGAAGTAAAAATTAACTCAGACTGAGTTAAAATCCCTCGTTTAGAGTGATCCTGTCGGAGGTATAACTAAACAAAATAGTGAAATCGACTCCTAAAGGGGAAGTGCATTTTCGACACTGGAAAGGAGTGAAAATAAACTCAGACTGAGTTAAAATCGCTCGTTTGTTTTAAGAGTGTAAAGATTGATTTTCAGATTGATTATTTGAAGTTTAGCTTTTTTAGAAAACAAAGAATCGCCTAACACTCCCACATCGACAACTAACGTTTTTTTTTGCCAATTTTTTGTGGATCTTAGCACTTTAGAAACCCAAAATCATAAAAACTTTTAAGCTTAAAACCATACACGATTGAAACAAAAGAGTAAAATCACTCCTATAGGAGAAGTGAAATTTTCGACCATGGAAAGGAGTGAAAATTAGCTCAAACTGAGTTAAAATCAGTCGTTTTTTTTAAGAGTGTACAAATGATATTTATTAGAAGAAAATATCTATCTGATAAAACTTGCATACCATCGAACTCTTTACAACTAACTTTCAAATCGTTCGAATTTTCACTGTTTAAAAGCTCTGGTGTCCTCTTTGCCACTTGTCCGCAGTTTAAATTTCAAAGCGTAGGGGACTGTGGTGGAGATTCTGTCGGTGGTTTAACAAAACAAAAGAGTGAAATCCACTTCTATAGGGGGAGTGCATTTTCAACACTGAAAGGATTGAAAATTAACTCAGACTGAGTTAAAATCACTCGTTTGTTTTAAGAGTGCATAATGTTTCTAAAATTCAAATTTATTTATCATCCATTAGTTGGTGGGGTTTCTAAAGTGTGTTTGGGGGGTGGGGGTGGATGAAGTTGATATATCAATGTGAGTGAAAAATATGGCGTATCAGCAAAAAGATTACTTTCAGAAGAATTGTTTGAGGTTTAGGTTTTCCACATTGGGTTTCATAAAAGGTGTCCTAACAAAAGACGCTCTACTTCTTGAAACAAATATCAACAATACCGTTTGTGTACACTCATAAAACAAAAGAGTGAAATCCACTCCAGTTGGAGAAGTGCATTTTCGACACCGTAAAGGCATGCATATTTACTCAGACTGAGTTAAAATCACTCGTTTAGAGTGATCCTGTCTTAGGTTTAACACACAAAGGATCCACTCCAAAAGGAGAAGTGCATTTTCCAGTCTGGAGGAGTGAAATCCACTCAGACTGAGTTAAATTAGAAGTGTTTGTTTTAAGAGTGTATAGGAGGGGGACAAAAGATTAGCAGTGCAGTGGCCGGGTTACATAGTGTGTGAACTATTCTCATCAAAACCAATTTTTATGTGAGTTTTCGAAAAAAAAAATACTATTGTATACATTTTGCAAAGCAAAAGATTTCTAAGTTTCTTCGATAAAATTTAAAATTGCAGCTAAATAATTATCTACATAATATAAATTTAACTTAATGCAAATTTAAATAATAAAAAAAAAAAAAACATTTCAAATGAAATTCATTAATGCAACGGAATTGAAAAAAATATTTCCTCATTTAAAATTTTTAAAAAAATCGCACTTTTTCTATCATCTCGATCAATAATACAATCATCCTCCTACCTTGATGTTTCCTTAGTCACTTTAATGCATAAAATATTTAGCTTGCTGAGGTACAGCTGAAGCAGGAAAGCAAAAAAATAAATCTCCTAAATTTAACATTAAATCTGGATTTTTATTTTCAGCTTTATATATATATTCACCGGGATGGAGGCTCTAATGACATTTTGATGAGTGCGGACATTTTTTTCTCATATTTTATTTATTTTCTTTTGATTTAAAGTTTTATTTTTGTCACGTTTTCTTTAAAACTAATACCTGTATTTTGGCATTTAGGGGTTTTATGCATATCTAGTTTAGAGTTTATTTAACTGTACTAAAACTGAAACGTTGGTTGGTTGGTTGGTAGACATATATTTTCAGGCTTGCTTGATTGGTCATCGATCCGCTTATAAACCTTCGCCAAGTAAGAAATAGACAAAACACACACACGTGGCAGATGCGGCCATCTCTCTCACGTCCCCTCCACAATGTAGACATGTCCCTGAAGGGGAGGGAAATAGTCTCCAGGGACCTGCACCCGTGGGAAACTGCGCAATGACCGCCCACAGGACTTTCTTACCCAACAGATTTAACGAGCACGTACTCCGCATATACTCGGGACAAACACATACATCCATGCCTTACCGGAAATTCGAATCCGAAGCCGCTCAGCACAATGGCTAGCTTCCTTACCATTGTGCTGCCGGGTCGGCACATTTTATGGTTATAATTACTTATTGTGTTGTGCCGCAGTTGACCGTTTAAGTGATGCTATACTGAGTTTATCATGTTAGAAGGTTTTTTTTCTTTTTTTGATGTAAAAAAGACAGTTAAGTTTTGTTGAAATGTCATTTTCTTTACTACCTAACTTGGTGAACCACATAATGATAAAGAAACATGACCCGTACGAGGGTGCTTTATTCTAAGGCATAAAGGTTCTGTCTAAAGATTCAGAAATACATTGTTAAAAATTTGGCGCTTGGTATCACCATAATGATGGTTCCTAGTAGCTGCAACGTCTGTTTGGTGAAAAATTTCACTGTATTTTAGGTATTCAGATGAACCACTTTTTAGGCTTTGTAGACAAATACCTGGGAAATCTTTGAACAGAATACCAAAAATATGGTGGAACATTTCACCACGCAGCCGTTGCAGCTTCTAGGAAATATCATTATGGTGATACCAAGCGCCTAATTTTTAACAGTGCATGAATTTAAAAACTGTTTGTTTTTCGGATAGAAATAATTCCTTTTTGTTTTAATTATGGTCTGTTCAAATTTTAAATCGACGAATTCATTTTTTAAATATATTTTTCATTTTTACGCACTAGCGTTTTTAGTCAATAATCGTTTGGAAATTTTCATTTGTGTTCCTTTTTTTTCACAAATGACCATATTGGACGAATGCAACAATACATAAAATGTACTTGTTCTTATTATGGTACTGTATTAATTTTCAGCCTATATTAGACTTTAATTTTTCCCCATTTTGTTGTTTTGTGGCACACCATACGCAAACAGCTTTCTTTGGAAAATTCTTTTTTTTTTTTAATTTTACGCTAGATAATGTGGGGCATCACATCGAAACCAACAAAATATAATGCACGCAGACTTACAACCAGTGTACAAATTCTAAATATAAGAAAAAAATATGAAATGATAATAAATAATTCTGAATAATTAATAATAATTCTAATAATTCTTCTAAATAACAAATAATAATAATTCTGAATTATAAATATGAATAATTCGAATAATTCTATATAATAAATAATAATAATTGTAATAATTCTATATAATAAATAATAATAATTGTATTAATTCGAAATATACGAAAAAATATGGAATAATATATGATTTAAGATGAAATGTTTGTAAAAATGAACCCTTCATATGAAAAAATAGCAAATAAATAACAAACAACATGCATCGAAAGTACCTTTTAAAACTAATTTCTGAAAAAAAAAACGATTTTTTTATTCGATATGCGTGCAATCAACCCATAAAATAAACTATTTAACTTTCGCAAAAACGACATTACAAACTCATCTCCGTGGTCACTTAAATTTTAACCCATAAACGGTACTTTCATTTTAAAAACCTCTTTCAATATAAAAGGGGGGCTTCGAAACGGACGAGCGAAATCTACTAACACTTCGCGAATTATCCTTCAAGTCGACTTCTTTTCGAACTACTTAGGTACCCAAAAGGCATAGAATATGATGTTTCGTTAGTAGAACTGCAGAAACAAAGTTTTGTTACATTTGAAGCTGTAGATGTTAAGAAAACTTTTATATATCGTTTAAGAACCAAACATAATATATGTATTTATTTATACTTTTGTTCCTTCTGCATTCTGTAATGATAACACATACTATGGAATTGTATGTGACAACATATTTATATAAATTGATTTGTGAAAAAAGCGTGTAAGACTTATTATTTCTATAAATAGACTTTTTAAGGTTTCGCATGGTAAAATGCATAATACAAATTTTCATTAAAATTATGTTTAAAAAGGGTTAAAGGATTTGGTTCGTAAGACTTCCCAGGAAAAAAGAAGGGATTTTTAGAACAGAAGTTATCGTTAAATAAATAAAAAAACACTCAGAAACACAAGAAAAGGCTCATTAAAAATTATTATTGGCGACGGGCGGATTATCGGATTATTGTCGACGGATGACATATTTTAGAACCACAGTCAAGTGACGAGCTGATAACTGAGTAGGCCCCCAAAGCAACCGTTAAGAGTGACATCGTACGCAGCGTTGGGACTTTGGAGGATATTTAACGTGCACTCTCTCCACACGGGGATTATTTGTCGGAAATTTCGGCTGCACGCACCGTTTTACAGGTCTGCAGTTATTTTGGCGATGCCCAGACCCGAACCTGGGACCTTCGGCATACTAGATGAATGCCTAACCAACTGGGCTCCCCAGCCCAATATTAAAAGAGAGTTAACTACTTTTGAAAATTTAAAATGAATACGTATGCCTCAGCTTTTTCGATTTACCTCGTTATTCAGCAGCCTTTTTTACCAACACAACTAGTCTAAAAGGCGAATATGGCTTTTCTTTAGCCCGGAAATTTCAAGGCAAAATTCGGATGTTCTGACTTATATTTAATGGAGGGCCTAATTACGATTTAAAATAAAATAACTAATAAAGAAACAAAGATATTTCTACAAACTTCCTCATCTTTCGTTATTCCATGCTAATTCTCAAAGTAGGCTAAATTTTAAAGTTTAAAATGAAATAATTGATAATATAAACAACATCAAGGTATTTTTCTAAAATCTTCATCTTTCGTTATTTCATGCTAATTCTCAAAGTAAGTTAAATTTTCCAGTCTAAAATGAAATAACTGATAATAAACAAATGACAAATGACAGTGATTGCGCCCTCTAGAAGGGAAGGACGTAGACTATATAGCCCATTACCCCGCTCGCCAGAAGAAACAGTCACAAGAGACACACAAACAAGGACGCCACAAACACATAGACAAATAACAACATTTATTGACAAACACAAACATCCGTGCCTTTACCGGTATTCGAACCCGAGCCCAGCAGCTCCAAAGGGCTGATAATAAACAACTTCAAGATAGGGTAGACTGACCAGTGAGTGAACAGGCCCCAGTAAATGAACATTTGGTAAATATAATTAAAAAAATAAGGATTGAAAATCATTCCACTCTATAGATTGGCTACACTGATTTCCTCCCATGTAGTAGGGAGCTATTTGAAAATGGTTGCTTGTCCTGGTCATTATATCCTGGTGTTCATTCACTGGCGAACGTGACGTCTTAAACGTTCATTCACTGGTTAGTCTACCCCATTTCTCCAAAATCCTCATTTTTCGTTATTCCATGCTAATTCTCAAAGTAAATTAAATTTTTACAGTTTAAAATAAAACAACCGATAATAAACAACATCAAGATATTTCTCCAGAATTCTCATCTTTCGTCATTTCGTGCCAATTCTTCAAGTCGCCGAGTTTCCCACCCACGGCCAAAGTTCCAGCCTTCACCATCCTCCAGCAAAGCCGAAAATTATGACTTGTGGGCTCAAAGACGACCATTTTCGATAATGTTATAAAGATCGGCGAGTGATGGGCAAATATTTATCCGCCCCGATGGAACCAATCATGTTTCCCGGGAATAATATTTGAAGGGTCGGTCTAGTGTTCGAGGACGCGTCGACATTATTATCTTTTCTGCGGGAGATGATGTATTATATCTACTAGTGGTTGGCAGAGTTTTTGACATTGGGTGTTGTTAGGCTCTAACTAGTGCGCAAGTCTTACTCGATGGGCTGGAGATAGTGATGTGGAATTCTCATCAATGAGGTTGCGGATTTTGAACCATCTTTTAGACGTAGCCTGCACATATTTATTTCAATGATTTTTGTTTTTTTAACTATGAATCATCATAATTTTTTTATAAATGATAGTTTATTTATGCTGTTTTCGTTCAGAAAAACCTATAAGAAATAAATATATATGACAAATGACAGTGATTGCGCCCTCTTGAAGGGAGATTATGTACGCTTTATATCAAATTACCCAGCTCGCCAGAAGAGACAGTCACGAGAGACACACAAAGAAGGACGACGCAAACGCATAGACAAATAACAACATTTATTGACAAGCACAAACATCCATGCCTTTACCGGGATTCGAACCCGAGCCCAGCAGCTCCAAGGGCTACACTAACGACTGAGTCGGCGGGCAGGCAATAAAATATATGCATTAGGTTAATTTTTATAGCTAGATAGTTGAATAGCAAACTAAGTTGTACAGAGAACTGTAGTGCGTCTGGTAACCCTACACAAAAGAAGTTTTTCTGGTAGAAAAATTCCTAGTGTCTCCAAGACATGCGTACTCATAAAATCTGTATAGTCGAAAATATCGGCGTCATTCACGTACGATGTCGCTCGTAGTTCCGTTTTGTGCTAACTTAAGCGTCAATCTCGTATTTTGACTGCGGATCTGAATTAAGAGACGTTGCGTGGCTATGCGTTGATAATAAGAGTACATTGGAACATACGCAAGCTCATTAAGTTTGGTGACAGTCTCGTCACTTGGAAAATGGTTAAAATTATGATGCCCGTTACCAATTGTGACGTCATTTAAATCGAACAAAATTTAAGAAACAAAAGTGTCATATAAAGGTGTTATTAAATTCAGTACAAAGGCAAAAAGTGGGCTCTAAAATACGAAACCCGTCACCATTAGCTCTCGTGTAGCTCTAGTGCGATGATAATTCAAACTTAACTAAACAGAGGCTAAAACTGGACTGCCGGAAAAATTTAACATATTTCAAGATGGAAACATGATGTTGTGCAACGTTTGTGAGCATTAGGCACGAACGGACACTTAAAAACCAACAACTTGTTATCTAATTCAAGAGAGAACTTATAGGGTTATTTTTAAATGTTTAGTTTCAAATTCCAATACATCATGAATAATGATAATTGATATTATCCACCACAAGCAAACATCAATTATGACTATCTTTTTTTAATTTTAGTGAAAATATCGTATACAAATTCTTTATAAAAAGTTTCAATACCCGAACTAAAAAGAACATACAAAACCTAACAACCAGATGCTTTATACAAAAGACACTTCGTTTCAATTACTCAATAATAAATTAATCATTGGGAAAGAAAATGAATGAATGAAACAGATAACACTGTAACCCTTCCCCCCACATTCAGACTAGAGTAATTAATACACTGGTAATTGCAATCCGTTATTCCAAATGTAACCAATCATCATTTCTTCAAAAATTGCATAATTAGTGCTGGGGTATATTGGTTTTTGGGGAAACGAAATAAATATCGCAGCCATACAAAATAACGTTGGGTTGGGGCTGTGGGAACCTTGTGGTTAAGATCTCGGCCCGGTACCACTGAAGACCCACCGAGTACATGTGGAGTACGTGGTCGCTAAATCTGTTGGGTCCGAAAGTCCTGTGGATGGTCATTGCGCAGTTTCCCAGGGGTACAGGTCTCAGGAGACTATTTCCCTTCCCTTCAGGGACATGTCTAAATTGTGAAGGTGGCGCGCGATATATGGCAGCACCTATCACGTGCGTGCGTGTGTGTGTTGTGTCTGTCTTACTTGACGAAGTTTTATAAACGGATTAGAGACATAACATAGAGTGGACTGCGCATTGGCAAACCTAAAGTGTCCTAAACATCTAACTTACACAGTCACATGACTGTGTCGCGTTTGGCTCGCATCTATGGCGAGTTTACCATTTGGCGAGTTTTTCCACAACGACCTGAACACAGAGGCCGACAATCTAATGTTATGATAAAGAAGCTTGGAAAGGAGCAAGGATGAATCGCTAGTATTTTAAGATCCTCTTAATAGATATCAGATTATTTCTTTGATTTTGTGAGTCTATTTAAGATTACTTGAACAATTGAATGTGGACTCTTTATTAAAAATTAATTTAAAAGAACATTAGTAGGTTTATGTAGAGTGTTGCTGTAATATAAGTTGGTAATTGACATGGTGAACATTTTCTGCCGTCTCTATAACTTTCGTTCTAACGGTCCGATTTAAAAAAAAAATCAATATTTTTTTAAAATATTGCTTCTTCCTTTATTTCACCTGGAATAAATCAACTTTCTAAAACACATCAATATATTCCTAATTCAGCAAATCTTCTACTTTTTAAATATAAATAACTCAAACACGATTGCAAAAACAGGTTTCGTTTTGACCAAATTGTAAAAAAATAATCTACTTCTAAGCTGTCTAATGTTCAGACCATTAATTTAATTGACTTGGCCCAAAATATTTATTATAATTAGAGTTCTAACAACGTTGATTTAATCATGGATATGATTCTTCAGTATAAAAGAGCTTTTAGAATAAATTCCCTCGATAGAAATTATAGTTTATGAAGAACACACAATTACTAAAAGTATGCAGAACTAAATAAATTTTACCCGTGAAGTGCGACTAATCCTTTTTTATACCCCTCTTTACAATTAGGAATTCACAAGCATTTGGCATCTTGCACAAAACGTTACTTAATTAAGAGTACAACATTCAGGGTTCATGCTCAGAGATTAAAAGAATGTAATTAAATATTTATTATAAAGCCAAAAGAGAAAAATACCAACAATGCTCAAAAAATCGTCTGCAAAAACATTAAAAAAAATTCAAGCTGCCGTGATTGGTAGAAACCCACATGACTTGGGTATTGATGGTAGTCTCCACTTCGGTTTGCTAGCTGATATTCAGGTCTGGCGACAATTTGGAATAGTTCGTAACGAAACGGTAGCGTTAAGTTGCCATATGTAGCAACCTTTCCCCTCTTGGCGATTTATGATGTTTAGGACATAATGCTAATCTGCAAGGGATGGCGGTTTTCCAGAAAAAAACGGTTTTCCATTTTCCATCGGTTTTTCCCTAAAAAACCGGTTTTCGGTTCCAAAGGGCCTCATACAAAAAAAACCGGTTTTCAGTCAAAACCGGGACCACCGTTTTTTTGAAAACCGGTTTTGGTTTTCCATCCCTAAGCTGCTTTACTATTAATGCGCAGTCCACTCTATGTTATGTCTCTGAAACGGATCCCTGACCGAGCGCACAAGCTTGAGAATATGCTACCAACAAACCAACGTTGGACATAACGCAACGGCGAAAACAATCATGTCATAAAACGAAACACAGATCAAGTATGTGGGGTTTTCAAAGTAACCCTGAGAGGGAGATAAATGTAAAATATTTTTTCCTCGTACTTTACTCATAATTTTATATATCGACTTGCAATTTATTTGTTAGTTATCGAATATCGTGTTTTCTACACGTTTTGGAGGGCGCTAATTCTAAAAGAGTGGTTTTCGAACATTAGTGTTTTACATGTGTCTATTTATTTACTGATGGTTAATGAAAGTCGTCTAATGTTTCATATTCCTAACTTTTTACATCGATTAACATAACATAACATAACTTGGGATGCGCCTTCTAGAAGGAAGGAGCATATGCTTTATAGTCCGTTACACCACTCGCCAGAAGTGACACAGACACAAGAAACACACAAAAAAAAAGGACGACACAAACACATACCCAAATAACAACCTTTATTGACAACTAGCAGTATGGTCCCGCCTTACTGAGAACCCGTTAACTTCGCATTGCTTCCTTTTAGAGGCAAGCTTGCTTGGGAAAATACACTCAAAATCAAAACAAAATTAAATTCGTGTTGGCGCATGCGCACTTAAAACAAACACTAATAGAGGATGAAGCAGCCTTAGGGAGAGCGCATATCTCAACCAAACACAATCAATCAAAGTAATAGAGGATGGCGTCAAGCCCCCGTTTCGGCCCGGTCCATGTATTTTCAAGCCCTGTTATGGTCCCGCAATCCCACGAGGAAGACGTTTTTTTAAACTAATTATATTAATTAAAAATCACAATCAAGTATGAAAAAACTAAGCCTCAGGTGCACACGTAGGTATTAAAAGGAATCTATATTAAAAATTTCGAATTTTCTTAGAGCAGTCTAAGTAGGTCTTTTGCGATCCACAGACATGCACACAGACAGACAGACTCTTTCTTTTATTATTATACATCACAAACATCCATGCCTTACTGGGATTCGAACCCAGAAGCTTCCAAAGCTAGCTCCCTTACCGTTGGTTGTGCTGACGGGTTTGCTTTTACATCGATTACTTCGAATTAAAGAGAATGTATAGCTCTATCATTTAGTTCTTTTCGTAATATCTGGGTTCCGTGTGCCAATGACCGGAGTAGCCTGATGGATGTCTTATTAATTGGCGATCCCCCTGCTAGAGCTACTAATCGTTTGTCATACGAGCGAGTTTCGATAATTAAGTCCCAAGCGGCTCCAGTTTTCGATGGGCGCAGGTGGGAATTATAGGGACGCTTACATGCAGATGGTTAACTTGGGACGGTAAGGATAACGTGGGTATTTTTGGTGAGTAGGTCTTTAGAAGAGTCCCAATACTTTGAATTTTAAAATGTAATGAATACTTTATAATGAATAAAATGAAAATTTAATTATTACGTTTCTGTGAGACAATTCAATAATGTACTTTTTCACCAAGGCCGTCGGTGTATCCTCTTTTGACCAGGCGTCCCCATTCGGGGACATTTTTTAAAACCTCCACACAAGCAATTAACAAGTTCATTATTTCTGAAATTGACCTGGTTTGATAGAAAAAGATACAAATATCAGTTTTCAGATTTTGATTTACAGGTACCAGTCACTTATTTCCAAAAAAAATTAAGTTGAACTAGGGTCAATACGAGAGTTCTTAAAAAAATTATTAAATTTTCTTTTAATTTTTAAAAAGGTTCTTTTAATAGTTAATTTTAAAGGCATTTTGCATTAAAAACATTGTTAAAGTAATCTGTTAGCTACAAATAAGTGATACGGCCCTTTTTGTGTATTTTAAAGAGTTTAAGGCGTGTCCCTAAGTAACTATTAAACATAATTTATTTTAAATTTCTTTGCAAAACATACTTTTTAGCATATATTTGTATGAAAAGTCTGTTTAGATTAAGAATATGTGTGTAGGATTTTGCTCGGGTCTTAAGATGGCATATAAGGGTAACAGGATGACGGGATATCGGCGTCAAGGTAAGAGAGTGTGAACTGTGTAGAAATTATAATATCAAACCTAAAAGATGACACAATTTAAAGAAAATACCATTACCTTTCTATCACGCAGTTTTCAATTAGTTCAAATGCTGTTGTTGTCTCATTTGAAGGAAAACAGTGGCATTTGGAGGGGTTTTCCCACAAGGCATATTCGGAGCTAAAAATAACAACAAAATAGAAAAACTTTAATGTGAAGAATCCAAATAAGAACAATTACATAAAGGTGAAGTAGTTACTTTGATTATTTTTAAATTCGTAAAATGGCAGGAATAGCGCTTTGTTTTCATTTAAAAAAAATAATTAAGTATTTTGCAGTGTTAAAGGCTTATTTCAATGAAAATATTTTTCATACTTTTTTTTCACAGCATGTGTATGTGTAATATAAAAGAAATTATTTTTATATTTTTTTTAAAGTGTAAAGGATTCAAAAATGAATATATGGAATAATATTCGAAATGAAACTACGCACATTCATTGACGGATAAATTATTTGATTGAAAAAACTCATTCCTCATTACATTACATCTCTCATCATTTATTACACAACATTTCTCATTTCCCATTATTTAAAGCATAATATTTCTCATTTCCTATTTTTTATTACATAATATTTCTCATTTCCCCTTATTTATTACACAACATTTATCATTTACCATTGTTTAAAACATAATATTTCACATTTCCCCTTTTTTATTACATAATATTTATCTTATCCCATTATTTATTATATTACATCTTACATTTCACATTATGTATTACTCAACACTTCACAAATGCAATGTTGAAAATTGCATTGTAAAAGAAATCGCAATCAGAAATGGAATCAAGAGAGGCATCGGCCCCGTACAAAAAGCACCGAATCTTTTCATAAAAACGAGATAACTTAACATTAGTACTAACTATTTACTTAATTATTACTAACTAAAGTCACCATACCTGTTGCAATGTCAGTCAATAAAGTAAACTACTAGACCATGTACATTTGCAGACAGACATAAGCATAAGTGACACCTAATGTACATCTAATAACGGCAACCAAGCTACCAAATAATCGTGTCATACACAACCACGGTTTCGCCATTGGTACAATGCACATTCCACCAATGTACAAGCAGAGCCTACATATACCAGCTCAGTGAAGCCATGTTATTGTAAAAATATAAAGTTAAAATTTTTAGTACGATCGTCTTTTATTTAATTTACAGTTCATTTGTTTTGAAGCTAGGCAAGTAGCATGCGTAATGATGCAAATATAAGAGACATTTCGTCTGAGATTATTTAACTTTTATTTATATCTATCAAAAATAGATAAATATTGCAAGGACAATAAGCTACTAACTATTTACTTAATTATTACTAATTGCAGTCACCATACCTGTTGCAACGTCAGTCAATAAAGTAAACTACTAGACCATATACATTCCCAGACACAGACATAAGTGACACCGTAATGTACATCTAATAACGGCAACCAAGCTACCAAATAATCGTGTCATACATAAACACGGTTTCGCCATTGGTACAGTGCACATTCCACCAATGTACATATAAGCAGATCCTATATACACCGGCTCAGTGAAGCCATGTTATTGTTAAAATATAAAGTTAACATTTTTAGTACGATAGTCTTTTATTTAATTTACAGTTCATTTGTTTTGAAGCCAGGCAAGTAGCATATGTAATGATGCAAATATAAGAGACATTTCGTCTGAGATTATTTAACTTTTATTTACGTATATCAAAAATAGATAAATATTGCAAGGAAACCAAGCTACTAACCAAGCTTACTAACTATTTACTTAATTATTACTAACTACAGTCACCATACCTGTTGCAATGTCAGTCAATAAAGTAAACTACTAGACCATATACATTCCCAGACACAGACATAAGTGACACCGTAATGTACATCTAATAACGGCAACCAAGCTACCAAATAATCGTGTCATACATAAACACGGTTTCGCCATTGGTACAGTGCACATTCCACCAATGTACATATAAGCAGAGCCTTCATATACACCGGCTCAGTGAAGCCATGTTATTGTAGAAACGGCCAGTAATTAGTTTCAGGGTTATAAACAAGGGTTTCGGATTTTCAATAGGGACGTTATTGCAGTAGAAAACAAGGGTTTCGGATTTTGAATAGGGACGTTATTGCAGTAGAAGATACGGGTTTGGTGACGTTATGCTAAATTAAATGACGCGGTTGTGATGTTCGTTGCTAATGTTTGCATAATTAACAGTCCATTTGTAGTTAAACTTAAGTGCATATGTAATAATATAACGTTAAAATTTGTATTCAGATCGTCTTTTGTTAAACGTACAGTTCATTTGTTTTGAAGCTTGGTAAATAGTTTACGTAATAATGCAAATATTAGTTACATTTCGTATGCAGACCAGATTTACAAGAAACGTGGATAGTTAAATTGCTGAACAATTGATTTAAAAAAAAGTAAATAAATATTTAAAATCACTAAGCATATAATTAATAAAAGATTAGTATAAGAAAACTTCAGAATAAATTATTTGCATTTTAGATATAAATAGTTTCACAATTCGAAATTGCCAATGCAATTGCTAATTTTGCCAAAGGTTGCCATAATGCCAATTTTTCGTGGTTACCAGATTTGGCGTAATATTGCCTACCTCGATTCTTTAGTTTAACCTTCATCTGTTATTATTTTACTTTTATTTATATCTATCAAAAATAGATGTATATTGCAAGAAAACTAAACTATGATATTGGTTATTGTTTACCTAATATTTCCTCTCTATTTAACTTTGGGTTCATATTGTAACAATGCTAAGTTATAAGCCAGATCGTTTGCTGTTTACATTAATTTTAATTTTATTTAACATGATTCAGAATTTGATATTCAGATAAATAAAGTTTGAAACCATACTAATTATTTACAGTTCGTTTTATTTGAATTTTAAATTAGAAATAGTTTAAATGTAACAATTTTGATTTGAAGAAATTTTAGTCGCTGTTTACATTCATTTAATTTGCAGTTAAAGTTCAGTTACATAAATATATTATTTGTGCAACACAATACTGAGTTACAAGCAATATCGTCTGCGGTTAATACTTAGTACATTTTGTTGATTAAATTTAGATAAATATAATTAGTAATAATTCTGGATTGCAAGCGTTTTTGCGTTACCATACCAAGTACTACACAATAAATGATTTTTTTATTACTAATCCCTCTCAAAGCTTACGGAAAATATAAATTTAAATTTTGGATACAATGTTGCCAGATTCGTAAAAAAATTCAACAAAAAATTAATTTTTAATGAAACATTAAGTGTTTACTTTACAGAAAATATTTCCCGCGCTTAAAAAAAACCTTGAAATGATTAAAAAACCCAAAATGCCTGAAGTCAATTTAACTTGAAGTACTTCTTTAAAAAACAAACATAAGCATCGAGTGTTTGTTTGGACCAAACGATAAAAACACTTTTTTTTCTGCTGTCAAATCTTCGCTTTGGAATAACACTTTTCGTGTTTTCCTTCAACTTTTTTTATCTGTGGTTTGATTAATAGATGGTTATCTTTTTATTATGTAAAATAAGTCGAATCTTTCGCGCGCGTGAGAAAATTAATGTTTTTGTTTTAAAACGCAAGCGCTTGATTTTATAGCTTCGAACGTTTTGAGTTGAAGTTTTTTTTTTTTTTTAAATTCCCTTTAGAAGAGTTTTCCCATCCGAAATTCCGGGCTTTTGGAGTGTTATTTCATGTTTTTCACAAATCCTGTGATAGGATAATAGTTTTTTTTTTTCTCAAAGCCTTGCTTTGAAAATTTTACAGAGGAAAGTTCTGATTTTTTTTTTCTTATCTGTAATCGAATTGCCTTTCTAAGAATTTTAAATCGATCATTTTAATAAAATGTGTTCTTTATTCAATAAGTCGTAGAAAATATTGAAGTTCGTTTTGTTTTATCGAATTTTTATTTTATATGTGTTTATAAATTAAAGTTTGTTATACATGTGAAAGTATTTAATTTTGCCAAATTTATAATTTTACAATTTATATTCGTTAAAAAAAATGATAATTTCTAAACGAACAAGTAAATTTGAACACTAACTGCCACTTAGAACCTTTTTCCATAACATTTTTAAAAAGGTGGATAGCAAATTAAGGTAGTCTCAAACTTTAAGTTTCCAATCCAAATACCGTAAAATAGATCATTTAGTTAAAATGAATAATTATAACAAATTGTTCAAATGCATCAGTATCGGAATTTTTATGACGAAATATCTTTATGTTTCTGTCACACTTATTTTTTTTAAATGATAACTATATCTCAAAATATTTTTCACTTTGTTCCGAACAACAACAAAAACCACAGAATATTTTTAAATATTTTTACGAAATTTTACTAAACGAAATAACAAAGAAGCGTCTTTTTACATAAAATTTATATTTATATTTAAGAAACATTTAAGTTTAAAATTCAAATTTAAAAAAATTCAAGGCAAAATAAAAGGCTTTTTTAAGCAAACTTTTCATTTTTTCATAACAATTATACTGTTAATATATTTTTAAAAAATTCAAAGTTTGAAATTTTAGTGCAAAAACAGTTTTCGGCTTTTAAAAATATTACTTTTAAAATGTAAAGTAATGGTTTTACTCGACATTATCAACCCAATCGGTACCTCAATTGTAAAATTATTTTTTAACGTAACAGAAAATTAAACAAACTGAGTAACTAGACTTCAATGACCAATGAATTTATTAAACTATGAAGCTCAAACTTGTTAATCATACATTTTATGCAATGTAGTGAAAATCATTTATTATGGTGTCTTATTTATATCCATTAGTAAAACAGTTTATACATTTAAAAAAATTATATCACCAAGAAAGTTTGACATTTCGACAAGGAATATTTACCAACCTTTAACTAGGATCGCTCTAAAAAAACCGACTAAATACAAAGTATAACTTGATCCTAAACTGATATAATGAGACTTGAAGCTCCGGTCTTCTTGTATTACCTGTCATATATCTAAAGATTTATAGCAGGAGAAAAGTTGTCATTTTCAGGGCATATTTTGGGGGGTTTAAAGGAGTTTACGAAAGTTCTACGTTTATTAAATTTATGTATTAATAAATTTGTTTTTGTTTATATATATTTCTTTAGATTATTTATCATTTTTTTTAATTATAAAATGTTTAAGTAAATAGAAATATGGTATTGACATCGTGAAGTTATTCGTTTGGCTGTACCCATATATGTCTGGTAAATAATGATAAAGCACGGGGTGACGCAGTGAGAGTACACTGTGAAAAAAAATCTGTAACCATTACAATTTTTTTTTTTTGTAAAAAACTTTTCCTAGAAAATTTCTTGAAAATAATTACTAAAAATAGTGCTGTAAAAACACATAATATGTTTTTGTTAACATTACATGTTTATATAATGTAGATTTACAGGACTATTTTATGTATCCCACACACTATTTTATGTATACCACATTTTCCGTGCAATTGCAAAGAAAAACAAAATGTCTGCCTTCCCGGCGTGGAATCAAACCGCGGTCTCCCGCGTGACAAATGGGGGTACTGACCACTACACTACCGATTAATAGCAGACTGCCGAAACCCGGGATCGAACCAGGAACCTTTAGATGCCCAATATAACGCTCTCCCAACTGTACTATTTTGGCACACAGATCGTCAGGAAATGAGAAGTGAAATTCATTTGAAACAATCAACTAAGTTATAAATTTAAAATGGCGATTGGTCTCGAATCACGATCGAGGCCAAACTTTAGTGGCGATGAGCGCGACACTTCATATAGAAGGACGTGATTTGTTGAAAAAAATTGCAAATACTAGAAATTTTTTTTGTAACTGCAGAAATGAAGATTTCTGTTCAGAATTACAAAAACATTTTTGTAAAAATTGGTTATTTCTGTAACATTACTAAAAAAATTTCTGTATGTTTACAGATTTTTTTTCAGTGTAGTTTACTCTGACTTTTCGCTTTTTTTATTGGTTACATCGGACCACTTCAACCACGTCATTATTTGAGCGCCCCAGAGGCCTTCTATAAAAAAAAAACGTGGACGACTGTACCTTATTCTAAATTCCATTCTTAACGACTAATATTACGAATTCCTTTTTTCATGGAAAAAGTAACATCAGAGACTTATAAGAATTTCTGTGAACAATAAAATATTCTAGTTATCCCAGAACTCTGTGTTGTACCTTGCTCTCAATGAAAACAAATTAGGTTGTATTAAAGAAAAGTTATATGTCGTAAATAACTTTCATGTCACCTGTCGTCTTATTTTACGTAGCCAAAGTTCAGACATCTATAGTAAACGGGAGTTTCAATTCGACAAAGTTTGCCAAGTTATTTGATCATGGAACAAATTTAATTTGGGGTCATTATTTAATGTATATGACAGATATGTGAAGCCCCCAAAATATTCTCAAATATGATTCCAATTCCTTTTTCATTTAATATCCTCAGAATAAAATTGCTGATTCAAATATTATGATATATTGAATAAAATATGTTCCCAGAAAGGAAAATGGAATATTCGAACACCATTTCACTGATTTAAAAAGGACGACGAAACTTCTGACCCTACAAAATAAATAATTTCCAACATCAAATGACTTCAAAGCACCCGTATTCTCCTTGATACTATTTCCATAGTTCCCTTGATATCGATATAGTTCCCTCCCTAATCGATGATTCTCAAAGTCGATTAATCGTTCTGTAGCTGAAGTCAGATGGAATTTATGCTGACGAGTACTTTTATTGAATACCATAAATCGAATCTTCACTCGCTTAGTTACCCGGCATGCTTTGCTCTCCTTTGATTGCAGGATTGCACGAAAACCAATTTTTCGTTTGCTAGGTAAGGAATCGCTTGCTTTTTTTTCTGCTTCTAGTAGGAATTCTAAGACATGCAGTAATAATAATACTCGTTAGAAAACGCAGCTTGCTTAATATATTGTATGAAAATCTAAGGATATTTCGTCGTGTTCTGTCTTAGCAGGAATTGCGTTGTCGAAAATGGCAACAATTCAATAAAAGAATGGATTTCAGCTGTTGAATTTAGCAGTTTAAAACTTTTTCAAAGTGTTCGGTATTTTCGATTATCCCTAATCTTCCAATTATTCTATGGCTGTTGATTTCAATCTGTTTAGTACTGTTTGAGGAAATATAAAAGTTCTAAGAAGGAATTACAGCATTAAAAGGTAGCTACAATCTTAAAAGAAAACTAGAAATTTAAAAATTTCTGACAAAATACAGCAGATGCTCCACTTTTCGCCGGAGATTTTGGAAGATTAGACTACTCCTTAGCCAACAATGCCTAATATAAACCGGATGGACTGCTCAATATTAAGAAAGTATTATACCCTTTTCGCTTACATTACGTTTCTCATCATAACTCGTACAAAACAGTTTTTTCAAAATCTTGTTCAAAAGGACGTTACTTTTGACTCAAGTTAAAATGAAGAAACTTCTTTTTCATTCCGTCTGTCAATAGATCCGAGTCTAGTTAGTATGATGAGGGGTTTCTAACTAACTTCTTGTATGTTCAAATCGCGTCTGACGCCATATATTTTTACAATATAAAAAGTAAAAACATTTAACTGAAAATTTATATTTATACTGAAATTTATCAGAAGAAATGCAATAAGTTTCCTTAATTTTTTAGGTTCCTTAGTAACACAGCTTTCCGTTTAAAGCCGTTAACAACATAGCGGGATAACGCGTTGTTACTATTGTTGGAAATTGCATTGTTCTTTAATTGAAGTACAGTTTTCCGTTGATTGGGGAAAAGTCTCTTTTCTTATCTTTTCCATTTTCTTACGTAGATCATAAGAAATTGACCATATAAAATTAACACTCATTTATATTGAAATGGAAATTGTTTTCATTTACTAGAATACAAAGTCCTTTTAATAAAATAACACGAAAATAACAATCCAACACCGTTTTAATAAAATAACAAAGAAAAACTGTTCCGTGACAAAATAGTTTAGAAATTTAGTGTATAATCTCAAATTCATGTACAATTCAAATCTTCCCGGGAACCATCTTCTGTCCAAAACTTTCACATTTTTAAGTGCTCACCAGAAATTATTATTGGAAACCCCGAAGACATTTCCACAAGAAAACTTCGAATACCTTCTCACGGAAAACTTCCTAAAATCTTGTTGAAATTGCCCTACAAATCGAAACTAGAAACTCAATTCACACGTCAAAACGGCTATAATCAGTATAATCTAAAAATTGGTATAATCTCTTCTTCATTTACAATTCAAATCTTCTCTGGCACCATCCAACTTCTGTCCAAAACTTTCACATTTTTAAACACTAACTAAAAATTATTGTTGTCATTTAAAATTCTCGCCAAAAATTAATATAATTTCCTCGCCAAAACGTATAATACCCATGCAAAATAACGCAAATAATCATTACTATGGTATAAAACTTCGGCAAAAATTCTCACCACAAATAATTTTAGTATATAAAATCTTGCCAAAAATTATTACCAAAAGATATTATACCTTATAAATTAATACTGATTTATCTTACAAGAGGAAATGACATTTACTAGAATACAAAGACTTTCTAATAAAATAACGCGAAAAGAAAACTGTTCCATGACAAAATAGTTTGGAAATTTGGTGTATAATCTCAACTTCATTTACAATTCAAATCTTCTCTGGCACCATCCAACTTCTGTCCAAAACTTTCACATTTTTAAGTGCTCACCAAAAATTATTATTGGAAACCCCGAAGACATTTCCCCAAGAAAACTTCAAATACCTCTCCTCACAGAAACTTCATAAAATCTTGTTGGAATTGCCCTACAAATCGAAACTAGAAACTCAATGCACACGTCAAAACGGCTACGGATCTTTAGCTGCAGGTTCCGATATGTATCGCGCCATTTTGGTCCCCTCTTCACGCAAAAATGGTTTTCAATTTTCTACTCGAGTTGATAAAAATTTTCTTTTCTTAATTTTCAAACTCTCTTCTTGGAATCTGGGCAGGTCTCAAGTCACTTGAGTTGAGGCGAGGTAATGGTTTGGGTTTGTTTTAAGGTGTAGGTACTTTTTGTTTGTGTTTGTTTAAAGGAAATATTTTTGTTTTAGCCTTGTGTTGTTTGTTTTGTTAGAGTTTGTAAGTAATTAATACGTGATAAAAGCTTCTTTTAAAGAATGGCGTTTACATATTTTGCTTCTATAGGGACTAATAAACGGTTGGGAGGCAAAAAAAAATTCAAAATTCGACTTATACAAACTAGAAAAAGGGTTTTTTATCTCCTTCAATTTACAATTTGGTACGAACGCAAAAGAAATGTAAAATTTAGGTAAGAACTGATGTTCAGAGTTTCTCAAAAATGCTTTTCCATTTACCCCATTCCGACTTAATTTAAAAATTATTGTGTGCTGCTGGAAAACCTGATGGTCGGGGACGGGTATATATGTCCGTATTTTTCAGAGGGATGCAGATAGATCCACCACAAAAACTATTGCCAGACTAAGAACCAATCACCACCAGAGGCATGAATATAGACAAAGAGGGCAGGATAGGGTGTACAGAAACTGTGACAACTGCCCAGACACGCAGCTTACACCAAACCACGCTTTTTGAATGCGCGGTATTGAGCGCCAATTTGAGAGACATTGGAGTTCTGCCATCATTAATAGATCTTTATGACAGTAATATCCAAAAATTGCAGACACGGTCATCAAAATACATGGTTTCATTTAGCTTAACTTTCACTTTTCGGAAATGTCATAGACACGACAAAAAATCTTAGAGGATTAAACAACAAGTAGGATACAACAGATAGCCGACTCTTCCGCACCTTGCAGTTGAGGTTATTGATTGACGAAAACCGAGCAAAGTATTTTGCCCGCTGGTTTTAACGACGCTCGCTGTCTTTTCCCGTCATTTACCTAATTGGTTTCTCCCCCGAAAATTGGTGTCTTCTTCCTTCCAGACGACATTCTTTCCTCCGAATTTTTCTTATTTTTTAAAATTTTAAAAATGTTTCGCGTTCCAGAAGAAAAAGAATTAGCGGTCACGTTCTTGGTGAGAAATTTTCCTGAATCAATTGTTTGTTGAAGGAAGACTCTGACACTTTTAGCTGCTAATTTTGTAAGTTAATGTCGTTCGACGAAGCGTTAACAACAGGAACTTTGTTTTAAGTTTTGGGAGTTGAAGAGTTATTTGTTTGTTGATTAAAGTTGCTGTTTAGTGTCAGAGAGGTGCCATCTCTTTAAAAATGACTTTTTTGATATTTTTCAGTTTCGGTTACCTTATTCAACTGAAGTAATTTCTGCACTTAACGTAAGTGTAAATTTTGAACCTTTATAATTTCTTGAAAAATTATGACAAGTTATTATTTTTTGAATCGATGCTAATGCTATCTTGACTTACATATAAAAATTTACTTTTGAGTTATTTTCTCACTTCTAAGCTTATTTACTCTAAAACTTCACAAATCTCTCCACTTTTCAATATTTTTCATTTATCAAAATGTTCATGGATCTTTTTGAAAAATATTGGATATTTGCGGCCTCTGTTATTTTTTGTAAGTACAGAAAATATTCGAATGACAGTATTAATTATTGAGATAAGTTATAAATTTTGTGATGTGAAGATTAAAAATTGGAGATAACAATAATGAAATAGTTGATGAACAGTGATTATTTTACCTTGAATGATTTTTTTTATTTGAAACCTTTAAGATTTAAGTAATACTAAATATACTGCCAATTGTTTAGGTGGTAGAATTAAAAACATATTTTATTTGAACACAAACATGTACATTTCTTGAAGTACGAATATGTTATTCCAGTGTTATACGATTCTGTAACTGCAATTGTGTCGCAGAATCGACGTGATTGAAAAAGGGCTATAAAGGCAAGTTTGAAATTGAGAAAATATCTTAATGGGCAATGTAATTGTGGGAAAATGTCATAACGGAGCATTGCTCTGATGCCGAACGCAAATCGGCATTACGATTCTACAACACAATTGCAGTTCATTTTTTTTTTCTGAATATTCAGATAAACATTCATATTCTACAAAAAAAAATCAAAAACTTGAGCGTTTTAAACTGATTATACACGTTATTAGGAGGGTAGGGTAGGGGTAGGTACATATATTTTCCGGCTTGTGTGTTTGATCAGAGACTCGCTTATGAAGCCTTCGCCAAGTAAGACAGACACATAAAGAATTTTTGATGGCACAGAGGAAGGAAGTACACCCATGGCGAAGGCGGGAATCGAACCCGCACCCGTTACTGCGCACAGACTGCTAGCGTAATGATCCAAACCACTCGGCCATTCGGGCCAAACATTATTAGAAGGGCTACACATTTTTCATTTTTACTACATATACAGGTGAAAAGTTAAGATTATCACAAAGCTTGCCTTTTCCACGAAATGAAATTATTTATATTTTCATAATTCTCCAACAATTGAAACAATTTATATTACACTACGAGAAACATATTTAATAGCATTTCAACATTTAACATTGCAACTTTTCTAAGAATTTCAATATTGATTAAAACTCATCAACCCTGCGATAATAAACGAATTAGACAACCTGTCTCTTATCCTAACGAAAATATATCTCATTAAGTTAATGTAATCGACGTCCGCAATTGTGTCTTCTTCCAACCTATATGTTGAAAGAACAAACGGGGCTGGATTCCATTCTTGAATTAGTCCTAATTGGATAAATTTAAATGATTTCTCGAGTGGTTTCACACCGAGTTGAAAGAAGTTATAATGTTATGTTTCACAGCCAAAGCGAAATATCGCTATTTCATTCTCGGTTGGCAACATTTGTTCAATAATATGCAACATTTAAATAACTTGGGGGTTGTAACACTATACAACTTTCAATACCTACTGATTAAATCAATACACTTAAGGCAGGTCAGTACCTTGTATACGGCTGATGTTAAATTTACCTTTTTCGTGTTCCCTTTTCTTTGAAACTAACATACAAAACAACACACCAAAAATTATGTGCACACTCTCAGAAATAACACTTTCATTTTTGACGATTCATGAATCCTCAAGCCTCATTTCGTTAATTTTGAGGATTGTTTCGTCAAACTATCACGTGACTTTTGAGTAAAAGCGAATCCTCACTTTTACGATCGTGATTTGACGATTCTGTATCTGGATTTTGAGGAAACTGAATCTCATTGCTGTACTCAGATGCTCAAAAATGACGAAATATTTCTTTAGATTAGACGACATTCAAATCCTCAAAAAAAAATGGCGATTCAAATTTCCTCACTTTGTGGAAACGATAACTCGGAGCATTTGCCAGTAACGGAATCGTCAAAATTCAGGAAAATTTCGTTGTTTTTGAGCATTCATTTTTTAGAGTGCATTATATGCACTGAAATTATATTTTATCAATATAAAAAGTAGTTTTTTTAATACTATTTAAAGTAATGGGTTATTTTTTTTTAAAAAATGCTCCACGGCGCCTCAATTAGATTTTCAAATCACACATCTTATTCAGAATTTGACAGTACCAAACCGCATTCTATTTAAAAACCGGAAGAACTGCCTGACAGTACTACCTATACTAGGCTTTCTTTTGCGGAGTTACATCTCTGTTACCCTGAGTTGCAGGTTTCAACTTTGGGTTATTCCAGATCAATAATACAATTACCTCGTTGAAACTTGGGCTGTCTAATTGGGTTAAAAGTTACCCGACATTCCTCGCACGTAAAGTAAGCGGAATTGTTTTGTCAAAGTAATCTGGATGCAAATACATTAGTTTAATAAGGGGGTCTGATTAAGTGATGACTTTTTTTTTTTCAGCGTTTCCTTTGATGCTTGTATTGGGACAGGTAAATGGATAGTGTGTTTATTCAAAGGTCTATACAGTTCACCGTAAAACTAATTGGAAATTTTTTCATTTGTAAAATTCGAATGAAAAAATTTTAGGTATACGCGCACTCTTAAAACAAAAGAGTGAAATCATCTCATATAGGAGAATTGCATTTTCGACACTGGAAAGGAGTGAAAATTAACTCAGACTGAGTTAAACTCACTCGTTTGGAGTGATCCTGTCGGAGTTTTAACTAAACAAAAGAGTGAAATCCACTCCAGGATAAGAGCATTTTCGGCACTGAAAAGATTGAAAATTAACTCAGACTAAATTAAATTCACTCGTTTGTTTTAAGAGTGTACAGTCCACTTTTTTTAGAGAAGGCCTCTGGGGCGCGAGTGTAGTTTATTGCAATTAGTACAATTTAAAAGGAAATATATTTAGATGAAAAATAGTTTTGAAATTAACAATGCTTTTATTGCTTGAATTCCTTTTTCAAAACGAATTTCATAAAAAAAAAATTTAATAAAATATTTGTCTGTTTCTGAAAATGTCCACTAAACCGTGGAAAACTATTAATATAACATGAAAAGCATTTTTTTTTTGTAAGGGAAAGTGGATAAAAACTAGATTCTTTTCGGAGACTAAAAATTAATACAAAGAACACACAGAACATAGCAGAACTTATTCCATGTAAGGTTTTGCAACTAACTTGCGTATCAATGCAGAAAAACATTCTAAGAACAAGCATTTTTTACTAAACAATTTGTTTTCCAAAGTTCAAGATAAGAATAACAGAGAACTTAAAATAATTGTACCCGATCGTGTACTCAGGAAGCCATATTGTTAATAGGATTATGTCATGCGATATTATAAGTATTCCTAATCTCATCTTGGATTATGGGCTTAATAAACTGATGTCAATGCATAACAAAATAAGCTCTTAAAAACAATGTTTTGTTACTACGTCTAAAAACATTAGATATCTCTAATATTATATTATCTTTATAATTTGCCGAAATTTGTTTTTCACATACCATTGCGATTCGCATTGAAAGTTTTTTTCTTAATTGTGAGATTAAAACTGGTGCAAATTTTAGGTTAATAAGGAAACTATATTTTTTGAAAGATAAGAGAAGGATAAATTCATATTTTACATTTGATTTAATTATTATAATTAAATGTTGTACTTATTTATACACTGTAAATAATTTTGGTGTAACTTCACACCAAATTATGCTAGATTGGCTCGATCTGTAACACCGAATTTCGTGCTTCGTTTTCGAAATGTCGTCGAAAGGCTACAGTTAAGCCATTCTTGATGTATGTTAACACCAATTTTTTCTACAGTTTAAATAAAAACCATTTTTAGTTAGTTATAACACCTATTTTTGTGCTGACACCACAAGTCGTGTATATTTATACCTTATTTAGCATTTCATAAACCCAAAACCAGTGTAATAACATTTCCTTGTTTTTACAGTGTAACACAAAGCAATATATCGCAATCGCACTTGAAATAATATTTAACTTCATAAAACTATTTGAGTGAGTTACGTCTCTCTTTATGTTCTTTAGATATTTGTCACAATTTTACTTACTTAATTTTCAAACAAAGTTTCCAATTGATGCATGTCTTAAAAATATTTAAACTCAATTTTAACGCACTTAAAGAATAATATATTAAATCATACATACTTTTACTATTATACATAGTTTTTTTTAAAAAAAAACTTCTCTCAACCTATTAAAATTCAATAACAATATTCAAAGCTCAGTTTTAAACTTTAATTCTACATTCCATCGGCCCCATAATCGAATAATTATTTGTAAACTCGGAACTGCTGGCCTAATATTAACATACATGTATAAATAACATATTAACTATTTTTAATTTTAACAAATAAATAATACTAATAAACACTTTAAAAAATAATAAATAAAATTTGAATGCATCCTTAAATAATTAAATAATAAAGTAATTAAAAAAATACTTCTCCCAACGCATAAAAACTCAAAAACGAGATCCAAAACTGAGTTTTGAGCTTCAACTCTTGACTCACTCCACCCATTACTTGAACTCTTTAGTTCTAAACTCCTAACTTCTGTCCCAAAATACCAACAAATATTTATGAATAATCAATAATTTATTCTTTTAAATTTTAACAAATCAATAAAACTAATACAAACTTTAAAATAGTTAATACACACTTGAATAAAAAATTATAAAGTAATTCGTAGTTTTAAAAAAGAAGGACTTCGCCCAACCTATTAAAATTCAATAACGACATCCAAAACTCATTTTTTGAACTCCAACTCTGAACTCACTCCACCCATTACTTGAACTCTTTAGTTCTAAACTCGGAACTTCTGTCCCAATACCAACAAATATTTATGAATAATCAATAATTTATTCTTTTACCTTTTAACAAATCAATAAAACTAATACAAACTTTAAAATAGTTAATACACACTTGAATAAAAAATTATAAAGTAATTCTTAGTTTTAAAAAGGACTTCTCCCAACCTATTAAAATTCAATAACGACATCCAAAACTCAGTTTTTGAACTTCAACTCTAAACTCACTCCACCCATTACTTGAACTCTTTAGTTCTAAACTCGGAACTTCTGTCCCAATACCGATAACGAGAGGTCCTATGCGCCGTCCCCCATCATTTTATAATAACCCTAAATTAGCGATCTCATTTTTATAAAGATGATTTTCACGACGCGCTCGCCCCAAACTAATAGATCATTAGGAGAACGAAAAGAAATTTTCGCGAAAAAGGGTGGGATGGCTGGAATTATGATGTGATACAACTACGGGGTGAAACGGTTCATATAGGGCTACTGTCGTTTTTATTAAGGTTACTTTCTTATGAAACTTTTTTTTTCTCTAATGGGTCTGTAACATTGGCGGTCAAGCCTTTTGCAGACTCGGCATATTCCCCAGAACTGAGAGCCATTTTTTGTGGCACCATCTTGGGTACTCTCGCTACCAATTTTGACCCGCAGATTACAATGAATCTGAGCTCTCTGTGGATTTTAAACTATGCCGAGATTTAATTTTTCCGAGCTAACCCAAGTCAAATGGGCCCTCCGGGGATCTTTTACATACCACATAATCATATGACATGCGTGCCCAAGATTTTTCCATCCAGAAAATCCGACGACGCAGTCGGGGCTCGAACCCGCGATCTTGGGCTTACAAGGTGGACCACGGCCTACTCAAGTACTAAGGCCGAAGAAGCTCTCCCAAAGACGATTAGGGAGGGAAATTTTGAAGTCATATTTCCGTGTGACGTTGTTCCGAAGATGAAGACATGTTCGGAACCACTCGTTCACGGATGACCACAATTTTAATGTTCCGAATACGTTCGAACTAGTTTCTCGATCTTCGGCACTCGGAACAGTGACGTCGAAAATTCCGTATACGCTCATTGTATTCTTCATGGAACTTCTCTGGCCTTATTAACTAGAAGAATTGGAAGTAGGCAGTGACGTGGTACGAATTTATTGAATCGCGTACTATATCATTATAAAGGTAGGGTGTTGACTTCGTCAATTGATATAATATTTTTTTGAAAATTACACAGTACATAATTATTTCACGTACAACATTATTTCAAACAAACATAAAATCATTAACTTTCCAAAAATGATAATAAATAAGACGTTTTAATTTTCTCTCTAGTGGAATTTGTATTTCACCCTAAAACAAAGAATAAAAAAATTCACCCGGTATTTTGAGTAAAGAGATTCTTCGAAGGGGGTAAGAAAGCGGGGGAAGGGGGGTGGAAAGGGATTTTAATTAACCATTATCAGGTGCTCCGATAAAGGGACGTTAATGCCAAGAATCTTGTAGATATCTCATCGGGAAGGGTGGGGATTTGTTGGGGGATTTTAAGTTTTAAGCTCCTTTTTTTCCCTATTTATTTCCTTACTGGCTTTAAAGTGTGAGACTGCATTTAAAATGAAATGTATTGTTGTAATGATTGCGCATCCGAGCGTAAATTGTTGTAATAGGAAGTTAAATGAGGGGAAGATTTATGCAATGGAGCAGTATTATGGAGGGAAAATGTTATAATGGAGCAGTATTATGGGAGGGAAAATTTTATAATGGAGCAGTATTATGGAGGAAAAATGTTATAATGGAGCAAATTTATGACCTGAAAATATTGAAATAGAGCAATGTTACGATAGAAAATTTTATAATTGATATGTGCTATTAAGCATTGCTATTAAGAGTAAATGTTATAATGGAGCAACGTTCTGATGGGAAATGAAGTTTGAAATTTATGCAATAAAGGAAAGAAATAGAGTTTGATTAACCATTATCGTGGGCTTTGCTAGACAGCCTTAAAAAGCACTGTAAACTAATATAGGTTTGAACATGTTGAATGTTCGAGCATTAAAGAATTTTTTTGACTCTTAAGATATTGGTGTTAAAACGCGAATTTCATTATAACCATTATTTAGTTTTTTTTTAACTGGTAATAAAATACGTAAACTTTTCATTCGATAAAAAATGAACTGCCAGAAAAACATAACACAAAATACGTATCTTTCAAAACAAATGTACTATAGATTTTTATACTTTTTATTGCATGCATTAAAAGATGAGAATTTTATTTAACTAATAATATTTTAAGTTTCAACATTTTAATGACATATTAATTCGTCAATCGGGTCATCAAATCATATTAATTTTACTTGCACGAAGAGCGATAAAAAGCTTTTTATTTGTTTTTAAAAAAGATAATTAAATCATAAAAATATTTACTGAATTTGTAAATATTTTATATTTTAATTATTATTATGATTTGTATAAAATATTTTACGTATCGAATACAAAAATATAAAGAAAAATATAACTTAAATAATTTATGTTATGGAAATAAATTGAAACTGAAATAATTGGCAATTTGAAATCAAATCATTAAAACATTATTCAACATTCAAAGGTGCATCAAGAAATATCATATATGCAACAATAAGCCACGAAACCCCATACATTATGCAATCCAAAACTTAAAAACCACTCCATTAAAAACAAAAGCTCAGAACAATATTCAGCGGTAATTGAATACATTCTGCGGAATTCACTTAACTGCATAAATTGATGCGTTATTACCACACTGAGCAGAATGCGAAACCTTAGGAAAGTCATCCTACAACTCAACTCGGCGAGACAAATGTTTCTAGAATTCGAATTAAGCTCCCCCTAACGTAAGATCAATGCAGCATGAAAAGCGGACGAGGGCAGAGAACTGGGAAAGGGATGTTCTTTAGAATGGATAGCTGTTTTTCGAATTGTGATTTTAAATGATGATTTGGATTTTATAATTTAAAAATAGTTTATAACCTCTTGTGACCTGGCGTCCCCGCTTGGAGACATTTTTTAAAACCTCCCCACAAACAATTAACACGTTAATTAGTTCCAAAATTGACTTGGTCCGATAGAAGAAGATCCAAATATCAGTTTTCAATCTCTGATTACAGGTATCAGTCATTTATTTCTATGAAAAAATGAAGCTGAACATAGGTCAATACGATGTTTGAGTTCTTAAAAAATATATTTAATTTTTCTCTAAACTTTTCAAACAGTTCTTTTAGTAGCTAATTTTAAATTCATTTTGCATTAATAAACAATAATGCAAAAACAATAATAACATAATCTATTAACTTCAAATAAGTGATAAAGACTTTTTTCTTGCATTTAATAGCAAAAAAAAATGTGTATTTTATAGTTTAAGGCGTGTCCCTAAGTTGAACATATTTTTTTTATTCTTTGCAAAACACACTTTTTAATATATATTTGTATGAAAAGTATAATTAGATTAAGAATATACATGTGGAATTTTGCTCGGGTCTTAAAAGGTTAACAAGATGGTATCTATTTATAATGACCAATAGTTGCCAATTGTCGAGGCTATGCTCAGAAAAAAAAACTTGTATTGACTATCGGGGATACAAATGCCGGTCCATCGGCACAATGGTTAGTGTACTAGTCTTTGGAGCTGCTGGGCTCGGGTTCGAATCCCGGTATAGGCATGGATGGTTGTGCTTGTCAATAAATGTTGTTATTTGTCTATGTGTTTGTGTCGTCCTTCTTTGTGTGTCTCTTGTGACTGTCTCTTCTGGCGAGCTGGGTAATGGGCTAAAAAGCCTAAACTCTCCCTTCCAGAGGGCGCATTCACTGTTATTTGTCATCGGGGATACAATAAATTGTGTTTTCAAAGTTACAACAAGGTGTGTTGAATCAATACTTAAATTGTATTGCTACCAAAGGGGCCCGGATGGCCGAGTGATTTGAACCCTAACGCCCGTAGTCTGCGCGCTGTAACGGGTGCGGGTTTGAATACCGCCTTCACCCTAGGTGTACTTCCTTTCTCTGTGACAGTAAAAATTCTTTCTGTGTCTGTCTTACTTCAAGAAGGCTTGTATAAGCGGGTCTCTGATCAAACACACAAGCTGGAATATATATGTACCTACTCCTGCCCTACCCTGCGTCAGCGTACGATGTCGCTCGAAGTTCCGTTCGGTTCCAGCTCAGGTGTGAACCTCGTCAATTGACCAGGGTTCTAAATTACGAGGCGTTATTGGCTGTGTTAAAGCTAATTATGGAGGCTAGAAATAGGCAGCCGGAAACGATTACACTACCCCCCCCCCCCCAACCACCACTACACTACCCTACCCTACCCATTGCGACCAAATAGTAATTTTTAGAATAGTTTTTTTAGAATGAGTGAAATGAATTTTGTTACACATATTTTGGAAATCAATATGCTTTGCAGCTATTTGTCAATCGCGTATGGATAAAATAATAGTCTTCTCTCGATATCTTCAGTTGTGTTGGAACAATACAAATTTGGGTTTGTATGTCATCAAATTAATTCTCATATTGACATTAAACAATATTGTAATTTTGTCTTTGTAACACAATACTTGTGTTGCGCTTGCGCTATTTGAACACAAGCATTTTCTCTGAGTGTAGAGCTTCGTAGATTCTTAAAAAAATTAAAAGGATATTATTCTCAAAACATTTTACAATGTTCATTCTTACAATAGTTCAAGGAAATTTTTTAAAAATATTTTTGACTTTGTAATTTCAATATTTGATGCATAATTTAAAATATATGCAACATCTGATGCAATAAGCCATCATTTGTACTCAATATAACCAACAAATAACCAAAATTTGTATTGAATTTTATAACATAAGATTTCCATTTTCTGTCACCAATCAATTATTTATTAACGAGGCAAAACTAAAGTAACAAGAAGAAAAAAAGTAAGAAACTTTATTTTTTGAAGCAGAATACAAAGGTTGTCAAGGGGCCCCAGGCCCTTCCACTCAACACATAAAATTATACAATTGAAATCATCAAATAAAATTTAAAACAACATCAGATTATATCCAAACAAAAGGGGATACATAAAGAAAATATTCAAATTTTAGTTAAGTAACCTGTATTTGAATAAATTATTGAACTTTTAGATCACTCCATACTTTCCTAATTATGAAAACGAACATTAAACTGATTGCTCTAAATTTTAGTTTTTACGAATAGAAAGTTATGTGAGTGGAAACATTTCATGTTTTCTGTTTTAAATCATCATTGGAGCTTTACAGATTTAAAAATAAAAAAAAACGTATATATCTTGTTCAATAGAGAGGAGGAGTTCGTTAGGCAATAGTTCATGAATAAAGCCTTGATCTTTTTGTTGAGGAATTATGTAAATAACTGCATTATAAAATATATATTAAATAATTACAACTTAGAAATTTGAAAATATATCTATATTAAGGTATCCATATACCTTGGAAAAGGAAAAATTGATCAAAATATGTGTTCCGATACTTTTGCTTTAAAATATTACCTGGTTTTTATCCTTCAAATGATACAAGTAGATTGTATTGTAGATAGCTTTTAATTTACAACCAGTCTTTAATAGGCAATTTTATCGTCATCAGTTTTACAATGAAAACCTCGAACTCAGTTTCTGAAGAACGAATTTTTTCATAATATGCTTGTACTCCGAGTAGGATATTTCAAATTATTATGTTTCGATTTAAAAATAATAATAATAAAGTGCGTTTTAAACAGTATGAATCAGGGCATGTGGCCATACTTTTTATAACAATTGTAAAAAATATTAATTTTTAACATCCTTTTAAAAAAATAAATTGTTAAAAAAAACATATATTTAAAAGCCGGTCAATTCAAACTATCATAATTAAATAACTACTTCGCTTAGAGCTTAGATTTTATATGATCACAAGCCTGAATATTTACTGTTTTCTTTTTTGCAGATATTATATAACAAAAATAACTAGGAATGTCATAATGTTGCACACTATTTGGCCGATTTAAATTAATTAATTGCTAATTAATTTATTATTTAATCAATTTTTTATTGTAATAAAGTATTTTTATGTTATTCTTTATGTACCTGATCTTCTCACAAAGTTTCAAAAGTCTATCTCATAAATTAAAGAAAAAGTTGTCTAAGGTTTATGGATAAGTGCCACTGGAACACGAAAATATGGTTTCTTCCACTTTTTTCCCCGCACTGACCACAAAAAAAGAACAGGTAAACCACGCAGCGACGTTTATTTCTTTCGCGTCCCTTCCAAGAACATTAGTCACCTGATAAACGACAGAAAAGTGAAATTAACGAAATTGTGGTAATTGTGGAAAGCGGTGGAAATATTTTCGCCCGCAATAAAAGGGAGACCTCTGCCGCAGCATTATTGTCCATTGTTCTGCAGTGACGTCTCGTGTAATTATTATTATTAAACGAGTGATGACGTACAAGCTACTGAGTAGGTTTGACATAGATATAAATGAAGTTCGACTGATTATCATTTCATTTTCAAATTTAATTTCCCATTATTTCATTTAGATAAATTGTTTGATTTTTCCGATGTTACGTCGATCTATATATATTTGCATCACTAAATTGTCCTTTTACTTCTTCAATCTTCCTAGCGGTTCGGTCAATTTGTGTAAAATAGAACTACGGCTGTGCGATTGCGATTGGCGACGGGCATCCTAATTTTGACCCACAGTCAAGTGACGAGCCAATACCTGAGTAATTTTCTAATGCTATGTCCACACTAAGACAATAAAAATGACAAGAAATTGCGCGCGCATGGAAATGTATATGCAATTTGGTCCATTCGAGGTAAGTGCGCGCGCATGCCTGAGAAATTTGTATAGGTATTTCCATGCGCGCAATTTCTTGTCATTTTTTTTATCGTAGTGTGGACATAGCATAAGGCAACTTTAATACCTCACTCAAAGAGTTCTATACAGTAGTAAGGTATTGAGACTGAACTTACTAACCACACCATGGACCAACAAGGAGACAATATAGGGTTGCATGTGGAGCCCGATAGCCGAGTGGTTTGGATCACATTCTATAACGCTAGCAGTCAGTGCGCTGTAACGAGTGCGGGTTCGATTCCCACCCTTGCTCTGGTTGTACTTCCTTTCTCAGTATCAAGATTATAATTTAACCAGCACTTTTGCCACTCTATTCGGGCTCCGTAAGTGAGCCATGGCTGCCGATGGCAGCTCAGTACGAGTCGTTCCTCTACCCTACTATAGAACTCTTTGACCTCAATTACAAAGTTTTAGTTCATGATTACGAGCATACATAACCGAAGAGTACACGGGAAAAACCGATTGATTTTGTAGAGAAGTTTCCTAACAGGCCACTTTGGCGATGATAGCGAGTGATCGCCTAAACTTGTGTAAGGAAACCAGTTCCTACCACAGAGATCCTAGTTAGAATGGTAGAGTGGCGGATCACGTGACCCCCAATGCTAACGACGGGACGCGCAAGGAGCTCCCAGAAGAGCCCCAATGAAGTCAGTGTTGTACGTCACGTGATCTGCACCCCTAATATTGTAATTACTATATCTGTAGTTCCTAGCTACCCTAGTTCCTAGCTAAGCTTCAGGCGATTGACGATCCCGACGTTTGGACCAGCGAAGAAGAAAGAGAGAAACCGGTTTTCTGCCGCCCATGTTCGCCAAGCAGACAATTGCGGGCGTCCTCCTGAAAAATCAATCGGTTCTTTCTGTGTACCCTTCAACTGTGTTAAAGCTTGTGAGTAGTAACAACGTTGTCAATCCCAAGCTGCAAAGTGTAGATTAACGGCAAGTTGCTCTTTTATTATACGAACACAGGAGAGCGATAATACGAGTTGATAGTTGCGAAGGTGGAATTGAATTGCTACTCATTGTTTAAAAGTTAACAGGATGGGATAGAACATTTTTATTTCGAGAAATGGAAAATTTGGGGGGTTTAATTAAATCAGTTTTGGGGAGCACAAATATGCGATTTCATGAAGTAAGTAACATTATTTTGTGAACGATAATTGGGAAATATTCTACGAATGCTGAGAACTAAACTAAATATATTTTAATGTGAAAGTTCCGAAAAGGTTTGTGATATATTTTACTAAATGAAAATACTATATTATTTTGGTATTAAAGACACGTTTTACATTTGTAAAAGTCAAAGCTACTTTCAAAATCGAAAAAAATCATAGCCAATTTTGAATCAGTTGAACCATCCTCCTTGTTTATATATCTCCATCTTTATATAGAACTAGGCTAATTTCTTTATCTTATTCTATGAATATACAGAGCGTCGGTAAAAGAATGTATGAGTTTCAAATTGTACTAGTATCAGCTGTAATTATTCGACAGTTGTGGTTGTAGGTGAAGAATAAAGAATAACTCCAAAAGTTTCAGATAAGCGCATGCTCTTGTACCAAAAGTACACAAAGGTAGAATTGCACAGACTGTTGCTTCCATTGCTCCGGACTTTGCTGCAGACAAAAGGGGAAGAATTGCATTTTCGTTTGGATGTGTACCGTATCACTAAAGGCGCACGCATAGGGAAAACCTAAGTTAGTTTTCCTTCAATTTCATGTATGATTTGTTATATTTAGTATAAAATAAACTCCAGTAATATACCATTAAAACTCGAGCATTATTATACGGACAGCTTGTATATTTCTTTTTATGTTCTTTTGCCTACTTGCATCACTGTATTTTACTGTTTGATTCTTGCTTTCATGTCTACCTCTCTTTCTGTCGATCTATAAATGTATCTTTATCTTTTTCACGATCTGTAACTTTTCCACATCTCGCTCTCTCCCTCTATATCACCGTCTTAAAAGATATTTTATCCTCAAACTAAAGAGTATTTTGTAAATAATGGTAAGTATGGTAGGGTATGATACACATATATTTCAGCTTGTGCGCTTGTTCAGAGAACCGCTTATAAGCTTTCGTCAAGTGGGACAGACACAGAAAGAAATTTTACAGTCACAAGGAAATGAATAACACATAGACAAATAACAACATTTATTGACAGTCACAAACATCCATGCCTGACCGGGATTCGAACCCGACCCCAGCAGCTCCAAAGGCTAGTACACTAACCATTCAGCCACCGAGGCGGCATAATGGTAAGTAACTGAATCTTTAACCAATCCTTTCTTGTTTTCTCACAACGGGGCTGCTTTATAGGGGGTCAAACCTTTGCAGACTCGGCATATCCCTCAGAACTGAGAGCCATTCTTTTAAGGCACCATCTAGATGGCTCTAGCTACCAATTTTGACACTCAGATTATAATCTACTACTACAATGAATCTCAGCTCTCTCTGGAAGTTAGGCTCAGCCAAGACTCGAAACCGCATTGGGATTATGAGACGGACACGTAATACCTCTCAGTTATGGAGTCGTCACCAATCCTCTCTTGGTAATCCGAAGAGAGTTTTTTTTTTGTAACTAATACTTTGGATTAGCAAATGACAACTGTTATCTCTTGATTTCTCTATTTCTTACCCTTTGACTAAAAAAAAAAACTGTCACGTAACCACACACACACACACACACAAATCTATTACACAACATCCAACAAAGCAAAATGAAAACTCCATTACATTCCCTTCATTGAAATAACAATAAAAAAAAAGAATTGTTAGACATATCCCCTTTGCGCAAGATATTTTTTTCCACCGTCGCCAGAATCTATAACTTAATAACGAAGAATGGGAACCAAAGGGACCCCCGCAGTTAAAGTTGCAGTTATCGCATTACGAGCGGGCCCTGGGGTCCACTTGTGGAATTATGGATATCGTCTGCGGCAGACGTTCGAAAGACCCCTGGCGGTGAATTTCGATTTTGTTATAACCCCCGCTATGCCCCCCCCTCCCCCCCCCCCCGATACGCTGTTTTTTATTGTTACTTAGGTAATGGATGGCAATTGTTCGTCGTTCCGGAGGTTTTTAGTCATTGATTCAGTTAGAGGTTTTGTCTGAGTAACAAAACTCTTTTTAACCTTTCTTTCCTCCTTTTAAACCCCTTTGAGGGATACATACGTATAAAATTATTCACCTGACTATGAGGGGTTCCAGCAGTACGTTGAATGTTTACAAATTTTTAATTTTAAAAGATTACTAAACTTAAAGATTCGAAGTATGGAGAATTTATTTATAATCACCTGTTAGAGAAATATAATTTAGAAAAAAAAGTAGAATTTGAATTTTCTGTTAAAAAATTTAATTTATTATCATGCAGTGAGTACAAGTTTACATTTCACTTTCACCCAATTGGCTTATACCTCAGAGAATTATAATCTTCTGAGAAGATAAGTAAATGGACAAATGGACGAAACTAAACACTTGTTGTTACCAAATAAATTTCACAATTTTTTTTACTATCTCCATGATCGAGATTCACGCCAGACAATAGTCTGACACTTGAACCTCGGAAGAAGAATCAAGTGAGAAGCCGGTCGCCACAACTTGCCCAGCAGACATTAACGCGCACAGCTTCCCTGTCGATGAAAGGGTTTTCCCCCTGTACTCTTCAATTGAGTAATTTGTAAATCCCTAACTATTTAGTTGAAATTTCATTCATTTAACTAAATCTACACCAGGGTGAAAATTCTTTCAAATTTATTTAAAAGTATCTCGCCTTCCTAAAACAGATTTATTTGTTAGCAAAACCTTGATCAGCAGAAATAACACAGCATTAACCTAAATTTCCTTTCCTTTATAAACGCATTTTACCACTGAACAAATAAACAAACTTCAAAAGACGTTCCCATTACGTAAAGCACTCCATTTTGCACCAATTCATTCTTTAAAACCTCTGACTTAGTAAAAAACAGGCCAATGTCCGATGCTACTAAGTTGGACATAAGTCTTTTTAGTCAAAATTGGAGAAATGAAAGCAAAGCCAAAGCACAACAAATTTATTCGATTCGACTAAGTAGATTATAAGCTACAACTGACAATTGAACTTAAGAGCGGACTTAAAATAAATCCTTGATTGTAAGGAGGGCTCAAGTGCATTAGAGAATTTCCCCCTTAGGTTTTTCCTTTTCACATTTATTGTAGGAAGAATCGTGTGAGGAAATTGTTCGGGAGTTTGACTAATTTATATACTTTTAAATTGATACCGATAACTGTTTAATTCTCGATGTGATGACTTTGACTTGTTTTGGGAATTTTATTGTGAAACAGTTTCACTTGGCCGAAAGTTTTAAATTTTTTTTTTTTTTTTTTGCCTTAACATCTTGCGACCTGGCATCCCATTTGGGAACATTTTATAAAATCTTCCTACAAACACCTTAGTTAGTTCATAAAAAAAAACCTGGTCCTATAGAAGAAGATTCAAATATCAGTTTTCGGCCATTGATTGCAGGTATCAATAATTTATTTCTATAAAAAAATGAAGTTGAACGCGGGTCAATACGATATCAGAGTTCTTTAAAAAAAAAACTATTTAAATTTTTTTTCAAGCTTTTCAAAAAATTAATTTTGTAGTTAACGTTAAAAGCATTTTGCATTAAAAGCAATGTTAAAATAATCTGTTAACTACAAATAAGTGATACGGCTTTTTTGTTGCATTTGTAGCACAAAAAAATGTGTATTTTTAGAGTTTAAGGCATGTCCCTAAGTAACTATAAACATAATTTGTAAAAAAAAAACATTTGCAAAACATACTTTTTAGCATATGTTTGTATGAAAATTATATTTAGATTAGGAATATACATGTAGGATTTTGCTCGGGTCTTAAGGGGACATGAATTTCTAGCTACAACTCGAAGTGCAGCAAAAACCACTCCAGGATCACTAAACGACCCAAGTTAGGGGAGGAGTAATTTGGCAGCCTTAACAATAGACCAGTGACACTCCAGACACTCCCCGCCGGGCACGCTGTAACCTAAAAAAAGGGGTTTGCGCCAACACTTCTAGTACAAAAAGTTTTACATTAATTTACCTGAAATTTTTTACAGATGCTATTTCAATATATATCTGTGCCATTAACCTCTAACATCCGGTGTAAATATATAAGTTTTTTTTTTTTTTTTGAAAAAAATGTCCAAGTGTAAGTTAATCGAAAAAAATCCTTTTTTGTGGTTTTGTGGTTAATTTATAATATTTTTCTTGTAATTTGTATGCAACTCTAGAGGGTCATTGCATGCATCAGTTCAAATCAAAGAATTTAACACATACTTAATGTTTATAGGATGAAAATTCAATGTGGTAGACTTGTTAGCGAAAATCTCCATTTTTAGTAGCAAAACACCGTTTAAAATAAATAAATTATAATTAAATTTAAAAAAATGCCTAAATAGTATTATTCATTTATTTGTAATCAGTATGCCAAATTTGGAAAAGATGAAAGCAATAGTAAAAATTTTAGAATTTTAGGTATTCGCCCTACCTTAATGCATAAAAATGAATATTATTATTTTAAATTGTTAGCTAACGAAACTTTGTTCAATTTGGTTTGTTCCTTTACAGGTTTTTTTTAAACTATTTTCGTTTAAAATTGTGAAGATAAGAAGGCTTTTACTAACATTTAAAAAGTTTCGTTTTAAAAATTATTGTAATGTTTAATAATATATTTTTTCACTGATAGCTTAATTAAAATATAATTATAACTCTTAATTTTATTTGAATTTTTATTAATACCATTTTTAGAAAAAATATTTTTTGTATTGTAAAAGAAAAGTTAAATGAACATTTTGTTCATAAAATATTTTATAAACTGCAATTTCTCTTAAATATAATTAAAACTGATCCAATACTTTTTTCATATATTTTTTAAAATAAAATATTGTATTTAACTTATCCACAATTTTACATTCTTTATATTTTAAATTTTATATCCTAAACATCTTTAATAAAAAATATTACGACTGCAGTTTTTAAATAAGTTTAAATTGTATGATCTCATTAGCTTTTTTATTATTATTTTAACCAAAATCATAATTATTTAAAGTAATCAAATATGCTACACATAAAAAAATAATAATAATGCACGCGTTTACTGCAAACACATAATAATTGACTGTCGAATCATCACGTTTTTGTGTCGTCCGACTCGAAGCAAAGTCCATTTTCGTTTCTTCTCAACCCTCCCCACTTCGCAATCCCCCCCCCCCCCTACTTGTCGTGACGTTTCGAAGACGGGTAGAGCGGTAAGAGGGGGGAGAGTCGATCCCACATTCCAATGCCGTTTTCCGTGATGGCGCTTCAATCGTCTCTACAAAACCGGTTGGTGAAACCTCTCCTTAGCGAAGCTATTATTTACTCTATGGAGTCGACTTTGGGTTTAGGCACTTTAGGATTGAATTTTCGTGTGTATAGATAGCATTTTATCGTGTAGAGAGTTTGGATTTATAGATGTAATCGAAAGTTTTTAGTTCGAGGAAATATACTATTGATTATTAAGAAATATATGCTTTGAAAAAATATTTCTTAGTTGGAACTCTAAAATAATTGTTTCAAATAATTAAATTTCGTTATGATTTGTTTCTCAATAAAAGTTTGGTTCGTAGGGGAATATTCAGTACCATAAAATATTCCCTCAGAAAACTGTCGAAATCAAACAGTATTTCAGAAGTAATCTCGCTAATAAGAATGTTATTAAATATTTCTTTTATTATTGAACCTCTATTATTTGCGAAGTAATGTTGGAAATTCAAACGAATTTTGAATTCAAGTTAAACAAGAAGTTCTTAAAGAACTAAAATAGCCTACTTTCCTGTTACTTAAATACTTACTAAAATTCTTATCTTGAAAAAAAAAAACTAGGTTCGTAACAGTAAGTGACATCCACAACCATTTTTCCACATTAAATTTAAAATAAATTTCACTAAACGCAGAATCTAACTAAACACAGCATCTTTCACTAAACACAGCTTTATTTGAAGTTATAAATAAATATTTAATTTTTCGTAGAACAAAAACGAAAAAACTACTCCTCAATAAACATTTACTTTCTCTCTAGCCTTTGGAGCTGCTGGGGTCGGGTTCGAATCCCGGTCAGGCATGGATGCTTGTGACCGTCAATAAATGTTGTTATTTGTCTATCTATGTGTTATTCCTTTCTTTGTGACTGTTAATATTCTTTCTGTGTCTGTCCCACTTGACGAAAGCTTATAAGCGGTTCTCTGAACAAGCACACAAGCTGGAATATATATGTACCATACCATACCATTTACTTTCTAAATTCGGCTAGTTTCATTTATTTTATTTCGAAAATTAAATAATTATAACTTAAATCGTTTGCAAAAATTTGTATTTCAAAGAATAAATATGTAATATTCCTCGCTTTTCAAATAGAATGAAAACAATTTACAGTAGCGGATTTCCAAATGTGCCGCCTATAGGCTGAACCAAAATTTGCCGCCTATAGGGTAGGGCAGGTGGAGGGGGGGGGGGTAAAAATCGATTCACATGTTGATCACTAATGACTAATGTTGATTTATCTCATCATAACCCGTTGTTCAATGAAAGTTAGTGCCCCTAAATTACTAAATTAAGTTTAAAAAATGCTGTATGTTTTTCATCAGTTAGATGTATTTTTTCTGATCTCTTACTTTAATGCTACATAAAATAGGGCTTGAGGTGAAATATTAACAAATAATCCAATGTATTAGAGTACTTAAACTTCAGAATGCTTTTTGAAAGAATTGCCTCAGCATGCAAAATTCCGCCGTTGAAAATTTGCCGCCTTAGGCTTTAGCCTAGCTAGCCTATTTAGAAATCCGCTACTGACAATTTATATCAACATACAAAGATCTCGTAGTGAAATATATATTTGACGTCATCTTAAATTGATCGATGTCTCAAAAATAAATTTATTTTAATTTATTGTCTAAAAGAATTAAAGTTTCTCTAGCAATTGTTGCGATGGCAATGGTGAGTTAATTCTAATAATAACAAGAAGTTCTTAAAGAACTAAAATAGCCTACTTTCCTGTTACTTAAATACTTACTAAAATTCTTATCTTGAAAATACTAGGTTCGTAACAGTAAGTGACATAAACAACCGTTTTTCCACATTATATTTAAAATAAATTTCACTAAACGCAGCATCTAACTAAACACAGCATCTTTCACTAAACACAGAACTAAACACAGCTTTATTTGCAGTTATAAATAAATATTTAATTTTTCGTAGAACAAAAACCAAAAATCTACTCCTCAATAAACATTTACTTGCTAAATTCGGCTAGTTTCATTTATTTTATGTAGAAATTAAATAATTATAACTTAAATCGTTTGCAAAAATTTATATTTCAAAGAATAAATATGTAATATTCCTCGCTTTTAAATAGAATGAAAACAATTTATATCAACATACAAAGATCTCGTAGTGAAATATATATTTGACGTCATCTTAAATTGATCGATGTCACAAAAATAAATTTATTTTAATTTATTGTCTAAAAGAATTAAAGTTTCTCAAGCAATTGTTGCGATGGCAATGGTGATTTAATTCTAATAAAAAATTGCTTCCTATGCTTTTTAAATGAGCATTAAATTTCGATGTTTTTTAAATAATTGAAGTACTTCGAATTCGAATTCTTTTCTGAAATTTTCAATGTATTCTAATTTCGATGCGCTGAATTTTTTGACGTATCTCACTTGTCCGTAGCATTTGTAGTTAAATTCAGCGATTTAAATGACTCGAAATTGAATTTCAATGCTAATTCAATGGGAAATTCGTTGTCAAATAGTAGATTTATGTCCGTCCTATCGTACAGACAGACGGACAAAAAGTATGAAAGTTGGGTGTCTGAGGTTATACCTTTCTAATAAACAAAGAATTTTTAAGATCGGATTGATAGAACTGATTTTGGAAGGGGGCTACGGACGGACGGACGGACATCGACCGCATGTCAATACCTACTCTTTCATTTTTTAGCCTACTTTTCTCTTTTTTTAATTCGAAGAATTAAAAAAAAATGAAAAAGTAGGTATTGACATGCGGTCGATGTCCGTCCGTCCGTCCGTCCGTCTGTCTGTCTGTCTGTCCGTCCGTCCGTCCGTCCGTCTGTCCGTACCCCCCTTCCAAAATCAGTTCTATCAAAATCCGATCTTAAAAATTCTTTTTTTATTAGAAAGGTATAACCTCAGACACCCAACTTTCATACTTTTTGTCCGTCCGTCTGTACGATAGGACGGACATAAATCTACTATTTGTCGACGAATTTCCCATTGAATTAGCATTGAAATTCAATTTCGAGTCATTTAAATCGCTGAATTTAACTACAAATGCTACGGACAAGTGAGATACGTCAAAAAAATCAGCGCATCGAAATTAGAATACATTGAAAATTTCAGAAAATAATTTGAATTCGAAGTACTTCAATTATTTAAAAAACTTCAAAATTTAATGCTCATTTAAAAAGCATAGGAAGCCATTTTTATTAGAATTAAATCACCGTTGCCATCGCAACAATTGCTTGAGAAACTTTAATTCTTTTAGACAATAAATTAAAATAATTTTTTTTTTGAGGCATCGATCAATTTACGATGACGTCACATATATATTTCACTACGAGATCTTTGTATGTTGATATAAATTGTTTTCATTCTATTTAAAAGCGAGGAATATTACATTTATTCTTTGAAATATAATTTTTTGCAAACGATTTAAGTTATAATTATTTAATTTTCGAAATAAAATAAATGAAACTAGCCGAATCTAGCAAGTAAATGTTTATTGAGGAGTAGTTTTTTGGTTTTTGTTCTACGAAAAATTAAATAATTTATTTATAACTGCAAATAAAGCTGTGTTTAGTGAAAGATGCTGTGTTTACTTAGATGCTGCGTTTAGTGAAATTTATTTTAAATTGAATGTGGAAAAACGGTTGTTGATGTCACTTACTGTTACGAACCTAGTTTTTTCACGTTAAGAATTTTAGTAAGTATTTAAGTAACAGGAAAGTAGGCTATTTTAGTTCTTTAAGAACTTCCTGTTTTAATTCTTCGAATTAAAAAAAAAAAGAAAAGTAGGCTAAAAACAATTGACATTTTCTATGTTTCAAGAAAAAATAAAACACGAAAATTAAAAAAAAAACGAACTAATTGGAAATTAAAAACTATAAAATATATTTTAAATACAGTTGTACATGATGCAGTATAATTCAAATGGTTTATTCACACAGTCGTAAGATATTTATTTTTGATTATTATTATTATTTATTTCTTCTTTTTTTTTTTGGAATTTTCGTGTTTTATTTTTTCTTGAATAATATATTCGGGGTCCCGTATGTTCATAGAACATGTATATCAGGGATCAATAATCTCTGGCGTTAAACTATTAAAAAAGAAAGTTTCAAGTTTGTTTTTCATTTCTTTTTCCCAAAAGTCGTCATCTCTTAGAATTTTTTCTGTATAAATCCCCAATGGTGTCCACAGAACAAAAATACAATAACTTCTTTTGGTTATCTGTAATTGTCCCTGAATTTAAAAGAAATATTTGTGCCTTTTATTTATAAGTATGGTATCCGTTTTTACATCAAATTTAAGAAAATTAAAAAAAAATTATTTTATTTTACTATAGCGGTAGCTCCATGATGAAATACTTTTTACAAAACAATTAAAAATTTCCGAACATAACATTTAGTGGTCTCAACATGCTGCCTCAAACTATCAACACTGAACGTATTGAGGTGTTGTTTGAGCTCGTGGGGAGAATTCCGAGAACTGGCTCTTCCACACCTGCCCCGAGACAAGTCCTTTGTCCACTTCAGTAGGGTTGGTACCCCCTTGCAATCCATCAATGTCACGAGCTTAGAGGCGGCAAAGATACGAAGTGTTTTGAAAAATTGTGAAAGCAGAAAAGATAAGTGTCTCTTTTCATAAATTACTCAGAAAGTTCAAATCCAAACTGCTTATAATTAATTGGAGCTAAAATAGAAACTCTGCAAATTATAAATGCCTTTTCAAATTGTCTTTAAGTTAATTAGAATGTTTTTTATAAGCTGAAGAAAAAACGATGCTTTACAAAGAATTAAAACAATTTTCAAAAACAATAGCAAGAATTTTGCTAAGCCCAAATGTAAATCTTATCAATACCTAGACATACCAACAAGTCCGGAAACAATAAGTAAAAAATTGTAGGTGCTAGTTATGAAAAACTGCATCTAATTTCTCCATAGGTTAACACGGGGGAAGTTAGTTTCGTTTTCGGAAATTCATGTCCCCTTAAGAGGTAGAGGTTTGGTTATTATTTTAGTTGCACTTTTCCCCAATCAATGCAAATAAAATAAATCAATTAAAAAACATCGATCCTATATTAAGCGCAGAGCCAAAACAAAGCTCTCTTAAATTCGTGCCACGCCACGGAGCAATATCTATTTCCTCGGAAGTGCATTTAGCAAGTATTTCGGCGGATATGCGCTACTTCCGGACCCCACCGGAAACTTCGGATTCATCTTTTCCCTGTCGCGTGATCAGGGGCGATCCTCCCACTGGATGAAAACGGTCACGTGATATTCCGCTTTCGGAACCGTATGGTTCGATCGCAATTAGTTTTAATGCTCGTCATTGGTTGCAATAGATTTTAAAGCGAATTTGCGTTTAATGGAATGGGAATTAGTTAATTAGTGATTATCAAATCTTAATTTTAACGCTTTTGTTGTGGATTATGCGCCAAGGCATTTTTAACCTTTTGCGACCTGGCGTAACCGATTGGAGACATTTTTTAAAACCTTCCCATAAAAAAATAACACGTTAATTAGTTTCGAAATGGACCTGGTCCGATAGAAGAAGATCCAAATATCAGTTTTCAGTCTTTGAACAGGCATTAGTCATTTATTTCGATAAAAAATAAAGTTGAACGAAGGTCAATACGACATTACTTCTTTAAAAAAATTATTTTTTAACTTTTCGAAAAAAAATTTATAAGTTAATTTTAAAGGCATTTTGCATTAAAAACAATGTTAAAATAATCTGTTTACTGCAAATGAGTGAAACGGCCTTTTTTGTTGCATTTATAGCACACAAAAAAATGTATTTTTTGAGTTTAAGGCGTGATTCTAGTAACCATTAAACATATTTTTTTTAATTTCTTTGAAAAACATAAGTTTCACCATACATTTGTATGAAAAGTATGTTTAGAATTAGAATATACGTGCAGAGGATTTTGCTCGGGTCTTAAGAGGTTAATAAAAGATTTTATATTGCTATTCTTGAGACTTATTAAGCTGCAACAAAACTCAGCGCAGCAAAAGTATTAAATGGGAAACGGTGAAACCATTGTTGTATAAGTATATTATTTGAGGGATTGTTTATACCTTTCCTGTAATGACGATCATAAAGTTGTCTACTTGAAACTAGAAATTGAATAGTGAAAATATATAAAAGAATTTTTTAATAAAATAAAAAGTTTTAAATTTTCTATTTTTTGTTTATAAAAAAAATTCGGGTGTTTACTCACTGAAACAGTTTTTTTCCAAAACTATGCCTCAATTAGAAAAGTTAATATCTTTATTAAGAATGTTTCAATACTATTTACAAAAAAAAATCACTTGAAAAATTAAAGTTAAGTTATAAGAAAGGTTTAAAAATTATACGTAAAAAATTATAAATTATTTTAAATTATTTAATTTTATTTAAATTTCTGGTACCGAAAATCTCTGTTTTAGACTTTTTTCACCTATTTCAAGACCAATCTCAATTCAAAGAAAAACATTGTGCACTAAAAGAAGATAATGTTTATTTACTTTTTAAAATTCTGGAACTCAGTATAAGCATAAAATTACAATGCTTATTTTCGTTTATTTCACACTACTTATTATACTTGAGACATCAATGGAAGAAATTCACGGTATCAGAATAGCATCGTTCTCCAAAGATGCTTTTGTGCTAAGTGGTATGCGAAAGTGCTGCAGAAATGCTGACTGGTCTGTATTTAGTAAACTGATCAACCTTCATACTCTGTTAACTCAGCACTCGACATAGTCTATGTCTCATAGTCTCAGTCATAGTCTATACAATTTATGGTTATATATTTAGTGTGTAGATAGAGAGACGAAGAAGAATAACAATGCCATTCACAAAAACGCTGCAATAACAGTGCTAACACTACTAACAATGGTAATGATAAAAATGCTATAGAAACAATGATAATTGTTACAAAGTTACTAACAATGCTAATAATAATAACAATGGTAATAATAAAAATGCTGTAGAAATGATTCTAACTGTATCAAAGATAATAACAATGCTAACAATAATAACAATGGTAATGATAAAAATGCTATAGAAACAATGATAATTGTGACAAAGATAATAAAAATGCTAACAATAATAACAATGGTAATGATAAACATGCTATAGATACAATCATAATTGTAACAAAGATAATAGCAATGCTAACAATAATAACAATGGTAATGATAAAAACGCTATAGAAACAATGCTAACTGTAACAAATGTAATAACAATGCTAACCATCATAACAATGGTAATAATAAAAATGCTATAGAAACAATGCTAGTTGAAACAAAGATAATAACAATTAACAATGCTATATTAAGAATGCTCAATAGCGAAAGAACTAATTACAACAAAGGTAATATTATAAAAGGTAATAAGGATAATAACAACAATAATATAACGCGAATATTTTTGTTTTTGATTTACGGGTTAGTATGAACATTTCTCTGATCAAAATAGTTAAACATAATACACTTTTAGGGGAGAGTATTGTACCTTGGGACAATTTTTACATTTTAATTTTTTTCTTCGATAATTATTGTCAAAATAAAAATTTCAAAGCAGAATTTCAACACACCAATATATTCCTCTATAATATATTTTTTTAAATTCTGGCAGCTTGAAATTAAAAAATTGCCACTCATTTAAAGTAGAGAGGATAAACTGTCCCAAGGTACAACATCATGTTGTACCTAGGCACATGCTTTATAATTCAGTCAATAGTCATACACTTGAACTAATTTGTGTCAGGAAACAAACTTTATTTCAAAATACATCAGAAAATTTGCTCTTTAGAACATTTCATCACACGGAAGGAAAAATATTTATCAGGTGTTGCCATAATTATATTTTCAAACTTCAATCATTATAAAATATATCCAAAACAAAGCTGATTGTATTTTACATGTTTTGTGGAATTGCTCTTAAAATAAATAATAAAGATATTTTTATTTATCCAAATTATTAAGAATTTAATCAAATTAGTAATACTGTCCCAAGGTACAACACACTACATGGTTTAAATAAAAGCAAGATAGTGGCCAATCCAAATGCATTATCATTATTTTCTCATAACCAAAATATTTTAAAGTCTTCTCTTTTATGAAGAAAATAAAATGCAGTTGACTTTTTGTAAGAGTACTAAGGTAGAAAATTATTTTAGAATGAGAAAAATATTTACTTTGGGGTAATGAAATATTATTTTTTGTCACCATTTCATCAATTCAATGATGCTAGTGTTAAATTTTATTATGATGATGTCTGTTGGTTAATACTATTATTAGAAATAAACAATGTATGAATATTGCCAATAGATTCTTAGAAATTATCAGTGTCCCAAGGTACAAGCGTCCCAAGGTACAACACTCTTCCCTACATACATTTTTGAAAGTTCGAAGTTCCATAAAGAAACCCTTACATCTTGAACCAAAGTTAGCCGCATTCATCGGCAAAAGTTTCCCAGTGACCAATAATGAAATATAACATAAAAAAATTCAACTAAGATTAAAACGAATAGTGTAATATTTATCCCCATAAATAAAATAATAGTATAGAATGTCTAATTTAGCTATTTTCTATCATTTTTAAGGTGGTTGGAAGAAATAGATTTCTGCCGTTAAATTCTAGTAAGAATACAAACGTCATTTGTAGTATTGCCAAAATTGTAAATAATTGTTTACATGAAATTAAAGGCAGTATTTCCACCTTTCCAAAAATGTCAAACAATTTAAGACGGGATCATTTTATGAAGATAAATTAAGAAACAAATGTTTTTCGGATGTATGGGCCAAAGTTAGCCTCCATGGCCAAGAACCCGCTTCAACGGTATATTTTGTTTAAAAGTGACTAGATACATGGATGTAAAAACAAAATAAATTAGACAATTTCTTAAAGATAAAACTAATCTCTCTTAAAAATACAATCAGAGCAGTTTTCTTACTCACAAATATTGTGACTACATTTTCAATTTCAAAAACGAAAGTTAATAAACTCTTCCAACAGCAATTACGACAAGTTCAATCTATTATATAAAAAAATGTTTTCTGCTATTTTATAAAAGCGAAATTCCCAGGTCCAATTACTTTCCTGCCATAACAAATTCAACACAAATCTGGTATCATGCAATGTCTTTGAAAGAATTTTTAAGGCTTTATTGTCTCGTTTTAAATTGTTTATTATTACGAAATCTCTCTGAATAACATACTAAAATTGCATTTCGCTGAACATGGCTGAGACGTTTTTCGCGTAAATTATCATAGAAAGTTATCAACCTCCTTCCTAAACACACAAAATATTTTGCATTCATTACAAATTCTTATTCCATCCGCATATGAATATCCCATCGGCTTGCCTACCACTTATCAAAACAGCCATAAAAATTGCTCGAGGACGCTCATTTTGCGAAAATCTCCATACTGAGCTAAAAATTCATTCTATAAATCTTGGGGGCTCTATCTGACGCACAACATATATCTTCCCTTTAAAAAAAGCTCCACAGTCCTGTAGATGAGAAGAGATAGAGCACATATGCCCACAAAGATTTTTAATAATAACGAACTGCGCTTTGGCAAACCTAAATGGAGGCTAACATTATGTCCAAGTCACGTGAGTTGGCGCAATGACTTCTCGTCTTTTCCAAATCGTACACAATTAATTATTGTTTTACAGATGTAAACGCATTTTTATGTGATTAAATTAATATTTAAAAGTCTTAAATGCATTGGAGTGGCAAAAACTTTTTCCTGACTTGCCAATAATGATAGGTTAAGTTTATTTTAATCTCTTATGGAACAGATAATGTTGAAGAACCAGTCGAAGAAGAGCCTATTTCGATCTTATTGACGCGACTGGACACTCCAGCCTATGGAGTTTTAATTGGTGAATTAGAGTTAGTTTTAATGTTATTAACGCGTTACAAATGACCACGTCTCCAACTGGAGTTTCAATTGATGGATTTAAGTAAGTTTAAATATTATTGACGCGTTACAACTGAGCACGTCTCCCATTGGCGTTTCAATTGATGGATTTAAGTTAGTTTTGATCTTATTTTCACTCTACTTTTAAACACTGCAGATCGGAAACATCACAAGTGCCACAAGGAAGTAGATTAATAATGCTCTCACCAAAAGTAGAGATCAGTTGCCAAAAATAGCAATTTTTTAATGCAAATTCAGGGATCCATCTATGTCCCCGACCCAACACGTATGTTAATATCACAAAGTCACTCTTCTCTCTACCCATGTCGGTGACTGCGACAAAATGGCCGCCATATCTGAAAGTAGGTAAACATTGTTTCCAGAGAAGTAATGTTTGGCCTTCAAGTGGTGGGGGCAAACAAAAATGCATATATCTGCCTAAGTGCGCTGTTATCAGACCTCTATGGAGCAGTTTCATTTTCCCCTCGGCCTCGAGATTAAATTAATTGTTTGCATTTAAGTTATGAAAGGGGGTATGGCAACGGTGTTGGCGCCGTCTGGTGGCAGGGAACGGATGTCAATTTGGGTTTTCCCTCTCTACGTCTCGCATATAGTTTGTTTTTTACTTTAAGGCTTTTAATTTTTAAAGAGATAAACTTTATGGGTGGGCCTGGAGTGTAAATGTTATACCCACTAATACCAACCTTTTCCTCTGATATTGTGTAAAAAGCACTCAATATCATGGCAATACAGTTAATGCGTGCACTGTTAAATATTCTGTGCTTGGTTTCTCCATAATAATAGTTCCTAGCAATTGAAAAGCAGTGTGGTGAAATGTTTCACTATAATTTAAAAAAATTCGTTGAAACCACTTTTGAGGATTTTTTTAAATGGTTGATCTAAATATACCTAAAATATAGTACATTTCACCACACTGCCGTTTGCACTACTAGGAACAATATGTTTGGTAACACAAAATTTTTAACAGTGTATGGCATTAATATATTCGTTTGAACCACTTTTCAGGTTGTTTGTTAATGGTTCAACCAAATACCTAAAATATAGTAAAACATTTCACCACACTGCCGTTGTATTACTAGGAACCCTATATCCCTTTAAGACCGGCGTTTAGTTGGCGTCGATTTAAAATTATGAGACGAAATTTGGAGTTTTATCGAAAAAATAATTGGTTATACAGCATCAATGACATCAACTCCTTAAAAACAAAGCCATTTTTTATACATATAACGAATGGAACAAGTCATCTGCTTTGGAATCTATATTTTTGAAGAGCTTGAACAATCTCTTATATACCCGCACGATCGTGATAGCTCTGTTGGAAAGAGATATTTGGTTATGCCAATCACCAAATTTTTAACAGTGCATGGCATTAAAAGCTTTGTATGCTGTCTAGTTATTTTTGAAAGCAAACAACGAATTAGATAAAACTTTTAGCAAAGGACGAGCCCGCTCGGCAAAAGTGGAGGGTAGTTCCCAGGTGCGCCAAATTGTGTTACTAACAGTCAAGCAATAGTAGAAGATTTTACTTTTTAGTCTCCTTCAAAGAGACAGAGAAAGCGAGATACACATATACAGTTAGAAATCTCACCCTCCTCTCTCTAAGTTAGAGAGAGAGACGTGTAAGATCTTCTTAATGGCTGTGTTAAAGCTCCGAAAGTAGGCTACAAATAGGAAGCCATAAACATATTTCATCAAACTATCCAAGGCCCGTCCGTGGCCGAGTGGTTAAGGCATCCGCCTCAGGATTCAGCTAGAAAATCCAACTCGTGACGGATGGGCCCGAGTGCACTGGGACAGACGTGCTCAATAAATCTGTGGAGTCCAAAGTACCGACGGCGTCAGCGTACGATGTCGCTCGAAGTTCCGTTGGGTTCCCGCTCAGGTGTCGACCTCGTCACTTGACCAGGGTTCTAAATTACGAGGCGTTATTGGCTGTGTTAAAGCTCCTAAAGGAGGCTAGAAATAAGCAGCCTGAAACTTTTACATTACCTACCTACCTAACCTATCCACAAAGTGGGATTTATTCTTGGTTGGTAGCTTATCCTACCAAATTTCCATTAAAGAGGTGGGAGCGATGAAGTGGTGAGGGCTAAATTAATGGCACTCGAAAAGAACGTAGAAATTTCGTCACCAAGTCGAAACTTCGATGGTGCTCTGGCTGATAGGATGTTGGCGCCTGTGGGGTATTTTGCTTATCACTAAAATTTGATTTTTAAGTGGCCAGGTGGCGCACTATAAGAGCACTTAGGAATTTTGTCGAATACATATAAACTTGGCATACTTTTTCAGCACTTTTTCACTTTATAAATAATACAGCTAATTACTTATTGATTGAAAAGTAATTTCACTTCTCAATTGTTATTTCTATAATAAAAAGATCATTTTTAACTGTGTATAAAAATTTTAATAACTCTAAAATAAGCAAATTTCATTTAAAAATATAGCCTATTACATTGAGCATAGTCTAACACATTGAGCAATTGGTAAAACCAATAGACAAGTTTGTGTGTTGAATACTTTGATGGTAATAGAAAAAACAGAAATAAACTTGAGCAATGCTTAATTTTCTGTGGCTATGTAGTTTCTTTCGATATCTTTAGGTAATTATTTTTACGTTTTGATAGTGATACTGTTATCACTCTACCGGCCACCGTTTCATCGGAACGTTACGTTGACACGAAACTGGAAACCTAGCGAACTACTCAACTAACTCTGTTGTTGTTTTGGTTTTCGTCTTTGCATGTCAAAAATGAAAAATTTGGGTTCTTCGTGATTTCTCACAAAATCAATTAGAATTTATTCGGCAAGCGTAAAACAACTCTCACCTTTCATACCAACGTCCGAGAACCAACATATTTTGCCACCGTGCGCTTAAGCGCTGCAAGGCCCATGTATTCATCAATTCACAATTTTTAGTTAGATTGTATTTGTGCTTTAAGTATATGCAAGATCTCAACCGGATGTATAACAACTGGATATAGACCTAAATAAACTAAAATTATGAAATGTGAGATAAATATTAGAAAGGTTGACATAAAGTGAAGAAAATTATGGGTGCAGTGAACATCAATGGTATATGGAGGCACAGATATAATAGTTATCATCAAGTACACAACTGGATGAAATTTGCTGGACATCTGTACAGAATGAACCGTGACTCTTTAACATCAAGATTCTTCCACTATAAATCAATCGGCACCAGGGCAAGAGGGAGGCCCAAACTTTAATGGATTGACTGTGTCGACGAGGATTTTAGAACGTTAAAAGTAAAAAACTGGATTTCGTTTTCCAAAAAGATCAGAATGGAAGAAGATTCTGAAGAAGGCCCAGGGCCCACAGAGGGCTGTCGAGCATATAAAGAAGAAGAGATAAATATTAACTCCCCTTCAGGGACGTGCCTAAATTTTGTGGAGGTGGCGCGCGATGGATGGCAACATCTGTCGCGTGTGTGTGTTGTGTGTGTCTTACTTGACGAAGGTTTATAAGCGGGTCTCTGAGAAAGCACACAAGCCTAAAAATATATGTCTACTAACCAACCAACCAACTAAATATTAACAAAATCAAAAACATTCGTATTTGACCTAATTGCTGTTACAGAATTAATAAACTTGAAAGAAATATCAACTATGCAAGGCATTAAAGATAACACTCCTAACTACAACAATCATAATTAGGTTTATCACAGCAACAACTCAATAACACTTTCGCTCTATCTTTTTTAACTTATCTGTTAGCTGTATCTGTTTTATTGTTGAATGTTTTGGAACAAAATGAATCAGGTTAAAAATGTATCTAACTATTCGTTGCTTTAACTCATCCAAATGTAGTATTTCCCTACAACTTAATGCTCAAATAATTAAATTAAAGCACCATAAGTTCAAATCTTTATCTTCAGTAGAAAAATGGCTTCAAGCCCATGATGGTATATTATAGGATGCGAGACTCCAAACTTTCTACTGGGGTGCATAGAGTTTACATGGATTTTAGAGGAGCATTTAACAACTTAATGGTCCAAACCAGTTCTAGAGAGCGTACAAGGAGTTCATAATGCTGGACTCGGGTTCGAATCCCGGTAAAAGCATGGATGTTTGTGTTCGTCAATAAATGTTGTTATTTGTCTATGTGTTTGTGGCGTCCTTCTTTGTGTGTCTCTTGTGACTGTCTCTTCTGGCGAGAGGGGTAATGGGCCATATAGCCTACACCCTTCAATTCTAAGGGCGCAATCACTGTCATTTGTCATAAAGAAAGTATTGCGATGGTGTCAAAAATATGAATAGTAAGGTCATTTTCTTAAATATTTTTAAATACTTCTAGTTATCATAGAAACAAAATTTAAAAAGCATTGGAAAGAAGAAAAATGAGATTTTCAAAATCACAAATAAAATAATTGATTTTTTGTTGTTGAAAATTGGACTTCTTGGGTGCCCGTAATGTAACCTTACGCAGCTGTGGTGTAGGTTTGCTTCGCTTCATGCTGTAAAATTACGCCATGAAAAGCTACAGTCGCGCTTCTACAGAGTACACCTTAAAACGAACGAGCGATTTTTACTCCGTCTGAGTTAATTTCACTCCTCCAGTCTGGAAAATGCACTTCTCCGAAAGGAGTGGATACTTTGTGTGTTAAACCTCCGACAAGATCACTCCAAACGAGTGATTTTAATTCAGTCTGAGTTAATATTCACTCCTTTCCAGTGTCGAAAATGCACTTTTTTAATTGGAGCGGATTTCACTCTTTTGTTTTAAGAGTGTAATTTACTCCGAAAGTTTTAAAATGCCTAGCCGGCAATTTGGAGACCTCTTACACAAGCCACAAGCCTATTTTCTACTAAGATTCAAATTTTTCCGCACCCATTTATCTTTTAGAAGACTCTAATTATCCACGTGTGTTAATAAACATAAAGTTCCGAGATTCTTTCCTAAGATTACATAATTCTTATGAAGCTTTTTTCTAATCTTATTATGCAAGCTTACCATTCCGTATCTGTTACACTAATTAAAGCCACATTCATAATAATTTCACTAGAGGTCTTAAGTCATGGACTTTAAGATGCTTTTTCAATTAATGTTTTTACGATGCAGTTGTATCTGTGGTATAAGTAATTTTTGCGTAGTTCTAACTTATTTTGTTTGCAATAGAATAAAGAGGCTTTGGTGAAAGAAAGTTAATAGGTTAATGCAATAGAGTATAACAAGGCAAAGAAATTGGATTTCAGATACGATACATTTCCGGTATCAAAAGTTTCTCAACTGACGTTTGGTTACATTTCATACATCTTCAAATCAGGAAGTCATTTTTTTTATTTTAAATAATATATAATTGCTTTTATCTGTGATAAACCATATATGACAAACCATATAATTTCAGTATTTTTTTTTGTTTAGTGTTTAGTGTATTCTAAAAGGTGGAAGACGTATTATTTATTAAGTTAAACAGAAAATTTTTCCATAAACAGCCTAGCATGCTGAGAAATCTACTAGATGACTCATGCAAAAAAAAATTATAAGAGGTGTTTTTATATCACTTTATGCTCGTGTATCATTTCTGTTCGTTGTCTTACGCCGTGGGGGGCTTTTTATTTCCATTTTAATATTTTACACAACGGGGGCAATGCATTTGAATCCCACTGTGCACTTTAAAATACACCCTCCTTCCATTAAAAACACTATTTTACAAAAACTTACATGCAAATTGATTGATTTTCACTCTCATATTTACATCACTTCAAAAACCTCATGAAATTCCATTTCCATTTTCGACTTTTAAATAAATGAAATGAGCTCCATTCAATTTTAAGGGGTTGAAATAAAATATCATTTGATGCAAAGAGTTTACTTAAACAGTGGTATGATTATGATACGGGAATTTTTGTTTCAATATGCACTGTTTAAAATTTGACAATTGGTTTCAATGTAAAACTAGTGTCTAGTAGCTGCATCAGCTGTACGGAGAAAGGTTTCACCATAATTTCGATATTAGGTTGAACCGTTTCTCATTTAATTTGTTTCCAATATCTGCAAAGTGGTTCAACTTAATAACCGAAAATATGGTGAAACATTTCAACACCCTGCCATTCCATCAGCTACTATAAAATAATCCCAATGACAATTTGGCATCATCGATCGAAAAGCATATCATTCGATTACTCAAACTTTCTCTATTAGAAAATCTTGATTGTTAATCCCAATAGATGTCCGCCCAATTATTTTTTTTAAATTAAGATCAGAAACATGATGATGCCAAATGGCATCACTGGGATTGAAAGGGTTAAAAAGTCAATAGGATATATAGTTCAACTATGAAGGGAGTTATACCTCTTCTCAGATAATCTCAATCTCCCTAAATAAACAAAATTCCCAAATTCAATACAACAAAACCTTGTGTTTAATTAGCTCTCAAGCCTCTCGACTTGCAAAAAAATGGATGTGCCTCTCAGCAACTATTCAAGGTGTTTTTTTTTTTAAATAATTCATAGCCTTCCTTTTGTTTGGATATAATCTGATGTTGTTTTAAATTTTAATTGATGATTTGAATTGTTTAATTTTATGTGTTGTCTGGAAGGGCCTGGGGGCCCCTTGGCAACCTATGTATTCTGCTTCGAAAAATAAAGTTTCTTCTAGCAAAAGATACTTAATACTTTTATATATCCAAGTGCACGAGGAGAGTAATGATGAAAACTATGTCAATTATTGGCGCAAATAGTTTGTTAGCGTTGATTTCAACATGAATCTTTTCATGTGTCATGCGCAAGTTAAAGAAATTCCTTCAAAATCTACACTCTTAAAACAAAAGAGTGAATTCCACTCCAGTTGGAGAAGTGCATTTTCGACACCCTAAAGGCATGCATATTTTCTCAGACTGAGTTAAAATCACTCGTTTGGAGTGATCCTGTCGGAGGTTTAACACACAAACGATCCACTCCAAAAGGAGAAGTGCATTTTCCAGTCTGGAGGAGTGAAAACCACTCAGACTGAGTTAAATTAGGAGTGTTTCTTTTAAGAGTGTATGTATGTTCGAATTATGTGGCTTATATAAGTCAACGATTTTACTTGAGCTTCAGGGAAGTTATACCTCTTTTCAAAGAATCTCAACCCCTCTAAACGAACAAAATTCCTCGTTTACACCCCTGGACGCAGGCACCAGCCCCCTGCCAAGCCCCAAATCGAAACTAGTCCCCCAAATCCATGACACAACCCCACCGCTGAGGCAATCAGTCGCTAAGTGCTTTTCTCTGCTTATGGCCGCATTAAAAACACTCACTTCTCCCGTTAACGTCGGTCCGGGGTAAGTGTCCGAAGAGTGTCGGCTATGTTTGGTCATTTCTGGGGAGTAACTGACCCTTTCGGGGTGTGTCGGAATAGATGAAAATAAATTGGGCCAGAAGGAAGGGTTGACGGGTTGTATTGATGAGGAGTTATAAAATAAGAATTATTCAGTAGCATAACTTTTAATCAACAAGCATGTATTGATTGATTGGTCCGATGCCATTGCAAGAATACACTTGCGCTGTTGGTGATTAACCTGTTTATTTTTGATTTTGGTAAAGTGGCGAGGCGGACGCTTCAGCGGGCACAAAAACCCTGGTAGCGATATTGTACGAGACTCAAGGACTATGTTAAATTTAACCAGGGGTGCCTACAGAGGGGGGTAGCGACGCAGACTGCGTCATTGAAATTTTAGGGGGGGGGGGGTAAAAAAAAATTAGAAAATTTTCAATGCAGATGGTTAATTTTGTCCAAGATACCACTGTCTTGTTCTTTATGATCATCTCCTCCCCCCCCAGACTTCTAGGGGGAAGGGGCATAACCGAGGGGGCATAACCTTCCCCCCCCCCCAACCTTCAAGAATCAAAAATGGTAACCAAAATCCTTAAAGAACATTACGGAAAGAAGATCATAGATAATGGAATATCGCGTAGGCCTAACGAATATTTCTGACATTTATTATGCCCATAAACAACCCATTACATATTTTAAAGCAAAAACAAAACACTAGAAGCTGCCTTCTGACTGTATAACATATACAATTTGATTAAATGATGACTCCTGCTTATTTCTTTTTAACCAATGGCATTCCTGCAATTTTCCCGCTTAGAAGTGTTGTTCAAATTTTTTTTTTTAATTTTTTTTTTTTGTAGATAGTTGATTTCGAAACGGTGGGAGAAGCATCAAAGTGAAAAATTAGTAACTGCAAACAGTAAATGTTTAAAACAATGAAACACTTATATTTTAAGTTTTGATTGTCATCTAGTTCGTGTATAAAACATTAATTGAATTAACTGAACATATTGAACATTGATTATTAATTGAACATTAATTTATTAAACGAAAATTAATTTATTAATTAAGCAATTGTTTGTTAACTAAACGTTTTAAAAACCTTTATTTAATGCATCTATTTGATCTATTTTAAACTAAATGATGTAAAAATGCACTGTACTGTAAATACTCCAAGAGCTTATTTTGAAGTTTTATGGAAGTGATTCCGGTAAGATTTTCGTCATTGTATAATTTGAATATTTTAATCTTGTTAACCCTCTGAAAAAGCAAATTGGCAGAAATGTAAACTTGTTTTCACTATCACAAAAAGTATATTTCTGTAGTAGGCTGTAGTAAACCTTAGTGAACTCCCCACGCTTTAAATTTTTTAATTTAATAATATTATTAAATTTATAAAATTTTAAAAATTATGTGTGTTGCTGGAAAAACAGTTATTTGACATTTGACGGGTTGTTTGGTTGTTAGACAAATATTTTCAGGCTTGTGTGCTTGGTCAGAAACCCTCTTATAAACCTTCTTGACGAGTTTATACGTCTGTATCCTTCAGAAGGTTAAGCAAATGAAGAAAGGATACTTAAGAATTTTAGAGGATACAAATACTGAGAAGTTAATTATATTTGATATTACTGATAATTTTATTTTCACTAAGTTAGACACTTTAAACACTTTTGGGCGCCGAAAATATTGATCAATATTAATAATGAAAAACATTGTTTTATATTTTTTAATGCGCAACTGAATCTCACAAATTATTGCTTAGCTGGTTTTCGCATAAAGACGACTAAAGAATTAAAGATATAAAATTACACATTTTGGTTAGAATACGGTAGAGTGGCGGGATTTTTCAACTGATTTCCCTTTTCATCAGCAAGAATTTGAATTTGGATGTCAGATTTCAAGAACTTAGATTTTAAAAATGTTACCCCACCCCTCCTTCCCTTCATTAAGCACTAGAGATATTAATAATAGACTACAGACTACTCAGTCCCAAGTATTTATTTTTCACTACTCAGGCCAAAGCCATTTTCCGGCCAAATTATACTCGAAGAGAAACTTAATGATTGCTTTAGTAAGGATAGTAGGAAGATACTTGTCGTCTGGTATCAAATGTGTAGAAAGCTCATAAGCGGTTCTCTGAACAAGCACACAAGCTGGAATATATACATATGTATAGAAATGCCATACCATTTCAAAATGTGAGGATGATTGAATTTAGTTAAGTAGTTTAGTTCCAAGTTTTACGTAAGAATTTTGTTTAATATTTAATTTTAATAAAAAGTAATTTAATAAATAGTAACTTTTTTAAGTGAAACTATATCTGTAAACTTTTTTTTTGGGGGGGGGGGATTTCTCAACTTCTGGGGGGGGGGGGTGCGTCGTTGTCTCTGGGGGGGATCGGCACCTCTGATTTAACAATTATAACAGTTCCTTCAGTAAGCATCATATTTACACTATGTCAAATTTGTAATAGGACTATGTCAAATTTAACAATTATACCAGTTACTTCAGTAAGCATCATATTTTTTATGATCTAAATAAGCTATTGAAAAAATATGAATTTTTCGCACAACAAAACCCATGATCTTCACGTTCTTTTCCGATAAGTTTTAAAAAATTTCAAAGGTTATGCATTTCATAGGGTAAAAAGAAATATACTAAAAACGAAATCTCATAGTTCGGACAACCCTTATATTCAAAATATCCAATTAAAAAAACGCATACTGCTGAATAAAAAAACTCTGATGAGACACGTAACCTCCAACTTTAACCCACCCAGATACCCAAAGGCGTATACACCCATTTTCGAACAAAACTTCGACCAGAACGAGTAAATGGAAGAGTATTTTTTTGGCGATATTTTGCAAGACACACGCGAAACAGTCGTAAAGGACATCTGACAGAGATGGATGCGTCTTAAAGGCGACCGGAAAGGACTAGATATCGGGACTAGTTATGAACAGGTCCCAGCTTCCTGTGCGACTAGTGATTCACGAAAGTGTAATGGGGTGTGTCTCGATTGGTATTTGGTAACTTGTTTGTGATTGATTTTCCTTGATGACGAGCCCGGATGACCGAGTGGTTTGAGCCATTTAGCGAGCAGTCTGCACGCTCTAACGGATGCGGGTTCGATTCCCGCATTCGCCCTGGGTGTACTTCCTCTGTGCCAGTAGCAATTCATGTGTCTGTCTTACTTGACGAAGGCTTATAAGCAGGTCTCTGACCAAGCACACAAACCTGAAAAAAATGTCTACCAACTAACCAACCTTGATGGCCGATTTTGTGTTCACGTTTAACCTCTTCACTCCCAAAACAATTTTTTGCGCATTTATTATTTGTATTAAAAATATTTGTTGGACCGTTTTTTATTTAAAAGCATGTTTTGTAATATTAATTTTGAAAAAAAAGAACGGCTAACATTGCCTGAGGGAGACGTGCAATTTGAGGTATGAGACCATAAAATTACACGCATTTTGTGGGCTATTTAATGTGCACAGACAAGTCCTGTCGGATTTTTGAAATTAATAGTAATTTTTTAACATCCGTTATATATGAAATATACTATATAATTATCGCTGAAAAACTTTTGCTTCAACTTTGCAGTTTTGTTCTCCTGTTCTCCGAAAATTGCTTGTATTCTTGCTACGCCATTTCTTATATCATTTGACAAGCCATCATAGGAGGAAAATGAAACAAATTAGGAAGCAAAATAAAAAGCTTTATTTAGGACTGTGGGGAGCCCCACAGCCCCACCCTTTCCGTGGTTGATGTCTCGGAATCGGAAGGTCCCGCGATCGAGTCCCGGTACCACTGAAGACCCACCGAGTATATACGGATTACGTGCTCGTTAAATTTGTGGATCCGGAAGTCCTGTGGGCGGTCATGGCGCAGTTTCCCACAGGTACAGGTGGCTGGAGACTATTTCCCTCTCCTTAAGGGACAGATCTAAATTGCGGAGGTGACGATAAATGGCAGCATCTGTCACTCTGTCATCTGCCTGTGTGTCTGTCTTACTTGACGAAGGTTTAGAGGCGGGTCTCTGACCACGCGCACAAACCTGAAGATATGTGTCTACCAACCAACCTTTATGTAATAATTAATTGATAAATTTAAAAATTGCGTCGCCCTTTTAAAATAATTTTGGTTCAATTAAAACTGAAAAATTAGCTATTAAAAACCAGATGATATAAATTGCTTACATGACAAAGCAATACTTTCTTGGAGGGTGCTCGACTAATTCATTAGCCAATGAGACTGACATTTTCTCTAAAAAATGCCAATCCAAAAAAAAGCGTGATTGTTGAGTAGCAATTAAATCTATTTCATTCGAAATTAATGAATCAGAAAACGTTTTACAGGATGCGAAATAAAGGATTGTTAAATTACTTTGATCTGTTCTTTTGATCCTATGCCTTGAAATTTTTTTCCCCATAATTGCTATTTTCCGAGAATTTTAATTGCATAAATACTAAGTAGATTATTCTAATAAAATACTTATGGGGTTAACTTGAGCATGTGCTCAAAGGATTATACTAAAACTCCTCGGCGCAACAGCCCATTACTGGGCCGAGGCCTGCCTGATTTCAGCTTTTGTGACCAAGGACTCTGGGGTGCTAGGCATATGTCCCGGTAAGGTGGTCAGCCTCACGCTGAAGACCCAGCATTTAGTTCCCAAGCATACTTGCGGTACCCATTTTATCGACCCGGATTATACTGGTCTGAGTAATAAAGCCAGCCGTGGTCTACTTTCCCACTTCTGACTCTAAATGTTTGAAACTACGATGTCAATTACAGTAGCATCAATTACTCATGGCAAGAGTCTTGTTCAATGATACCATCTTAGGATTAACATTCTTTAGAAAGCTTGGTACTCATCTAGGAGTGATGCAGGATTAAATTAATTTAAACAATTAAGACAATTGTCACAAAATATTTATGTTATTGTTGTTATGATTATATTATACTCATTACCTTTGTTACTTTTACCATTGTCTTAAGAAAGACTGTCAGCCCCACAGAGCTAATGCATTAGTTTTGAAATTACAACTTTTGCAAAAGATTGCTTTGCCACGTTATCTCATTTCCACCAAGTATGGGAATCATCATAGCACCAATTTAAATTAAAATTGAAAAGAAAATAACATCCGGTTATTTAATTACTATTTGATAAAGTTTTAAAATAGTCTTGCCATCTGCTATAATTTTTGGTATTTTATAACTTCAAAACTATGTAATTAGATAACTAGATAACCTTTTCATTTCAAATTTGTTTCAATTCGATGTCTGGGGGAAAAGGGCTAACACATGGCAAAGCAATACTTCTGCGGAAGTTGTGATTCCAAACATAATGCATTGCTCTATGGGACTGATACTCCCTCTTAATAAATAACAATATTATAAAATTTTAAATATTACCACTTATATGAATTGCATTGTAATTATAGTATTTATATACTCTTGTTAGAATTATTATTTTTATTATTATCATTGTGCCACAATTATAATTTTTTTTTAACTATTATTATTAAAATTACAATTTGAAATAAATATAAATATTTACACCAAAAACTGACAGAAAAATAAATTAACCTTTCCTTAAAATAAAACTTCACACACTAAGTTTTTTTCTAACTCAACCAACCTACTCTAAATTCCATCAGTTCTTTTTCAACCTTTTTTTTTTTTTTAATCAATAGTTTTAGTTTTTTCAGCCTAAAAACTTCCTCCTTCTAAAAAAAAATTCCCACAAGGGTAACAATCTATTATCAGGAAATTTAATTTGCTCCTTACTACTCGGATTTAAAGCGCCTACGTAGAAAAGAGGCTGTAGATTGTGTTATAATCAGGAGAATAAATAAGACGGCGATATTCTTGGCGAGAAAAGAGGTGAAGCCGCCTGAAAGTCGCCAAGCACCAATGGACATTTTGCACGGGGCGGAGAGTGGTTTTTTGGTGGGAAAAACGACAACAACGATTGGTTAAACTAAAGAATCGTGGCCGGATTTGGCGCTTTTCAAAAATATCGCCAGGTCGAATGACAACGCAGGGAAAACCAATGAATGGCAGCAGTATGAATGGTATGGTACATATATATTCCAGCTTGTGTGCTTGTTCAGAAAACCGCTTATAAGCTTTCGTCAAAAGTGGGACAGACACAGAAAGAATATTAACAGTCACAAAGAAAGGAATAACACATTGACAAATAACAACATTTATTGACGGTCACAAACATCCATGCCAGACCGGGATTCGAACCCGACCCCAGCAGCTCCTAAGTCTAGCGTCCTAGCGATTGCGCCACCGGGGTGGTACAGCAGTATGAAGAACGTGCCATAATAAGAAACTTTCCCATTGCTAATTTCACCATCGGTTGCCATAATACCATTAAGGTGGGGTTCTCAGATTTGGCGTAAAATATCCGGCCGCGATTTTTTGGCTTAACACAACGATAAACTTAACTTAGGCGTCACTTTAGGCGTGACCGTTCTAGTTTCTACGAATTAGCTGCCGGATGCCTTGTTTGTAATGGCCATCCCAGATGTCTATTTATGCACATCAATGAATAACAAAACGATGAGCTTGAAACTTGTAAAGTGAATGACACAAGCCCCATATAATTTAAATATTTAGGTCGACTTCAAAACTTGAATGATGAATAATTGTGTAGTTGCATTATATAGTACAAATTAGTACAAGATATGATTTCAAACGGGGTTTAAAAGAATATATTTGTGATTTTAAAAGAATAATTAAACACAACGAATTTCATTTAAAAAAAATTAAAATATGATTTTTTTATTTTATTATCATTCAAAAATTTACACCTTGCCACTCTACTTAACATTCTACTAATGTCCACTAAAAAATACTGCTTTCTATAAACATTCATTGGAATTTTATTATTTTAATTACGATCAAGTTTCTAAATATTACAAACTAAGTAAAATCAATTTTTCAAGAATTAAATAGAAGTTGAACATTTGATGAAAATTCGATATAAATTGACTATTTTATGGGTTTTTTTTAATTGTGTTGAAACTTTAGTAAAAAAATTCCAGAGGGTTTAAATAGTATTTTAAGACAGAAAAAAAATTATATTTTCATCAAATTCGTTGTGATGACTTACTGATTCCACATAACCTTTTAAGACCCTAGCAAAATCCTACATGTATATTCTTATAATATCTAAACATACTATTTATACAAATATATACTAAAAAGCAGGTATTTCAAAAAAAAAACTTTAAAAAAAATATGTTTAATAGTTATTAGGGACACGCCTTCAAATCTAAAAATACATATTTTTTTTGCTATAAATGCAACAAAAAAGGCCGTATCATTTATTTGTAGTTAACATATTATCTTAACATTGTTTTTGATGCAAAATGCCTTAACATTAATTACTAAAAGATCTTATCGAAAAGATTGAAAAAAAATTAAAATTAATTTTTTAAGAACTCTAATATCGTATAGACCCTCTTTCAACTTCATTTGTTTAATTGAAGTAAATGACTGAGACCTGTAATCAAAAGCTGAAAACTAATACTTGGATCTTATTCCATCAGACCAGTCAATTTCGGAACTAATTAACGTGCTGACTGTTTGTGGGGAGGTTTCAAAAAATGTCCCAAAACGGGGACACCAGGTCGTAAGAGGATAATGAATACAAAGTATCGTCAGAGTATTCGCAAAGTATTGTATTGGGACGCAGAAAAAGGCAATTATTACTTCACTTGGCTGCCAAGTTTTTGTACTGCTTTTCCCCTTGCGACATCTCCTTTTTATTTTAATTTCTTACTTTTAAAAATGGACAACGAACCTTTTTCTACTGTTATTTAAAGTAGTTTCAGGCGAAAACATGCAAACAAAGCGGATTTTCGAGGGGGGGAATTCCACATCATTTCGGTGATCTTAGTTACCGAATTAATTACTTTATTCGCTGTTTTAAATAGAGTTTTATGAGAGTCATTACTTAAACTTTCGTTTTTTTTAATACTTTTGGGTTTTTCAGATAATAAATTTTCGTATTAATTTTAGTTTTTAATATTTATAATGGGTTACATATGTTATCTGTAAATGTGGGATTACAAGTTAAGCTTCAAAAAGCCTAGTATTTTATTATATATAACGTTGTTTAAATTACATTATTTGGCATGGTATTTAATGTTCATGCTAAAAATGTTAGAAAAATATATTGATGTCCTTTTTTTGTCATATTTGGACATTTTCTATTACAAATATGTTTAATAAGAACTCCTAAAATAAAAAAGTATATATTATAACCTCAACATTCTACCATATTTATATTGCAAGTACATTTTAACATTTCTATGGCTATTTTGTGTACACTTTGTACTTATTAAAACATTCAATTTGATACCCGTCCTCTAACACAGTACAACAATATAGAACCCACTTTGTATTTGTCAAATACATGTATTTGAATTTAAACCATCAATGTGTGTGTGTGCGTATGACATTTATTTGTTCTCAGGAGGTTAAGTAAAAAATTATGAAATAGTTTAATAAAACTATAATAAACAAATAACTCACGTAATAGAGCCTTTTTCTTTGGAGCATTCAAGCAAGCACTCTTTTAAGGTTAAGTCCTTAGTGCAAAATGTGGTGTTTTTGTAATCACTGCTATAGTTTTTACAGGGTCCAATAAGCCAAGAATCACCTAAAAACAAACGAAATTTTGTAACTATTGCATGGCATTTAATTTTCAAACAAATTTTTCGTATAATATAGAAAGTTTTCAATATCACGCTTCTTTTTTATCTAATCATATGCGCATGAAAATGTATTTAAAAAAAAATAGAAAAAAACACCATCATAAATAGAATTTCTTTCTCGCGTATTCCAACAGTCATGAAAAACGCACTCAAATGAAGAGTACACGGGAAAAACCGATTGATTTTGTAGAGAAGTTTCCTTAGCAGGCCACTTTGGCGATGATAGCGAGTGATCGCCTAAACTTGTGTTAGGAAACCACAGTTCCTACCATAGAGATCATAGTTAATGATGATGATCTTCTACTCTAATAATTTAACTACTATCTCTGAGGTTCCTAGCTACGAAGATTCAGGTGATTGACGATCCCAACGCTTGAACCAAGGGAAGAAGAAAGAGAGAAACCGTTTTTTTGCCGCCAATGTCCGCCAAGCAGACAATAGCAGGCTTCCGCCTAATAAATCAATCGGTTCTTCCCGTGTACTCTTCAAATGAGTCGTATTACAATCATTCTCAGTCTATCTTATTTTTCAGATCGTTGTCATCAACGAATGCAATCGGCATGTTTCACGTTAGGAGTGACAACAGTTCCAGGGGTATTGTTTTCAGTCTGGGTTCTTTTAGAATTACATTTTATTTGAATTTTCACGACATTGTCTTACCTTACTAAAACGAATGCTGTGTACCAACTTTCTTTTCTTCAAGTTTTTCTGTGTTCGTGAATTTCGTTAAATTGTGTCCCAAAAACTTCACTTAATCTCTCCGCATAGCACAAACTAGCATCAAGTATGATTAGCTTATTTAAAATTTAATCGAATTAAAAAGGATAAAGTTTAATAAATAGCATTGATAAAGGCAAGTTGCAACTAAAGAACTCTAAAATTGAACACAGCAAACGAAAAAACGCTCATTTTAAGAGTGAAATCGAAACAACCAATAAAAATGCAAGAAAAAAATGAAGACAGAAGATTTGCATCATCCGAAACAACCCCATAGCAGTCACAATCGGGTGTTCTCAGTGCCACAGACAATGGCCATTCATAAAATGGATGGGGCTACTTGCATTGCACAGAATATCAACAATTCTACCAGGACCTGTCAAGGCCAGGTGACACGTGGATTAGAATTGTATCATTAGGGTTAGGAATTAACAGGTTGAATGTGAATTGTTTGCAGGTGTTTGATACAGGGGGCGCTGTAGATTCAAATTCTCTAAACTTTCACTAAGCTGTCGCATACTGGAATGGGATGGTCTGATCCGACAATGGTCATCTCTTCAATCTAGAAAGTGTGTTTGATGGTAGTTTTGATTCGTGTTGTAGAGAATGAAGGATCAGAATGTTTTATATAGATTGATAGAAATAACTACCAGTGGCGTATTGACAAAAGACGTCAGTCAAATATGCTGATAGTATTTAGTATATCTGAACTCTATCAGTGAATGGTTCTATATAAAAAAATTATTTGGATAATTGAATTTCTACTGCACTGCTATGCTATGTAAACATATTTGTACACGTATCAAGTCTGTTGAAACTTGATTTTTTTATTGTAACCTATGTGCACAATGGACATATTTGGATTAGTGTCCTTAGCTCCATGCACATCTCACAAAAATTACCTTATTTAATTACATAAATCAATTAACCATGCAATTTCAATTAAAGTAGCAAAAATCGTAAGCTTTATAGTATAACTAATGAACATAGCCCGGCCAGTTCATTGGCGACTTCTTTCTATTGAATTTTCTATTATCAAAAGTCGCCAATGAATGGACCAGGCCCTTTATCATAGTTATACCTTGAAGTATATGAGATTTGCAATTCGACCCTTCAATTCAACTGTTGTAAATAAATTAAACAGCATGATTGCTCCACAATCTCAGACATAATTACCTAATCTATTTTATCGACAGGGCATTATTCATTTACCAAAATCATTTTACAAAGATGGAAAGTTTCGCTCATTTCGACTTCATCAACGCATGATATCGACAATTTCTTTTTAAAAACAACAGAAGCTGAAATCAAAATAAGCCGCTTAGTTCATTTAATTTCATTCCAAAGACAGAATGCCAATTAATTTCAACACATAACGTGTACCTCTGTATAAAAAGATAATCGATTTTGAAATTAAATTGAAATATCAACGAAATTTTTAAAACGAATTATATTCGAATGAAAATCCATATGGTAATAGGGAAATAAATTAGGTGCACCATCTGTTTATTGAAAGACCTCTTACATGGCTTGATTACACAGTTGATTTCCGTGCAGACACGGACAGCTTTTATGAAGACTGATTTGTTGGATGGTGAATCTTTTAACCAAATGTAGGATTGGGAAGTTCAGTTAGTAAGACGCGTATAGGGCCGGCAGAGCCTTGTTGGTAGAGTTGAAATGGCATCCCTTAGGTTGCGAGTTCGAGCCCTGCTGGCCCAAGACCCCCGCTAATGGTGGCTGGGGCACGTTAAAGTCCGCCGTGGTCACCAAGTCCTTCACGTTCCCTCTGGAGGTGACAAGTCAATTCTTGGATCCTACACTCTTAAAACGAACGAGCGATTTTAAATCAGTCTGAGTTAATTTTCACTCCTCCAGTCTAGAAAATGCACTTATCCTAGAGGAGTGGATCCTTTGTGTGTTAAACCTCCAACAGGATCACTCCAAACGAGTGATTTTAACTGTCTGAGTTAATATTCACTCTTTCCCAGTGTCGAAAAAGCACTTGTGGATTTCACTCTTTTGGTTTAAGAGTGTAAGGTTGGTCTCTGTCTCTAAAATTAGAGGGACCCACTTACGGTCGGTAGTGCTGCCTTTTATCGCGTTGCTTTCGAATGAGGGAACCTTATGCCTTGTCTATCCAGAATGCGAGCCTCGAAAGCATTTTCCTGCCCCCCATCCCTGCATGTGGTTTTCTTCGAAATGGCATGATCGTGTTTTTCCCCCACCCTACTTGGGTTTGAACTGTTCGTTGTTATTCCTCACAACAGAACCTCAAACGTGTTAGGTTTAGAAAAGCGATGCTCCCCCCGTTTCCTAGAGAACCAAACGAAGGGATGGGGGAAGAAAGTCTTTTCGATGCTCGCATATAGTAAATAGACAGACTATAGTAGTAGATATATTAGAGACAGCGTGGTAATGGTGTTGCTCTCTTTATAGTTGCTTTCGAACAAGGGACATGTGTAGTGTTTTCGAGCGGGTATGTTCACGTATAGTAGACCTGGATGAGAGAGGCGTAAAGGTGGTGCCCTCTATCGGGCCGCATGAGGAAGTAATCAACTCTTCAGCTCTGTCTTGAGGTTGGTACTTATCACGTTGCTTTCAAACAGGAAACATGAGTACTATCCTCGAGCGGGGATGCTAGCGTAGTGGACTTGAACGAGACAGACGTGGTAGTGGTGCTGCCTTCTTCCGAGCCGCATGAGGAAGCAATGGACTCTTTGGCTTGATGTTGAGTGTGGCTCCTACCACCGCATCACTTCAGAGAATCCGCCCCGGTGGCTCAATCGTTAGGATGCTGGCCTTCGGAACTGCTGAGGTCGGGTTCGAATCCCGGTCAGGCATGGATGTTTAAGACCGTCAATAAATGTTGTTATTTGTCTATGTGTTATTCCTTTATTTGTGACTGTAAAAATTGTTTCCGTGTCTGTCCACTTGACGAAAGGTTATAAGCGGTTCTCTGAACAAGCACACAATCTGGAATATATATGAACCATACCATACCATCCCGTCAGATTAATCAACTCTTCAGCTCTGTCTGAAGAGTATACCATATCACTTCAGAGATTTGGAGTTGGTACAAAATGCTTCAAAATCAGATGTGCCTTAGTCCCCACCCTATCAGACAAATACAAAAAAAGATGCTTGCCTTTCAAGAGAAAGGTATCAAGTTCCAAACATTGCCAAAATCTACCAACTTATAAGCGAACTGTGCAGTATGCAGCCTTCCGATGAATAATCCCTTGTAGCGGGAAATAAAGTTAAATATACTTCAAAGTTCAGACGCGCCGCATACAATGTCGCTCCTAAAAGTTGCGTTAGTGGCATAGATATCATAGTTAAAGTATTACATTTGCAGATCACGTGACCTCCAATGCTTACAATGAAACGCGGGTTGAGTCCAGAATTTGAGGGCAGTGGGGTCAGTCTGTGTCACCAGTTTTAGGAGAAAAACACTACGAAAAATTCCATTTAATTCTAAAATTACAAAACCATACAATAAATATGCTAGCAAAGAGTTTCACGTTTTTTCTTAAAGTCGCTAAAAAGATTCCAAAATCCAGCTAAAAATTGTATGGTATTATTTTGTAATTTTAGAATTAAATAGTATTTTTCGTAGGGTTTTTCTCCTATAACTCGTGGCAACACTGGCCCCATTGTCCTCACATTCGGGTCCCCATGCGTGTCTCGTCGTTAGCAATGGAGGTAACGTGATTTGCCAATCTAATACTTTAACTATAATATCTATGGTTAGTGGGCATGTTATCGTCCGGTACCGTAAATGCTGCGAAAATTACCGCAACTATTGCGTGTAAAATGAGGATTTCACTTTTTACGATTGCTGAAATATGAAATCAATTTATCTTCTTTAAACCACTTGAAAAATCGCATTTCCTTTTTTAATAAGGAAAAGAAATAAGCAATCCTGTTCCCTTTTCCGAAGATAAAACTCGATTTATCTGGATGCACGGCAGTGCATCGCCAAGTTCATAACGAAGGCGGCACTGACTATCCTTTACTGGGACCATTTCGGCATAATTTTGGAGACCCAGTTCTTTTCTTCTACGCACTTTAGATTCGAGTTTAGACTTTTTTCTTAGTGTCCTAGTGAGACTTAACCTAGAAAAAAATTTCCAGCGTTCGAAATTCATTTAAGCCAGAGATAAATGAACCAGAAAAACGACAAATATGTCCCTCACTGACTCACTGACTCACTGACGGGCGATCATAATGTTTAGGTACAACGGCTTGTTATGGAGTTACGAAAATTGGAACACTTATAGAATAGAGCATGCATATAACAGGAAAAATCCGAAAATCGAAGATTTTACCCGGGGTTGGGCGTAAACTGATTGGCGCCCTTTTTCATAAGCAGTTGCAATGCTCTCCATACGCTGATATACCAGCGGCGATTAAGCGTCGTCGCCAACAATTCAAATAGTTATTTGCCTTCAGATACGTTAAAGGTTTTCATGTGTGGGATTTAGCACACGATATTACTAATTTAATGTGTCAACCTGAGCTGGCAACCAGCACCATGTTTTATAAAGAGCCATTGGTTGTTTGGAGGTAGGATTAACATCGCACAAGGGCTACATATGAGTAATGGTTGGAACCAATGCTTCACAACGGGCAAATGTTTTTTTTAAGGATTTTGCTTGCAGTAACGTTGTACTAGAGCTACATAAGGGTTATTGGCGGCGATTCTCGTATTTTTTAAATCGTGGTCAAGTGACGATTTCTTGAACAGAATCTTTCAAACAGTACCATCGGATTTAAAAAAATATTTTTTTTGTTAGAAAGAAATGACATATATCAAAGGCTTGACCTATGTTTTATACTTTTTGTCCGTCCGTCTGTACGCTTTTTCGTCCGTCTGTTCTTTATAAGACGGTCTGTCATAATTTCGGTTCTAATCGTCCGATTTTAAAAAACTTTTTTTTTATAAATGTATGGCTTCATATTTCATACTTTGTGTCCATCTGTCGGTACGTTTTTCTGTCCGTCTGTCAATCTGTCCTTTATAAGAATTTCTGTCATATTTTCGGTTCTAACCGCCCGATTTTGAAAATTATTTTTTGTTAGAAAGGTATGACATCAAACACCTATATTTCAAACTTTTTGATTTTTTTCTGTACGTTTTTCTGTCCGTCTGTCCTTTATAAGACGGTCTGTCATAATTTCGGTTCTAATCGTCTGATTTTAAAAAAATCTTTTTTTTATAAAGTTATGGCATCATATTTCATACTTTGTGTCCGTCTGTCGGTACGTTTTTCTGGCCGTCTGTCAATCTGTCCTTTATAAGCAGGTCTGTCATATTTTCGGTTCTAACCGCTCGATTTTAAAAATTATTTTTTTGTTCGAAAGGTATGACATCAAACACCTATATTTCAAACTTTTTGATTTTTTGTCTGTACTTTTTTCTGTCCGTCTGTCCTTTATAAAACAGTCTGTCATTCTTTCGGTTCTAATCGTCCACTTTTAAAAATTCTTTTTTTTGTTGGAAAGGCATGCTTATAAAAGTTTAAATTACAACTAAATGTTGTGTTTGGCTATTTTTTCTAAGGTGTATAAATTTTGTGTGGAAGCAGTTCCAGGTGACAGTTACTATTACAAACCTACTTGTTATTCTCTAAGAATTTCGGTGAGTATTAAAGTGACAGGACATCAGTAGGCTATTTTAGTTCTTTTAGAACTTCTTGTTTAAAAAGCAGTCAGAACAGGAAATAATTTCACTATAGATATTGTTTGGTTTCAGCTCTAGTGCGACGTTAATTCAATTGTTGTTACAAAATATACTTAAAAAGTTATAAACTATTTTTACTGCTTGTTGCCACCAATATATATTTCTTTTAAACAGGAATTGTAAATATTGTACTCGCCGCAGTGTAAATCTCCATCCTATGTTTATTTTATTAGGATACTGCCTATTCACTAAACACATTATTCATTATACTTCACTGTGTGTTCCCACTTACAAAAAGAAGTGAAATCCCAACAAAAACATCTCTGTAAAAGAGGGCCAAGTTCTTACAAAAAAAGGTCTGGCCTACAAAAGTAGTGAAATCAACAAAAAGACCAAGTTCAATGGAATTTGCTGAGTTAAAGTTCTAGAAAAAATTAAGCCTGGACAACCAAAGATTTGAAAACAAAAAAGGATCAAGTTCAATAGAAGTTGATGAGGTTATAAACCCCAAAACATTTTGTTTTAAGATGCAGCTTAGGTCTAACACATTCTTACTAGCTGTTTGTGTAACTTGGCCAATACGCATCGTGAATATGGAGTTGAACCCTTCGTACCTGGTTGAATTTCACCTCGGGGCGTTTGAGTAAGTCTGTATTTGATTTATCCCTAGTTAATCAAATGGTTAATCCTAGTGGTATTCTGCGTGGTGATGGCTATGTGTTGTATATCTATAGAACAATAATGTGCTGTGGTGTTTTAATAATGAACTATAAAGTTGACACATTTAGTTAGTTTGTATTATGTAGTTTTATGTATATATATATATATATATATATATATATATATGTTCGAGATTATTACATTTCTGTTAGTGTTTTTATATTAATAAATGCTATTTGCAATTGAAAAAACATGTATTTCTCCTTATTCAGCTGAAACCTTATTGATAATCAAGTAAAATAAAATAAAAAAAAATGTTTTACAAATTTTAAATAGATCAATACAATAGTCGATGGAGATTCGAGCATTTCTTTAGATCACGTAAGTAAATGTAGCATCTCGTTTTCCAATGCTTGAATCTTGTAGTAAAACCGCTAAGCTTTACTATAATATATGGAGCTTTGATTACTCTTTCTTACTTTCTTTGAAGGAAATAGAACGATTACCTTATTAAAACGCTTCAACAGTTGCAAACAGCTAAATGTTCATTCAGATAAGTATCACCAACTAAGTGTGATGGTAATCCTGGCAACAAAAGCAAACGATTTTATTTTTATTATTTACCTGCAACGCCAACGCATGTGGTACGACTACTATTTTACCCCTTTCCACCCGAGAGGTGCGTGTCATTCACCACTTAACTGAGGATAAATCAAATACAGACTTACTCAAACGCCCCGAGGTGAAATTTTTATCTTGTATGTTCTTTACTGCTATGTAATTGGAAATTGTCTTTCTGTATAGCAGATTAATAAATAAATAAATTATCCTTTACTGGGACCATTTCGGCATAATTTTGGAGACCCAGTTCTTTTCTTCTACGCACTTTAGATTCGAGTTTAGACTTTTTTCTTAGTGTCCTAGTGAGACTTAACCTAGAAAAAAATTTCCAGCGTTCGAAATTCATTTAAGCCAGAGATAAATGAACCAGAAAAACGACAAATATGTCCCTCACTGACTCACTGACTCACTGACTCACTGACGGGCGATCATAATGTTTAGGTACAACGGCTTGTTATGGAGTTACGAAAATTGGAACACTTATAGAATAGAGCATGCATATAACAGGAAAAATCCGAAAATCGAAGATTTTACCCGGGGTTGGGCGTAAACTGATTGGCGCCCTTTTTCATAAGCAGTTGCAATGCTCTCCATACGCTGATATACCAGCGGCGATTAAACGTCGTCGCCAACAATTCAAATAGTTATTTGCCTTCAGATACGTTAAAGGTTTTCATGTGTGGGATTTAGCACACGATATTACTAATTTAATGTGTCAACCTGAGCTGGCAACCAGCACCATGTTTTATAAAGAGCCATTGGTTGTTTGGAGGTAGGATTAACATCGCACAAGGGCTACATATGAGTAATGGTTGGAATCAATGCTTCACAACGGGCAAATGTTTTTTTTAAGGATTTTGCTTGCAGTAACGTTGTACTAGAGCTACATAAGGGTTATTGGCGGCGATTCTCGTATTTTTTAAATCGTGGTCAAGTGACGATTTCTTGAACAGAATCTTTCAAACAGTACCATCGGATTTAAAAAAATATTTTTTTTGTTAGAAAGAAATGACATATATCAAAGGCTTGACCTATGTTTTATACTTTTTGTCCGTCCGTCTGTACGCTTTTTCGTCCGTCTGTTCTTTATAAGACGGTCTGTCATAATTTCGGTTCTAATCGTCCGATTTTAAAAAACTTTTTTTTTATAAATGTATGGCTTCATATTTCATACTTTGTGTCCATCTGTCGGTACGTTTTTCTGTCCGTCTGTCAATCTGTCCTTTATAAGAATTTCTGTCATATTTTCGGTTCTAACCGCCCGATTTTGAAAATTATTTTTTGTTAGAAAGGTATGACATCAAACACCTATATTTCAAACTTTTTGATTTTTTTCTGTACGTTTTTCTGTCCGTCTGTCCTTTATAAGACGGTCTGTCATAATTTCGGTTCTAATCGTCTGATTTTAAAAAAATCTTTTTTTTATAAAGTTATGGCATCATATTTCATACTTTGTGTCCGTCTGTCGGTACGTTTTTCTGGCCGTCTGTCAATCTGTCCTTTATAAGCAGGTCTGTCATATTTTCGGTTCTAACCGCTCGATTTTAAAAATTATTTTTTTGTTCGAAAGGTATGACATCAAACACCTATATTTCAAACTTTTTGATTTTTTGTCTGTACTTTTTTCTGTCCGTCTGTCCTTTATAAAACAGTCTGTCATTCTTTCGGTTCTAATCGTCCACTTTTAAAAATTCTTTTTTTTGTTGGAAAGGCATGCTTATAAAAGTTTAAATTACAACTAAATGTTGTGTTTGGCTATTTTTTCTAAGGTGTATAAATTTTGTGTGGAAGCAGTTCCAGGTGACAGTTACTATTACAAACCTACTTGTTATTCTCTAAGAATTTCGGTGAGTATTAAAGTGACAGGACATCAGTAGGCTATTTTAGTTCTTTTAGAACTTCTTGTTTAAAAAGCAGTCAGAACAGGAAATAATTTCACTATAGATATTGTTTGGTTTCAGCTCTAGTGCGACGTTAATTCAATTGTTGTTACAAAATATACTTAAAAAGTTATAAACTATTTTTACTGCTTGTTGCCACCAATATATATTTCTTTTAAACAGGAATTGTAAATATTGTACTCGCCGCAGTGTAAATCTCCATCCTATGTTTATTTTATTAGGATACTGCCTATTCACTAAACACATTATTCATTATACTTCACTGTGTGTTCCCACTTACAAAAAGAAGTGAAATCCCAACAAAAACATCTCTGTAAAAGAGGGCCAAGTTCTTACAAAAAAAGGTCTGGCCTACAAAAGTAGTGAAATCAACAAAAAGACCAAGTTCAATGGAATTTGCTGAGTTAAAGTTCTAGAAAAAATTAAGCCTGGACAACCAAAGATTTGAAAACAAAAAAGGATCAAGTTCAATAGAAGTTGATGAGGTTATAAACCCCAAAACATTTTGTTTTAAGATGCAGCTTAGGTCTAACACATTCTTACTAGCTGTTTGTGTAACTTGGCCAATACGCATCGTGAATATGGAGTTGAACCCTTCGTACCTGGTTGAATTTCACCTCGGGGCGTTTGAGTAAGTCTGTATTTGATTTATCCCTAGTTAATCAAATGGTTAATCCTAGTGGTATTCTGCGTGGTGATGGCTATGTGTT